>JARQZK010005084.1:660000-670000 GCA_030704885.1 Cynegetis impunctata | reverse complement strand
GACTCGAAAAAGTTCGGGAACCTCTGATATAGTCCACGGTTGAATTATTAGTGAATGGAGGGGTTACGGACTACGTACAGCATTAAATAACACAAAAGCAAGCTTCCTATCACGTATTGCATAGAAGCCAAGGCCAAGAGCGGATTTCGGATTTTGTCTTAAGGCCCCTACACACGGACGTTGATGTCTCAACACATCAACGTGCATCCAAGTACGTGCAACCAATAACGTTAATGTGGATGCAAAAATGCAAACGTTTTTGAATGCACACTCCGGATGAACGCCGGGTTGATGTTTTTTGAGTTCATTTGAATGCGCATTCAAAAATTCAAGCGATTCAGAAAACATCAACGCGGCGTTCATCCGGAGTGTGCATTCAAAAACGTGGGTATTTTTACATCCACATTAACGTTATTGGTTGCACGTTCTTGGATGTACGTTGATGTTTTAAGACATCAACGTCCGTGTGTAGGGGCCTTTAAGGCCCCTACACACAGCACTACACAACTGCTGGAGTGATATTTAATTCAAAATATTCAAGGAAAATTGTATCTCTTTAAAACTTCATTATTTTTTTCATTGTTTATCAATTTTTTTGAAACCTTTTGTATGTGTTCTCGTCTATTTGAAGATATAGAGTGCTGAAATCTTTTGAGCTATATAATTTCTTTTTCTATATTTCAGTTCCAATTCATTTTTGAAAAATGACTATCGACATCTACTACTCTAAGGAATCTGCGCCCTGCAAATCTATACTTCTTGCTGCTAAAGCTCTTGGTATCGAATTGAATTTGAAACATAATATGGAAATCGTCTTGAAGGATGAACATCTAACACCTGAGTTCATTAAGGTATGTAGCACTCATCATCATATTTTTTTTTCATTCGAATGTAGGCGTGTAGTTTGCTTTGCGAGAATTTGGACACATTTTCCGAAGGAAGCCTGATAGAGAGTCAACGTGCTTCATCATGTAATAAAATTTATAGTTAATCATTTAGAAATAAGTGTTTTCATTTCGTATCTAACCTCACTAATTGTTCGAAAAATTATTCATTTATGGTGCATTTAAATGTGGTCGAAAAAAGTATAGACACACCAACGTTCAGGGATAACTGTTTTCTAGACCAAGTTTGATACTAGATTTACGGAGCTGTTGCATTTGACGTCCTTCACAACACACCCTAAACATTTAAGTCTAAGGACAGTTTTAACTATGCCGACTTTGTAAATATTTATTATTATATTGCCGAGATCATTAGTGGCAAACACTAACAAATCAAATTTTGCTAGATCAAGTATAATAATAGATTTATCGAACTGTTCATCATCTTTAGAATACACACTCTAAATATTCAAGCCTAAGGACGGTTATAACCATTTATTAGTGATGGCTTTTATACCTATATTGTTTATAGTACATACTCATGTTTAACTTGTCAAGAAGCTGTTTTGGCGAATGTTGAATGAGGACCATGGCACTTTCTGAATTTTCTTATTCAAAAATCAAATTGTATTTTCTTCATAAATAACCTTCAAGAATAACCGTGCTCAACATCAGCGAGTCTACAGTGCGGAAAAGAAATTTATCAACTGTTTGGTCAAAAAGTTATGTTTGAGTGTAGGTACTTCTTTATGATGATGAACACAAGCTCAGTATTTAATATTTAGCATAATGATATGAAAAATTTTCGAACGAGATGCCTTGTAACCTTGCTGTAGTGAGTCAACGATATGAAAACATTTAAATATAATCAATTTTAAATATTCTTTTATGAATCCCAATTATATCATCATATCAGACCGGTGAATGAATTTTCAAACTGTGGAAACAAATTAACAAGCATCATTCTATTGTACCATAATAAATGTTACGTCGCAGAATATATTAAATATATCTAATTATTTTCAAATAAACCATAACTTTAGTAATGTTTATAATCGAATTTACTGACTTATAAGGCACCTTGAATAAATGAGATCCAATATTATTTGATCTGTATCAAATTCTTAACCATGATCCATCAGCTCAAATTGGCACCGTTTCATAATGAAAATTTTGTAATCACTGATGATGGAATGGTAAAATTAAGAGTGTTAGTATAATATATTCAATTTGAAAAATTTTAATTTCCACAATATCTTTCCAGATCAACCCACAGCACATTATTATTATGGGTCCATGGTTTGCTTCCACTGTGTAAAAAATAAGATATCGTAAATGCAATGACATGGTCTAGTTTAATTTCACCTTTTGGGAAAATTCCCAAAATTAACAGGCTCATCTTTCACATTACCTTTTTATTAGTCAACTAAAGTTAGAATAAACATATTAAATAATGAAAATATACAAGTTCTATTCAGTTCTTGTTTTCAACCTTTTGTTTTTAAAAGTTATACTTTTACCCAGGGCCGAATTAACCCTGTACGGGCCCCTAGGCAACAACCCTGTCCGAGCCCCTAGGCAACAACCCTGTCCGGGCCCCAGGTATCTTCAAGTTGATAAAGGGATGTAAGTTACTTCCAGATGATCGACTCCAGGTATCCTGTTACTTCAAAGTCTTATGTGATATTGCAATAACATGGTTACTTTGACTTGATGCTGCAGCATCACCTTACCTGACTCGTTAGCTTGATTGAAATGGTATTAATGAATAGGTTATAGATAAGTGATGAATGATGATCCAGGTTGCATGATGGGTAAGAAAAGATAAATAAGATGAAACGCAGTTATTTTAAATCATCTTGGAAGTTGACCCTTTCTAATACATCATTTTCGATAGCCATTAGCGACAATGAAATCAAACGGTTCTGAGACATTGTTGAACGAAGACAGCTTATTAGTCGAAAGGAAGCAATAATATTGTTGAGGAATTTCATACAAATTTTCAATCTTGTTGCGTGCACGGGGCCCTAGTTGATGCGGGGCCCTTATGCAGTTGCCTACTCTGCCTAATGGTTAATCCGACCCTGCTTTTACCCATTAGAAAGGTAGGAGGCTGCATAATAATTTCAATTATTGGAATAGCGCCGCGGCTCGAAAAAGTTTGGCAACCTCTGAGATAGAGCACGCTCGTTTCGTAGACGGAAGTCGGAAGAGGCGATTCAGTCGATTCTTTCATCTTTGACATTGCAACGGGTGATTCAGTTAACTGGCGTTGAACAGTTTTTTTAGAAATCATCTCAAATATCTTTCGAATTCCACGCATTGAAAGGTGAGCACTTAAATTTAAGTTAACATATTAAATTAAAGTAATATCAATTGATATGAATTTTTGCATTCATAGAATGACCTGCTAAAATGAGATAATTTCGTTGACCGCCTTTACATCTCATATGGGCTCTTGCACCGAATATTATTAAACTAAGTTTCATGATAAACCGAGTTTAATTTGACATTTTCGCTTGTCAAATGTCAAATTAAACTCGGTTTATCATTGAACTTAGTTTAATAATATACGGTGCAAGAACCTAATAGACGCCCAATTTTTTTTTTTTTGTTGACTGACCCATGGGGCTCGATATGCCTTCCATTAAAGTGAAGAAAATGGGCCAGATTCCAAGATTTTGATGAAAATGGAGAAATTATGGAATGAATATTATTTCCCTTAAAAAAATACCTAAGTACGAAAGCATTACTCAAACAAGTTCAGAGATTGGTACTTGCCAGCGTATTTCGGCATATTAGTGAGTTAAGTTATCGAAAATTAAACAACGTTTCGTTTGGATAAATCTGTTTATAATCAATTTGAATTAATAAATATTGTTAGTAATTACAATATTTTAATTCACCTGGACCTCTTGTTTGGCACGTTAAATATTCATGTTGTTATCATATATAAGCAGAGTGTTTCAGTAATAAGTTCTAATGCTAATGATAGATTATAGTGAAAAATTATTCAAAAAATTTTATAAATGTCTTTTTTGGATGATGAATGACACATTTTCATCGCCCAAAACGAGTGGCCATAGAAATCTTGAAAAAAAAATTCCTTTAAGATACGGAATGTAGGTAGGTACTTGTAAATTTTTATATTTTTTATAAGGCTCAATTTTTGGATGTTATGAAACTGATCCTAAATAATTCCCGATGAAAAACGACATTTTATAATGGGGATACCTGATACAAAACAAAATTTGAATATTGGCTGTCATCAACCTTTACGTGGAAAAAATACCAGCTACAGCTATATCTTATAACAGCAATGTAAGTCTTGCATTCTGTATATAAATATTTTTTTATCACAGAAGATAAAAAATTCCGTAGGCAACTTATTACGAAGGTTGATATCTAATAATTTTAATCCTAATTGTGTATTGCTTCAACTGATCTATTACGTAACTTTGACGTCGTAAATACATAGAAGGTCAAATAAAACTACTGGTTAAATGGTTGAAGAATATACATAGCAGATTTAATTGTTCTTCAGTCGAAATTTCGTCGAAATTTCATGAAAGCCCAAGCGGGGATTTTTTTGATTTACTCGAGCGCGGCAGAATAACATATTGGGGAAAACCTTGCATCCTGTTAAGTATCCCCACCATACATGAACACTCAATATGGGGGCGTTCGTCTAGGGCAGCCGATCAGATTAGTAAAAAAAATCGATCGTTCGACAAACTCGGGCGCGTCAGATTAAGGCAAGGTGAGTTAATTACGTGCAGAAGGGTATGCATTTTATTAATTTGACGATTTGCACGTGGGATAAGGAAATAGGAGACTAAAAAAATTGCAAAAAGAACGTGACCTTGACATTCTCGAGCACAGTTAAATTTTTAATTTGAAGGAAATGTCACGATTTTTTTTGCATTTTTGAATATAGGCGATGAGTTTTGTTCTCGTACAGTCACCCTCACCATGCAAACCGGCAGATTAACTTACCTTCGTTATCAGAGACGATATGGGGTGTATAAACTATAATAATAATCCTTTATTTAGTAAATTGCTATCACATTACAACAAAAAAGAAAATGAAAAGTTCCACATCTCTGCTTATATAATACTATGGTTTTCCACAATATATTTTCTTAACCTTTCTCTAAAACTAACAATATTCAAATTCTTTATATAGTCTGGAAGATTATTGAAGTCTATTAAACCTTTATGAAACAGACTGTTTTGTGCAAAAGTTGAATGCACACATGTAATATAAAAATTTTGCCTACCTCTTGTATTATAATTGTGAATATCAGATACTAATTGTAGTTTTTCTAAAATATGTTCTGGGTACATACCATTTTTTATCTTATATACAACAGTCATTGTATTTAGCAAAATATTTTGCTTCACACTAAATAAATTTGTAGCTACTAACATGTCTCTTATTCTTGTGTACCTATTGCACCCTAATATGTGCCTTAACGCACAATTTTGCTTTTTCTGTAAGACTTCTATATCACACTTTTGAAACATATACATAATGGTAGAACAGTAGTTGAAATGGGGCAGTACAATTGTTTTAAAGATTAAGAGTTTAGACCAAGAACTTAAATTATTACCTATTGTACATATATAATTAATTTTTTTTGTAACTTTTTTTATTATATAATTTGCATGATTTGAGAAAGTCAAATTTTCATCTATAACATCTAATGCACATCTATAACTCCTAAATATTTAAATTCTTTAACTTGTTCAATTTTCTTATTATCTATTAGAATGTCGTTGTGATTATATGTATCTGTCATGTTATACCTATTCTTAAGAATCATTACTTTTGTTTTATTCACATTTACGCTCAAACTATCACTACACAGCCATTTAAACAATCCACATAAATCTTCATTAATTTTTTGAACCATATTTTCCATATTCTCACTTTCAATGAATAAGATTGTATCATCTGCAAAGAGCTGTAATTCACAGTTGGTAATAACATTAACAATATCATTGATGTATAGCACAAACAAGTCAGGTCCCATGACTGTCCCTTGGGGAACCCCATGCTTATTTTCCTTAACTGTGGATACCTCACCATTGTATTTTGTTTCCTGACTTCTTGTTTGTAGATACTCTGTGAACCACTTCAAGACACTACCCTCTAGACCATATTTCTGTAACTTTAGGATAAGCAACTCTCTGTTTATTGTTTCAATATTAACTATTAATATCTGACGCGCTCGAGTATGTCTATATAACGATTTTTTTTACATTTTTGAAGATCTGCACACGTTCCCCCCCCCCAGTGAAATGGCATATATCATATTTTTTTTCGTTTTAGCATCTAATCTTCGCAATCCAAAAGGTCCCCACGACGCTCGAGTAAATCCCCATTTAGCATTTCGGGCTCCCCTACTATCTGCATTTACACTGTGACGGTTAGGAAAAATAGTTTGAAACCAACCAGAGGCACTTCCCTAACCACTCAATATATATATGAAATTTCAACCCTCTATCTCAATCTGGAGGAACTGAAAGGGTACGCAAATCCTCAAAAACAACGACAAAAAATAAATCTCTTTGAAAAAAATGACTCCGGTTGGGGAAAAAAGTCTATACCACCAAAGGGTACATAACTCCATCCAAGTAGTAATTTTCAAAGAAAATTGTTCCTCTGTAGTCTTTTATTATTTTTTGTATTTCTTATATATTTCAGTATCACTTTATGAAAAATGACCATCGACTTCTATTACATTAATGCATCTGCCCCCTGCAGATCTATACTTCTTGCTGCTAAAGCACTTGGTATCGAATTGAATTTGATATATCTGGACATCATGAAAAAAGAAAATCTAGCACCCGAGTTCGTCAAGGTATGTAGCACTAATCATATTTTTAAATATTTTTTTTTTTTTTAATGGAAAATAAGCGTAGAGTTTGTTTCGCGATTAGTTGGACTCATTGTTTGAAGACCTGGTCTAGAGAAGAAACGCTTCAACATCCAATACAATTTAGTAGAAATAAGTTTTAATTTCGTTTCTAACATAATTAATATATTTCATAGGTGTATTGTATATTCAATGATTGAAGCTTGTCGAAAAATCTTGACTCTTGAGTCCACACCAGCGTTCTATCAAAAATAGCTTAAGAAACCCCGAGAGAAACCCTGACTGTAACGACTATCGTCGTTATTTATTAACTGGTCGTAGTTTAATGTTTAATATACAGATGGTATATACCATTATTTGTACTGTGAAAGGAACAGTAATATTCATTGTAGCGACATTAAGGCTTTATGCCAAACCAAATGCCTTTGCTAGTGGTGTAATACTTGTTAAAAGTGAAGTTTGTATAGGCGGCGTAATTAGCCATGCCGACTTTGACACTATTTGTCATTATATTGCCGAGATCATGAGTAAACATCAATAAAATATAAACACTTTTTGGTGGTCCAAGTTTGTGATTTATCGAACTGTTGCATTTTCACCATCCTTCAGAATACACACTTTAAACATTTAAGTTAAGCCTAAGAAGGGTTTTAACCTTTTTTTGGCGTCCGCTTGTAAACAAATTCTTTCTTTATAGTACATACCTATTAATGTTTAACTCATCGAGCAGTACTTTTAAAACATGTAGAATGAGGACAATAACACTTTCTGAATTTTCTAATTGAAAGGATATTTTTTGAAGTCTTTTTTTCCTTGAAGAATCAACAAAAATTAAAAGACATATCCAACAAGATTTCAAACTTGTAAAATAACTATTGTGAAATCCGATCAAATTGTTATATCATACCGGTGAATGAATTTTCAAACTGTGGAAACAAATGAACAGGCTTCATTTTACTCTATCAAAATAAATTTCGCCTCTCAGAATATATTAGATATAATTTTCAAACAAACGTTAACTTCAGTAATATCTATAATTAAATTTACGGATTTATATAACACATTGATTAAATGAGATCCAACATTACTTGATCTGTATCAAATTTTTAGCTGGTCCATAAGTTCAAATCAATATCATTTTATAATCGACATTTATAACCATTGGTGATGACTTGATGATATTAATAGTGTCCAAATAATATACTACTATAAAAGTGGAAAAATTTTAATTTCCTCACTTTTCATCTTTCCAGATCAACCCACAACACACGATTCCCACATTGGTTGATGATGGTTTTGCTTTGTGGGAAAGTCGAGCAATCTTAGCATATCTAGTAAATAAGTACGGAAAAGACGATTCCCTCTATCCTAAGGACCCTAAAAAACGAGCAATTGTAGATCAAAGACTCTATTTCGATATAGGTACACTATATGCTAGATATGCTGACTACTACGTAAGCAAACAATATATTACTGATTTTACTGATACTCAAATGGGACATATTCCTGTATTTATTATGAAGAATATTTACAAAATATATCTTTTCTTTTGAAGAATTTCATATTTCTTCTTTGTTTCTAGTATCCTGTTTTCTTTGGAGGACAATCATCATTTGAACCAGCCAAACTGGAGAAAATTAAAGAAGCTTTCTCTTTTTTGAACACTTTTCTAGAAAATCAAGAATACGCAGCCGGAAATACCTTAACAATCGCCGATTTCGCCTTGATTTCTACAGTTTCTACGTTTGAAGTTTCTGAATTCGATATTACACCTTACCCGAATGTGGTCAAATGGTGTAAGAATGTAAAGTCCAATGCTCCTGGATATGAAGAAGCTGATGGAAAAAATGTACTCATGTTCAAGGAACTAATTGATAACATACTGAAAAATAAATCGACTTAAAAAGTATTAATTTTTCTGCATTTATTTATGGACTTTGACTTTCAGCTAAAAGCATTGTACATTATGGATATATTTGTACATATATGTAAAAAAAAATGGAACTTAAATGTCGTTTTACTAACTTTATGTTGATAAATAAAACCAAAGAAAAATTACCATTTTCTCATTATCATACCCAGGACATAATATAGTCTCACTGTCACTATGTAAATAAATTATTCAAGATTGTGTAACTTAACCATCTGCATTTAATTTATTAATTTTTCTTTATACCATTTCTCATACCATCTATTAGGGGCCAATAAACAAATTTCTATTAATATTTGATTGAAAGTTGATGACAATACTGAAAAGAATTTTGGACGCAATGAATAATTAAACATCACATTGGTAAAAGTGTAACAAAAATCATTATGACTAAATTAATACATTTATAATTGCAAATGTTTGCATAAGCATATTAACAATATAGGTACTTGAAATCAAAATTGATGACAAGAATGGTTTAAATGACATGATTGAAAGAAGAGGAATAGAATTTATCCCAATATATCAGGATAAAAAATAACTACAGTCTAGTTCAACTAAGATTTATGAAAACATTCAATAATTTTAGATCATATATTATTGTTTTGAAAATATCAATAAATCTTTAGGTATTCAAATTTATTATTTTGTTTGCTATATCTAACCTTCAATTATAGTTGTCAAATATTCACCAACATTCCGTTTGATATCTATTTTCTTGTTCCATTTTGACTAGATATTGTTCTGCTTCACATTCACTCAAATTTCCACACTCCTTACAAACATCCACAAATGCTCTTCTTACATCTTGCGGCATTAATTTAGAATTTCCAGCTATAAAAACAATACACCTTTGTTCCAACATTTTCCACACAATTTTTTTAAATTCTCGAATTTTATCTTGAACATACACCTTCTCTTGTTGGTCCCTAGAAAATGCACATATCAAATTCAGTTTATTTGCATCACGTAATTTCTGAAGTTCATCTTTACAGAGGAAATCATTTCTCTCATTTCTACAACCAAAATAAAATACCAAATTCTGTGATGAAGCTGTACCATTATGAACACATTCATAAATATAATTTCTAAATGGAGCTAGGCCAGTGCCAGGGCCTACCATTATAACAGGAGTATTGCTTGTAGGAAACTTGAAACTACCCTTTCTTATCCATGCAGTCAAAATATCTCCAGATTTTAAACCTGCTAAATAATTAGAACACAAACCGAACCTTTCTTTAAGAAGTTTGGTTTTATATTTAACAACAGCTAATAATATATGAATTTCATTTTTATGCCACTTG
>JARQZK010005084.1:590000-655000 GCA_030704885.1 Cynegetis impunctata | reverse complement strand
TCTGTTTTAATAGCTTTTTTGTTGCTTCCACTACATCTTGCGGTCTTGGAAGAGCTGCTGCTTCTAAACTGGTAGCATATGGCATTGGAACATCCACACCTGTCAATCTAAGAGCTGGTTGATCAAGATGGAAAAAAGTCTCAGTTTCCATTATCCTAGCCAAAATTTCAGCCCCAATTCCACATGTCGGCCAACCTTGTTCCACACTAATAAGATGATTCGTTTTTGCAACTGACGCCGCTATCGTATTCATATCTAAAGGCCTGAGACTTCTCAAATTTATTACTTCTGCTTCTATACCCTTTCCAGCTAACTCCTTAGCAGCTTCAAGGCACGTTTCCACTGCTTTAGAATGTCCTATTAGGGTTATGTGTTTACCTAAAACATTAATTTCACTTCAGCCCTCCTGAGTCATATCTGAAGTTACAATATAAAAATTTTAATATGTTATGTTACTTTTCATTGTTTTGTCAAATAATTTTAGTACAAAAAAATATAATATATTGAAACATTATATATTTTATTTTTAGAAGTTGGCGTTGATTTAATGTTAAAATGCAGTCTAAATTTACAATTGTCATAAAATATGCTTTAATGTAAATGTTAATAAGCAGGAATAATACATTTTATAAATTTTTGTATCCTTTAAAAAATTCTTTTGTTTCTTTCTAGTTAAAGTTTTTGTTTATTTAGTACTATTTTTTTAAATAGATTGTACCAACCTGGTCTTTCCACTTTAGCTTTACCAAGAGGCAAAAGGAAATCTTTTGATAACGCCTGGTCTGACATAGGATATTGAACGCCATATAAAATCTCATTTTCTAGGAACACAACAGGATCTGGATCTCTTATTGCTGATTTTAGTAGTCCCTTTGCATCTTCTGAATTATATGGTGAAACTACCTTAAGACCGGGGCAGTGGGCATACCAAGCAGCAAAACATTGTGAGTGTTGTGCAGCAACACCCGCTGCTGCTCCATTAGGACCTCTAAATACAATGGGAACATTGATTCTTCCAGCTGACATATAGAATGTTTTAGCTGCTGAGTTGATCACTTGGTCGATAGCTTGCATGGCGAAATTGAATGTCATGAATTCACAGATTGGTCGAAGTCCTGCCATAGCTGCACCAACAGCTAAACCTAAGAGAGAAAAAAATACTAAAGAATTTAAGATGGAAGTAGAAATTAAAGTTATTCCATTTTAAGTGAAAGAAAATATATATATATATATATATATATATATATATATATATATATATATATATATATATAAAATATATATATATATATTGCTTCACAGTACAGAAAAAATTCACATTGCCACAAACTGACGGGGATCTATTTTTAATTATCTAACTTTTTGAATAAATGTTGCCATGAACAAAACGAACTTATGAGATTGTATGTTTTTTACTGAAGAACTAGAGATACTGCCAGAACATATAAAAAAAATTGAATAGCATATGGAAAATCAATTGCAATTGGAACACAAAAATAAAAACTACAAATAGATATATATATATATATATATATATATATATATATATATATATATATATATATATATATATATATATATATGTATATATATATATATATATATATATATATATATATATATATATATATATATATATATATATATATATATATATATAAATATATATATATATACATTCTTATTTATATCTTTGAACTTATCTGAAAATTAAAATATATATAGTATAAATGTCAACAATAGCCTGCCATTGCTAATAAGCAAAAATATAGCACAGGCAAATATCTATTCTTCAATTTTGCTTTGTGATTCACTGGATTGTTTTCCGTTTGTTATTGAACAGCATCAATTGAGATCGTTCAAGCTTTCACTATATTGAACAAGAAAATTATAAGGAAAACTTGCCTGCAAAGCCCATTTCAGTTATTGGTGTATCTATAACCCTTTTGTCGCCATACTTCTTCCACAACCCTCTGCTTACTTTATAAGCTCCGTCATACTGAGCTACTTCTTCACCAAGTAGAAAAGTTCGTTCATCTCGTTCGAGTTCTTCATCTAGTGCCGAATTCAATGCATCGCGAACTGTCATCTGTTTCGCAGCCACGCATTTTGAGGTAGAAAAAGTTCTTCCGATCACAATTTTGTTCGCAAAGTTAAAGAGGTTCAGTGATTTAATCGAGGCCATTTCAAAAATACGAAAGTGTTACAATCTACAACTAATAATTTATTAAACTTCTAAAGAAAACTATATTATGTGAGATCTTACTAATTTGAAGGTGACTATAGGGTCAAAATTGACAAATTGACATATGTTTGGTTGACAGTTGACGGATTCACTGTCATCTCTTTTTCTTCGACGAGGGATTCCGCCAAATGGCCAGGGTGCCTTCTTGATAACATCAGATGAGAAACAGAGCAAAGAACTCTAATTTTTCTTTTCAATTATTCTACTTAAAAAAAGTCAATATTATCCAATAGAAAAATAATATCTTCGAATTTGATTATCAGAAAATATAACGGATGTTATGTTTGATTGTTGGCATCGAATACATTTTGTTACCATTTAACGTTTGAGTATCAAAACTATACAAGTAAATAATAAAATTAAAGAAATTGTCGTATAAAGCAGTGAACTGGTTAACAAACTGTGCTCAAACCTAGAATGTTTCCAATCAATAATATAACTCACAACTCATTTTTTTGGACATAACTATCAGTTGAAATAGAGATACAAAGTGGGCAATCCAAATATGGATTATTTTTGGTAGCAAAATTCTCTCGTTCATTGATCTATGAAATGGATATACTGATACATTCTTAGAGGCCACAATCATGTATACAATTCTTCTTTATTTCTATGACTTCAAAATCTTCATTCCTCAGTTTTTAACCGAAAAGTGAGTCGATTAAAAAGTTAAAACATCAAACTGAATAGTATAGACGCCTTAAACGATAAAGGAAATATAATTTACAATTCCAAATAACTTAAGTTGTAGCAATTGCATCATTTTTGGAAAATGAATGTGCTACTGTTTTTGTAGTAATAAGCAGTACGACGACTTAGGCGTTAGGACTGTCCTGAAATTTGTGAAGAAGATCGGAATTATCATATTCAAAATAAGTGATATTCAGCAGCATAGGTTCTGAGTACTCAACACAAATATGAATTTTTCAAATGCCTCAAATATCACCCTGTCGGACAGCTTGAGTGGATATGTTACTTGTGATGAAGAAGACTCTGATAACACTCGATATTTATCGGTTCTAAGTCAAGATGTTTCTTTTGAAGGTTTGAGTGTAACTTTGTGCAATTCAGAAGTAGATGAAGACGACACACAATTAGTGGAAATAACTTCCGATGATGATATTAATCAACCTTTTATCTTTACAATTGATGGTTCTAATGAAATATATGGAGTACAAACTGCTCACGATGAAGATGGAAATTTGCAGAAATATCAAATGCAATACATGTAAGAGAAAATGAATTTTTATAATACATTTCAGTAAGCTTCTCTTCAATATTATTATCTCATAAGAAATGATAGAGCAGCCTCATAGACAATAAGTCCTTTTTCCTAATTGTTTTATAAAACTCTGTAATACTGGAGTTTAAGCTGTATGTTTCATCTATAAGTAACTTCAAAAATGCATCATATAATAATATATTGAAGTTAGCATTTAAAATCTGTACTAAATTTTGTTTACAATATGCAGGTTAATTATTTTGAAACTAATTTAAATAGTGCAATCACTTTAAATTATCTGCCTCTGAATCAAAATAATTGTCGCTTCAGAGCAAATACTTGAGATTGGACTATTTTATTTAATCAGTTATTCATTTATGGAAAGATAATCAGATCCTTTTAAATTGGGCTAAACCATTGAACAAAGAGTTTATTCTAAGGTGTTGCATTATTTAACACAGATGATAAGTGTTTTTAAATTACCTTTTATTTTTTAAATATTTCAATATTATAATTTCACGTAAGCCAATAATTTAAAGGGTATTTATTGGTGGTTTATAGTATCAGTAAAAAAATTTATTTCATTGAAAACAACATTCAAAGCACTGTAGAATAGTGAACAAACAAAGTGTTGAAGATGTGAAAAACTGATTTATTTGGGATGTAATTGTGATGAAATTGTTTGTGATTTCTTTCATTTTATCTTGTTCTATAATATGAAATCAAATTGAAGCTAAGTACAATAAGTAGTGGAGATTAATGTAACAAACCAAATATTAATTCAGTGTTGTGAATTAAAATCATTTAGTAGCTTGCATTGTAGGTTGAATTTGTTTTAGTATATAATTTTAAGTGTTTTCTCCAGTCATGTAAAAAAATTTTCTTCTTAAATAATTACCTCAAGTTTGAGAAGATTATGTGTCATTCTAATCAATCGCTTATTTTATAACTATTTTGATTAAATTTCAGTTATATTTTTTCAGAAAAAATATGGAAGGGGAATTGATTCCAATGTTAGAAACAATACAGTTACTTCCTTCAGAGTATGATGTACATTCAGAAATTGCAATATCTAATAATCTCATTACAACTGATAGCATGAATGTTGAAGTACCACAGACTGCCAGCCATAATCAGTTTGTAAATAAAGAAGAAAATAATTCTGAATTTGAAGACGATGATATCAATAATCATGAAGATGAATTCAACCAAAATGATGAGGATACCACTGATGTTACAGTCCAGAAATTAGGTGAGATGTTGGGAACTCCTTATTTCTTGAAAAAGTGGTACTGAATATTATTGATATTTTATTCCTGATTTTTCCATATTTGATCAGCTAAACATAATGCAAAATACAATTGAAAAGCTACAATCCTCAATGTGTTTTGATAGAAGATAAAGAACAGAACTATCTTTCTACAATAATTTTTAAATTCAATATATTTATTCAATTAGTATTCAACTTTCTACTTGAATTCATGAAAATGAAAATATAAAAATTTTCCAATTCACAAAATTTACGACTAGTTATTACAATTTGGGTGTTTTCCTATTATAACTTGATAGTAAGGAAGAATTCACCATTCTGCCAATAACCTTATTATTATTGAATAATATGTAGGTTTGCAGTTTGTTATATTTACCCAGGGCCGTATGCTCCCGTGTTTCATTTTCCGTTCGTCGTGCGCATGACGTCACTCACGACCTTATTTGTATTGCTGAGATAGCAGTTTTGTATGTTTTTCTCTATTTACGCGTTTATTTAATTAGTTACAAAAAAAAATGTAAAGACAAAGTATGTTCTAAATGATCTGTCCTATCCCCTAAAGACATAAAAGTTTTGAAATTTGTGATAATTATCACTCAACACTCATCTTTTTTACTGTGAAATTTCTCTTCGAAGTATTAAAACGCGATTTTCATTAAAACGGTGCAAGATAGAGTAAACTGGGAAAGAAACTAATTTGTAGAGCACAAAATTTACTACAACATTAGTCTAGGAGGGGAATGCGAGATTAAATAAAAACGCGAAAACATTTTATAAAAAGTGGACTTTTTACACAGGCATATTTTTCGATTTAAATAGTTTCAAAATAGTAAATACCGGATTTCAAGATAACATTTCATTTCCTACATATCACGTATTCTACATTTTATTAATATTTAATAATTAACAACTTACTTATTCTTTTTCTTATTTTTTTGGGAATTAAACCACAATATGTTTTTGTATTTTTTATTTCAACGTTTCGGTAGCGTTCTAGTTACCGTTGTGAAGATGAATTAAATTTTTAAACAATTTTTGGTCCCTATCAGACACAACGAAAAAGTTTGACAGACCAAACTGCCCGTAAAAGGAAGTGGAAGAAAACTTTAACTTAATTAAAATATAGGAGACTTTATCCTAATAAAACAGAGATTTGACAGTTGTCACTTGGCAAATTGATTTAAATTTAAGCGAATCATCACGTGTTTTTCGTTGTAATTTTCTTTAATAGGGTTTTGTTTTGTTATATTTTATCCTAAATAACACTAACTAGTACAGGTACCGTAAATTTGAGTCTGTTTATTTTAAATGTATGAACCATTTTTATCTTGTCGTTGATATGTGTAATCTAAGTTGTTAATATCTTCTGTACGTTCCCATTATTTATAAATAACAAAAACATATTTTCAATTCAATAACGATTTTTATGAACAGAATTTTGGTCTTGCCATGGGCTCATGCCTCTCACCAGCTTTATCAAATATTCACATGGAACATTTTTAAGCCAAAATAGTAAATAATCAAAAATTAAAACCAATTGTCTGGTTTGACAACAAGGTTCAAAATATTATTGATTATCTTGTCAAACTTTTTCGTTGTCTGATAGGGACCAACAATTGTTTAAAAATTTAATTCATCTTCACAACGGTAACTAGAACGCTACCGAAACGTTGAAATAAAAAATACAAAAACATATTGTGGTTTAATTCCTAAAGAAATAAGAAAAAGAATAAGTAAGTTGTTAATTATTAAATATTAATAAAATGTAGAATACGTGATATGTAGGAAATGAAATGTTATCTTGAAATCCGGTATTTACTATTTCGAAACTATTTAAATGGAAAAATATGCCTGTGTAAAAACCAGAAATAAATGTCCACTTTTTAGACTAATGTTGTAGTAAATTTTGTGCTCTACAAATTAGTTCCTTTCCCAGTTTACTCTATCTTGCACCGTTTTAATGAAAATCGCGTTTTAATACTTCGAAGAGAAATTTCACAGTAAAAAATTAGAGTTTTGAGTGATAATTATCACAAATTTCAAAACTTCTATGTCTTTAGAGGATAGGTCAGATCATTTAGAACATACTTTGTCTCGACAGTTTTTTTGTAACTAATTGAATAAACGCGTAAATAGAGAAAAACATACAAAACTGCTATCTCAGCAATACAAATAAGGTCGTGAATGACGTCACGCGTCTTATTAACGACCGCCCACTCATGCGCAACATCCTATCTTAGGTGTGTATATATCGTGTATTTACCCAAGTATTTCTTAAACGTTCTTCATTATGTGAAATTAAAAGTATATTTTTGAGAATTATGTAAGTATATTTGGTCATATAAGTATTTATTTTGGCAATATATTTGGATAAAATAAATTCCAGTTGAGAGTATATCTTATGGTTATATTGATAAACATTCATTAACTAATTTGAAAACGAAGGGAAAAGAAAAATACCAATTTTTTCTGATCGTCAACTGCCGGTGAGGATTAAGGGAAATTTATCTGATCCATTCACTGCTACCTCTGGTGTTCCTCAGGGATCACACCTTGGGCCACTTTTATTTATACTTTTTATAAATGATATTGTTGATGATCTCTCTGTTTCCTCTATACTTGTCTTTGCTGATGAACTTAAAGTATTTAGAAGGATTTCAAATTTTTATGACCAGGTTGGCTTACAGAAAGACTTAGATAAAATTTATGTATGGTCATGTCTTAATAAAATCAAACTAAATTGCAACAAGTGTAAATTCATTTCTTTTGTTCGTAGCAAATCTAATAGATTACTATTCCAGTATAGCATCAATGGAATTTTTCTTGACAAAGTTGAAAGTATAAGGGATCTTGGAGTTTTCTATCAGAATGACTTTGAATTTCATTTGCAAGTTAGATATGTCACCTCTAGGGCATTTAAATTGCTAGGATTCATTAAAAGGACTACTAAAGAATTTAAAACCATTTCTTCTATTATTTATCTATATAAGACTCTTATAAGGCCTATCTTATTGTATGCCTCCATCATTTGGTCTCCACATGACAAGTATTTGATTAAGGAGCTTGAGTTAGTTCAACATAAGTTATTTAGGTATGTTGCGTATAAAATGAATCAGAGAATGAGTGTTGTTGATCATGTCTATTTTGATTTAGCCTTATTTCTCAATTTAGAATCTGTTAAGTCATTACATGTCTATCATGATATCTACTTTCTTAAAAAGGTGCAGCTTGGTCTCATAAACTGTGATCCTATTGTAAAATTATTTGATGAGCGTGAAAACCGCTATAATCTTAGGGTATTTAGAATTTATCAAGAGAGTACTTCAAGAAGTGATTATGTTAAGTATTCCTCTGTCCCTAGAATGAGGCGAAAGTGGAATAAAATTGTTATACCTGCGGGTCTCTCTAATATAGATTATTTATCTAAGTTTAAACGAGAACTTAAAACTATTGTTAATAGATATTTGTAAGATTATTTAATTGAAATTGCAAGTTTTCATTGTTGTATGAGGAATTTATTTTTTTTTTTTTTATATAAACTTATATTACATGTAAAGGGTTTTGCCCGTTGAATATTAATAAAATAAAAAAATAAATTATTGCTTTCCTTATAAAAAGTTTTACATGTTCCAATTTTTTTCTACGTTGTAATAGTTCAATTAAAAATCTATTTTAATATTGGCCTTTAGTGTAAACGAAGAGATGGTTGAAATTTATGATTTCATATTTTTCATTTTAGAATTGGCATCTAATTCATCCTTGTCCTACTCAAATGTTCATATCAAACAAGAATCTCTAGATTTGTTCGATGAAAATTGCAGACATTCAAAGTCACATGATCATTCTGACAGTTATTTCTCTGAGGAAATAGAAATAACAAAAGTCAAAAATCTGAAAGTTGAAGCTAATATTCCTGATGCCCTAGTACAAATTGAAATGAATGAGAGTAATGCAGATTCAGCTGAAGATTTTGAGGTGAATAGCTGTATAGAAAATGAGGAACAAGTCCAAGTGCTAAGCCCTGTGGAAGAACATTTTGAACAATTATTTGTCCAGGAAAATCACATTTCAGAAGGTAGTCATAATGTTGATGATATAATAGATAATGATTCTGATAATGAAACATATCATATCGTTGATGGTATGCATGTTACTGGGGATGTTGAGAGTGCAAATTCTTTTGAGCAATCAGTAGAGTCTGTCCTGACAGAAGCTGTGGAACATCACCCTAAAACTAATATTCTTAAAAAATCTGCTTCGAAATGTATTTCAAAAGATCAGGCATGTTCAGATCAGAAGATTATTTATGTGCAGACATTGCCGGAAAAAGAAAATATGGAGATCTTTGAGGTTGAAAGGTAAGAAAGCTTATTATTTCAGTTTCGTACTTTATCTCCCATTTATATTCAAAACAAAATCATCTGTTTGCAAATTTCATATCATAACCACCTCCAATGTAAAATTGTTTTTGAGTAATTATTATGTTGAGTTCTAATAGATTTTATTTATTATTTATTATATTCACATTGCAATATATTTTTACAACTTTTCAGAAGTATGGTTAAATTTCATTTATCTGAAGTAATTCTGTTGGTATTGTAAACTGCAAAATATTGTTAAAATTCCTTCAAATTATATATTTTTCTAATTTTTATGAACTGAAATTACTTTGTATTTGTGGAATTCTGGACTTCCATTATCTATAAAAATATATCTGAAACAAAAATAGAAGAAAGGAAAATTTGATTAGTAGATGGCAACAAAAGAAAATAGCTGAAAAATTAAATTCAATGAATTAGTATTATCTGAAAAAAGGAAAAAGAAATGAAATGAGATTAGTAAATAATAAGTTGGAAAATGGTGAAAAAAATAAATTTATACAATTAATATACACGACGTTTCGGTTAGTTGGGTATCTCTAACCGTTCTCAAGTGTTTTTATTTTTTTTTATTTATTTACCTAAACATACAGTAAATCAAGAATAATCTCATATATAAAATATTAAACTATATATATATGAGATTATTTTTGATTTACTGTATGTTTAGGTAAATAAATGAAGAAAAAATAAAAACACTTGAGAATGGTTAGAGATACCCAACTAACCGAAACGTCGTGTATATTAATTGTATAAATTTATTTTTTTCACCATTTTCCAACTTATTATTTACTAATCTCATTTCATTTCTTTTTCCTTTTTTCAGATAATACTAATTCATTGAATTTAATTTTTCAGCTATTTTCTTTTGTTGCCATCTACTAATCAAATTTTCCTTTCTTCTATTTTTGTTTTATAATTATTATAATTATTATAATTCATGATTTAGGTAAGTTTACTCCAAATCAGCGTATTGATGTTCCAGGAGTTCAATCGCTCTTAGAAGTTAATATTCAATTCAAGTCTGCTGAACAAAAAAATGTTTTTATTGACTTCACAAACTTAGGAAATGAGCTGCTATTCTGTATTTCTAGAGGTAATCTATTAAATGTTTCAGAGCATTTTCTTATTGGATTCCTTTTGCCTATTTCAGCCCTTGCTTGTTGTAAGTGGAGATTATGTTTTATTCTGGTTCCGTATTGATGAATTTCACTATTTCTTGTTAACCTGATGTTGAGTTTAAATCCTTCATATTCTTTTTTATAAATTACTTTACATTGTTCTATTTCTAATAGTGTTTTTATTGGTTCTATATTTAGTGTTTTGTATACCTCTGCAGTAGGAGTCCTCTAATCAATGTGAAATAAGAGTTTAACAAATTTATTTTGTAGCCTCTGGAATTTTGATAGCAGAGTTTCAGAACATGTCCCCCAGATGCATATCAGGTATCTTATGTTCGAAGCAAAGAAAGCATTGTATAACTTATATTTAGAATTAATATCCAAATACTGTTGACATTTATATATCATACCTATCATCGGAATAATTTTACTGCTCAAATATTGGTAATATGCTTGCCAGTTCAACTTGTTGTCCAAAATTATTCCTAAATATTTAGCTTGATCTGTTTTAGTTAAAATACTGCTTCCTAATCTGAGTTGAATGATATCTTCGTTCTTATTTTTCTGTTTGAATAACATATATTTTGTTTTGTTGGTATTGAGTTTCAATTTGTTTTCTGTTAACCATGAGTTGTATTTTAGGAGATCATTATTTATCTCCTCTTCCATGAACTGTAAGTTTTCTCCAGTATATACTAGAATAGTATCATCAGCGAACATGAAATAGTTAGCTCTCAGCTCTGCCTTCTTCAAACTCAAAACATACAAAATATACAGTAATGGACCCTTGTGGGACTCCATATGTAATGTTACGTTCAGTACTTTTCTCACCATCAAGTATAACAGTTTGTTTTCTATTACTTAAATATGATTTCAGCAAACGAAACATATTCCCTCGAATTCCTAGGCTATGCAGTTTGACTAAAAGTGTTTGATGCTCAATTACATCGAAGGCCTTTTTTAAATCTATTAAAATTACTATTATATATTTATCCTGATCCAAGTTAAGTGAGAGGACATGAACAAGATCCATAACTGCATTCTGGGTACCACTATTTTCCAAGAAACCATATTGTCGTGCATCTCTTAAATTAAATTTTTTTATATATCCTAGAAGTCTCTTTTTTAGCAATTTCTCTATGATCTTTGAGAAAACAGATAAGATGGAAATAGGTCTATAATTCTCCAAAACTGTATGAGATCCAGACTTGTGCAAGGGTATTATTTTCGATATTTTCAAGCTATCTGGAAATATGGCAGTTTCAAACATGTTATTTATGATATTACATATGATGGGAAGAAGTTCTTCAACTATATCTAGTGTAAACTGATTATCAGAGTTTGGATTGATCTTTATATACTCCCTTGATCAGTCGTGTCGTGTTGGGCGTCTCTCCCATTGGGCGTGGGGGGGAGCTTGAGACCACTGATACGCGCCAGGATTGGTCGCCACGCGTTTGCCACTTCAACACTGAAGTTTTCAGTAAACCCAGTGTTGAAGTGGCAATTCTAATCAGAAACATAAAACATATGTATAATCAATAATTATAAACATTATTAAACAATAATAATAAAAATTAATTTGTCTTAGGTAATGACATGACAATATAAACCTAACTGAAAATTAATTTGCACTTTTGTTCATAAGTTACTTTCTGAGATTATGTATGACATGATTTTGTATCCTTCAGTGTATATATTAATTGCGATCTTATTGAAAGCCTTGAAGCTTCTGTGTTCTGGGGATTTTTGTGAGAGTTTCTTTGTCTTTCCTTTGTTCTAATGATTGTTTTTATTTTTATATGATATTTGTCTTGATGTGTTTCTTTTTTATGGAATAAATCCGTTTGACTTGTCGAAAGTTCCCAAGATCTTTAAATGACGTTAATATTTTCTTAGGTGTTAATTTTATAGTAAATTTTCTTAGTTCGCTATTGGTATATTTGAGATATTTGGAGAAATAAATCCTTTGCATTCAAATTAAGAGAATATATCATTGAAAAATTTAAGAATATATATATATACATATATTGTTAGAGAATGTCAGTGTTCCCAGGTCGTATCTCACCGTATCGCTTCCAGGGTACCTACTTGTGCCTAGTAATTCTCAGAACTTGAAACACATGGCCCTTCTTTGGGGCCATAACAAAGTATAGAGACGAGTGAGGGGGCGAGTGACGGTGAATACGTGTCTCGAAAACTACGACAAGTGCGGGAGTAACATTTCAGCGGTACATGAGACAGGTCGTGACAAACAGTCATAGTTTATACATACAGTATAATCTACATTATTTCAGTTGTACAGAGTTTATAGACAGTGAATTATTCATAATAATTCAATTTGTAATAACTGAATAAAGTAATTTAATGCAGAATCTCCTTTAACCAGAAAGTAGATTCAAAAGGTGAAATTCAACATAACAATACATTACGTACATAATACAGAATCTCTCAGAATACATCTGGAGATTCAAACATTGGTCCTTCGAGCCGGATATTAATACTCGGATAGATCAAACATTGGTCATTCGAGATATTGATACAAAGTGAGTTTAGTGATAGTTAGTTAGAGTTCGCGTACTTCGAATTTAACTACGACAATTCAGAACTTATTGTGCACACGGACTTGTGCAGTAATTGTGACTTTCAGTGATCATTGTTAACATTAAAATTCGCGGAGTTATTGTACACAAGGACTTGTGTATCAATTGTGAATTTTTGTGAACATTTGTACATTGCCAAGTTGAATTCGCGGACTTCGAAGTTCAACTACGGTAACTCAGAACTTAATTGTGCGAGTGTTACTCATTTGTGACTATTTAGAACATTTTATTTCACTATCAATAGTGATTTAAAACATCAGTGAACATTATCCGACAATCAGACGGATTGAACAGTCGTTGCGACATTACAAGTACTTAAGATAATAGGACTTACATACACCAAGGTGGGCGGCTCAGATCAGAGCAATAGCAAGTACATCAGTACATAGTACTTTCCAAAAGGTGAGTCTCCAATTTCTATACAACTTTCCTCATTCCTGTGTAATTTCAATTTGTGTCATTCGTTATGGAAGAATTTAAAGGTCAACGTACCCAAGTAAAACGCGCTCTTACTAGATTCGAAAATCAAATATTTGCAGAAACTGCAACTGTAAATATAGCAGCCCTAAAAATACATTTAGAAAAAGCTGAACCATTATTTGAGAAATATGATGCCATTCAATCCAAAATTGAATTGGCTTGTGAATCAGATTCCTCTCAAATTGAAATTGAAGAAAGAGACCGTTGTAATTTTGAAAATCAGTATGCGATTGCAATTTCAAAAGCGCGCGAGTTAGTTCAAACTGCAGGGCAAGTGAGTCAATCTTTCAATAATTTGACTAATTCAAGACAAGATAGTTCAAGCTCCTGCAATGAGGAGCACATACATTCAGAAAATACATTTCTTCCGAAATTACAAATTCCTAAATTTAACGGTGAATTCAATAAATGGATTAAATTTCGCGATACATTCACGGCTTTAGTTCATAACAATACAAGACTGTCAAATATTCAGAAATTTACGTACTTAGAAGAAGCTTTAATAGGTAAGGCTTCTAATTCAATTGCATCTCTTGGAATTTCTGATAGTAACTACCTTTCTGCATGGGAAAAAGTAAGTAAACGTTACGAGGACAGTATTGAATTGACACAACATCATGTTAGTAGTTTATTTGAAGCACCCACATTAAAAAACCATGCGACACACGAGGACTTGCGTGACTTAATTGATATATTCGAAGGTAACTTAGATGCTTTAAGGGCTTTAAGGGAACCCACAGATCAGTGGGATACACTGATGATATATTTATTGTCATCGAAATTAAGTTTTTCAATAAAGGAGGAATGGGAAAGGACATTAGCGCAGAAACCAAACAAGGTGACATTTAAAGACATGACTAATTTCTTAGAAGGACATTGCAAATTCATTAAAAAAACTGATAAAGGGATTAGTCAAGGGGGAATTAAGGAAACTAGAATATCTCACAAGACTTCCAACACTAAATATCATAATCAAAGATCATATACTGCAAAAATTAAATCATGTGTATTATGTAAGGGCGAACACGTTTTATATTCTTGTGAGGAATTCAAAAAACTATCCCCGTCAGTTCGTTCACAACGAGTACAAGATCTTAAAGTTTGTTTCAATTGTCTTGGTACTGGACATTTTAATAGAGAATGCAAATCGGTTCCTTGTAAAATATGCGGACGAAGACATAATACACTATTACATACAGATTTGAACACACAAACGAACATGCGCACAGAACAATCACGTACTAATTCGCCAAATATTTCAAATTCGATGTCAAATACTTCAACGGTTGACAACGACGGAACGCAACGAACTTATAGTACACGAGTGACTAGTAATTCGTCCTATGTAATATTAGGAACAGTGATTGTTTATTTATATGATACTAAGGCATTAAACACGAGTGTAGAGCACTTTTGGATTCTGGCTCACACACATTCAACGAGACTATCTAAAATGTTAGGACTAGCACAGAACAGGGCCGGAATTATATTATCAGGTATCGAACAGGGCGAACAAGTAGTTTCAACGACAGCGACAGTAAAATTGCAATCACGGGTGACTGACTTTACTCGAACAGTAACATGTTTAGTTGTTGATAAAATTGATGATGAGGTACCATCACGTTATATTAGCACAACCTCATTTAAGATTCCCAGTGGTGTGAAATTAGCCGATCCACAGTTTAATCAATCGCGACCAGTAGATTTATTGATTGGAGCATCACTATTTTATCAACTTCTATGTGTGGGCCAAATTAAATTGGTAGATGACGTTTTCCTACAAAAAACAATATTTGGGTGGATTGTTGCAGGCGAACTCACATTGCAACATACCCCAAATAATAAACTGACTTGCAAATTGGTAAAAAATTACGAACTTGACAATCAATTAAAACAATTCTGGGAAGTTGAAAATTGCTATACCGACAAATACAATCGGAACCTAATCAACGACTTCGCTGAGAGACATTTTAAAGAAACTACAGATCGACATTCGGACGGACGATTTATAGTTAGTATACCTTTTAAAGACGAGAAACTTTCATTCCTTGGATCCTCTGAGGAAATAGCGCGGAAAAGGTTTTTATCACTCGAAAAAAGATTTGCAAAAGACGAAACCATCAAGAGACAGTATATTGATTTCATGACGGAATATGAAAATCTTGGACATATGACAGAAATTAAGGATACACAAATGGGACTTACAAAGCCTGTTTTTTATTTACCCCATCATGCCGTGATCAAAGACACAAGCACAACGACGAAACTACGGGTTGTTTTTGACGGTTCAGCCAAAACAACAAGCAGTCTTTCACTTAATGACGTACAAGAAATTGGATCAACAGTACAAGACGATTTAATTTCAATAATACTCAGGTTTCGACATCATACTATTGTTTTCTCGGCAGACATAGCTAAAATGTACAGACAAATTTTAGTTAAACCACATGAGCGGTCAATGCAACGAATTTTGTGGAGACCGAACACTAATATGCCTATAAAGACGTACGAATTGAACACTGTGACTTACGGCACTGCATCTGCACCATTTTTAGCCACAAGATGTTTGCGTGAAATAAGCGAATTACATAAAAATACAGAACCAATAGCGAGTAATATAATTGAACGTGATTTTTACGTAGATGACTTACTGTCAGGTGCAGAAACAACTGAAGCCGCTATTAAATTAAAAAACCAGTTGAATAAAATTCTTGAATCTGCCGGGATGAAACTGCGGAAATGGGCATCCAACGATTCGCGAGTTATACACAGTGACAAAGAATTGACTCAGACAGTGACGATGCATGGTGACAAAGATCCCAAAACACTTGGCATGCTTTGGGATACAGATAATGACATTTTGAAATATGAAGTGAATTGCAACATTTCAAAAAGGGTGACAAAACGCAACATTTTATCAATTATTGCTCAAATATTTGATCCCTTGGGACTGGTGGGACCTGCTATAATTCAAGCAAAGGTTATTATGCAAAAATTATGGGAGTTGAATTTAGACTGGGACGAATCGGTACCACAAGAACTCTATACTTCTTGGTTAAACGTTTGTGATAATATGATGGACTTGAATAATTTTGTTATCAATCGACATATCAGTATCTCAAATTATAAGGATTTAGAGTATCACGGGTTTTGTGATGCATCAGAGATAGCATACGGGGCATGCGTTTACGTGTGCGTGACTGACAATAAGGGCAAACGCTACACTAATTTATTATGTGCTAAATCTCGAGTTGCACCGTTAAAGGCAATGTCAATTCCTAGACTTGAATTATTAGGAGCGTTGCTTTTAGCACGGCTGGCCTATAAAATATCACTTGCATGTGATATAGCACAAGACAGATGGCGCTACTGGACCGATTCAATGGTAACTTTAGCTTGGATTAAGGCTCCTTCCAATAAATGGAAAACATTTATTGCAAATAGAACGGCTGAAATACAAGAACTCACGAATAGTCACTGGAATCATGTTAAATCGGAACATAATCCAGCTGATTTGATTTCCCGGGGTGTGACTGCGACAGATTTACGTGACTCTGCATTATGGTGGCATGGGCCAAATTGGCTGTCTCAAACGTCAACCTATGAACCACTTTATCAGAATTTTACTATTGACAATGCTCCCGAACAACGACTGCGTACCCTCATTACTAAGGAGGCAAACATAAAAATTACTACTTCAAACGAGACATGGTACATTTTCACAAGATTTTCATCACTTCGTAAATTGACTCGTGTTACAGCATATATTGTAAAATTCTTCAATCGCTGTAAGGACCGCAGAACAAATACGCAGACACGAATACCTGAAACATCTAGTACAAGGATAACGGACACGTACATTCACTCTTCAGAGATTCAAGACGCAACTAACGGACTAATAAAAAATGTTCAGAACACTATCTTTTTTAATGAAATTTCAAAATTAGGTAATAATCATCAAATAAACACGGATAGCCGGTTAATAAGTTTGAATCCATTTATTGATTCACAAGGACTGTTAAGAGTTGGAGGCAGACTCAGACACGCAGAGTCTTTGTCTTTCGGCCAGAAACACCCAATAATACTGCCATCGAATCATCCATTGACGTATCTTATTATCAGAAATGAGCACGAGAGATTGTTTCACGCAGGGTGTCGTTCAGTGATGGCATCGCTGCGAGAAAGATATTGGCCACTAAATTGTCTCAATGGTGTAAAAAAGGTTATAAGAAGTTGTATTGTGTGTTTTAAGGCCCGACCGACTAGTATTGCGTATATAATGGGAAATTTACCATCAACACGGTTGAGCCCTACTCGAGCATTCTACAATTGTGGTGTAGATTATGCAGGTCCATTTTTGATTAAAGAAGGTAGTCGTGCACGCGTTGCAATAAAGGCATATGTATGTATTTTTGTATGTTTTGTGTCAAAGGCAGTACATATAGAACTTGCGACAAACTTGTCCACAAAGGCATTTTTGAATTGTCTCAAGCGTTTCATTTCGCGCCGAGGACTTTGTAAAAACATATATTCAGACAACGGTTTGAATTTTGTCGGGAGTCGAAATGAAATTCATGAAATGCAGTCATTGTTACATGATGATAATTTCAACAATGAGATAACTAACTTTTGTTCCAATCAAAATATTGAATGGCATTTTATACCACCTCACGCACCACATTTTGGGGGATTATGGGAAAGCGCAGTCAAGTCAGCAAAATTTCATTTGAAACGTGTTGTCGGTGAAACACGACTTACCTATGAGGAATTTTATACAATATTGACACAAATTGAAGCTTGCATGAATTCTAGACCTCTTTCCCCACTATCCAACGATCCCAATGATTTGACCCCTTTAACTCCTGGGCACTTCCTTATTGGAGATTCTCTGAAGGCGTTGCCGCAAGAAGATGTACGGACGACAAACATCAATCGGTTGGACCGATATCAGCATCTTCAGTACATGGTGCAGCATTTTTGGCAACGTTGGCATCGAGAATATTTGCCACAATTACAAGCTCGTCAGAAGTGGAATTGCGATCAGAAAAATGCAGTGAAGCTCAATGCGATGGTTCTCATCAAAGAGGACAATGTGCCACCAATGCAGTGGCCCCTTGGACGGATCATTAAGTTACACCCAGGTAGCGACGGAGTGACCAGAGTCGTGTCAGTTCAAACAACTCGAGGAAGTGTAAAGCGAACTTTAGCTAAAATCTGTGTTCTGCCCTTAGAAGAGGTAGGCAAGGCATAAGGACATAAAGACATAAGTGATAAGTGAAGGAAGAACGATATAGTTTATGATCGACTTCGATATTATCAATAAATGCGGACATGAATGTGCCTCAGTGACATTTAGGGTAGGTTGAAAGATACTCTTTCAAGGTGGGCGGAATGTTAGAGAATGTCAGTGTTCCCAGGTCGTATCTCACCGTATCGCTTCCAGGGTACCTACTTGTGCCTAGTAATTCTCAGAACTTGAAACACATGGCCCTTCTTTGGGGCCATAACAAAGTATAGAGACGAGTGAGGGGGCGAGTGACGGTGAATACGTGTCTCGAAAACTACGACAAGTGCGAGAGTAACATTTCAGCGGTTTATACATACAGTATAATCTACATTATTTCAGTTGTACAGAGTTTATAGACAGTGAATTATTCATAATAATTCAATTTGTAATAACTGAATAAAGTAATTTAATGCAGAATCTCCTTTAATCAGAAAGTAGATTCAAAAAGTGAAATTCAACATAACAATACATGAATGGTTTCGACAATGTTTCTTCTGTATTTGTGGAATTCTGGACTTCCATTGTCTATAAAAATATATCTGAAACAAAAATAAAAGAAAAGAAAATTTGATTAGTAAATGGCAAGAAGAAAAAATAGCTGAAAATAAAATTTAATTTTTCAGCTATTTTTTCTTCTTGCCATTTACTAATCAAATTTTCTTTTCTTTTATTTTTGTTTCAGATATATTTTTATAGACAATGGAAGTCCAGAATTCCACAAATACAATACATTACGTACATAATAACAGAATCTTTTCAGAATACATCTGGAGATTCAAACATATATATATATATATATATATATATATATATATATATATATATATATATATATATATATATATATATATATATATATATATTTATATATATATATATATATATATATATATATATATATATATATATATATATATATATATATATATATATACATAAATTTGAAAACAGAAAAATTATTTCTAGATAATTTTCTCATCAAATCTGAGTATCTATCGTAATTCAATGCTTCTACATTTACATTTCACGAATGTTTAAAATTGACACTTAAATTGAGTCAATATAATTTCTTGAACTTCAGGTGGAGCAAAAAGCATCTGTATGCTGGGGGTTCCAGTCTAGTGTATCCTTTTCTATAGTATAGGTTTTCTTCAGGGTATAACTGGTCCATGTTCTACGTACTAAGCCAGTAAATTGTAGTTGTTCACATCCAAACTTTGTAGAAAGTTTATACCATAATTCAGTTTTTGAAATAATAGGCGTTCTCATAATTCATGTATTACTATTGCAGTGTAGCTAAACCCAACTCAAGAAGTTTATTAAAATGCAATCAGCCGCATCCACTAATGACGGTACCAGATCCTTTACATATAGAATTATTGGTAGGAGAAGGAACATACCTGAATACAAAGAGATATTCTCGAACCAAAGAAGCCAAGCAGGCTAGGCAATTCCTGAATTTTATAAATTCAACTACAATACCCCAAGTGCCTGAACGTAAGGAGAGGTTACCCAGAAAACAGCAAATAAAACTAGTGCAACATGCAAATGACGATATCATTGTTAAAGAGGTGGGTTGTTTTCAGAAATTTTATAAATATATATATATATATATATATATATATATATATATATATATATATATATATATATATATATATATATATATGTATGTGTGTGTGTTATAAAAGGTCGAACCCTTTTTTCTCTTAATTATTTGAAATTTGGAATATAAAATGAATCAGTCTCCTCAACTTTGCAGCAATTAAGCATATCAGTAGCTTTTAACCATTATGCATTGAATATCTGATGAGAACTTGGATACGGTCTGTTTGTACCGGGTGTCTGATTAAGAGAGGCACCCGGCTGTATCTCAGAAACTATTCGTCGTAGAGACTTGCGGTAAAAAAATTTATGACCTAAGTGGCCAACAGAAAATCCTGGAAATTATTTTCAGGTTTCTAAGATGGCCGCCAGAGGGCGTAAACGCCTTCTGAAACTTTTGAAGTGATTTTTTTCCGAAATTCATCTAGTGAATATACCAAAAAAATATTTTCTGTTTAAAGCTGAGCTTTATTCCAGTCATTTTTATTTTACACTTTTTGACGTATCTATTGGAATTAAGTGGGGGGAGGTGATTCAATGTTTTTTTGAGTAAATAGCTGTAACTCCTGAACGACTGAACGGATTTCAACAAAGTTGATTTCGTTGGGAAAAGCATTTATTGCTTCATCGAAAGCATTTTATCTGTTATCTGTCAAATTTTCAGATATGCCGAGAGAAAGCATTTTTTGATAATATAACAGAAAATTGCTAATTTCTCTAAAAAATTAAATGCAATAACATAACTTTTTTTCCATAAAAATGTATTGTGATGATGCCAAAATAGGCAAGTGAAAACCGTATCTCGATATCTTATTCCTAGCCTAAAATATCGAAGAAAAAAAATTTTGTTATCATATGATTCAAAAAGCCGCCACCACACCGGTATTTATTTTCATTTATCTGTATTTTTCCAAGAATCAATGATGAAATTTCATAATTCAATGATTATCAAATAGGTACTAGTATTCTTAGTCCAAAAAAATCTTTATAAAATCGTTTAGGGGCATAATAATCAATAAATATAATTTATAAAAGTGCAAGAAGGTAGTCAGAAAATGAAGAGCAGGCCATTAAGGAAAAATAAATGCCTAGAATCAACTTGTCAACAAATATTAAAAATGAACTTATAATTTATAATGGCAGTTTAATGAGTTTTTGTGGCACACAAAACTAAGGACTGAAAATTATTGAAATGCAATTACGAAGAATGAAGATGTTGATATGTTTGCGGTATATTTTGGATGTCTTCAAAATGCGGCAATGGCACAAAGACTATATAGAACTCGATTTCCAAATTGGCGTTCACGCCATACGAGAATTTGTTGGGCATATTTGGAGAAAATAGAGAATTTCCATCTGAAATTTATAGGGTCGAAGCTGCCAGTATTACGCAAATTTCGGAATAAATTTCGGAAAAATTCTCGCATGGCGTAAACGCCGAATATAGAGCTCTGTATATTCTCTGTGCCAATGCCACATTTTGTAGAAATTCAAAATAATACCGCAGTGATATCAACAGCTTCATTGTTTGTAAAAGGCATTTCAATCTTTTTTAATCCTTACTTCTGTGTGCCACAAAAACTCATTAAACTGCTACTATATTTTTTATTTTAGTATTTGTTGACAAGTTGATTTCAGGCATATGATTTTCCTCCATGGCCTGCTCTTCATATTCTGACTACATTGCACTTACATATTATTACATTGGTTATTATGCTCCCACTCATTTTTTTTTAAATTTTTTGAAGTGGGAATGCTCTTTTTTGAAAATCATAAAATTATGAAATTTCATCATTTATTCTTGGAAAAATACAGATAAATGAAAATAAATACCGGTGTGATGGCGTGTTTTTGAATCATATGATAACTTAATTTTCTTCCTTGGATATTTTAGGCTAGGAATAAGATATCGAGATACGGTTTTCACTAGCCTATTTTGGCATCATCACAATACATTTTTATGGAAAAAAAAGTTATGTTATTGCATTTAATTTTTTAGAGAAATTAGCAATTTTCTGTTATTATATCAAAAAATGGTCTCTACCGGCATAACTGAAAAATTCAGTTATGCCGTACAGCTATTTACTCAATAAACATTGAACCCCCCCCCCACTTCATTCCAATAGATACGTCAAAAAGTGTCAAATAAAAATGACTGGAATAAAGCTCAGCTTTAAACAGAAAATATTTTTTAGGTATATTCACTAGATGAATTTCAGAAAAAACTCACTTCAAAAGTTTCAGAAGGCGTTTACGCCCTCTGGCGGCCCTCTTAGAAACCTGAAAATAATTTCCAGGATTTTCTGTTGGCCACTTTGGTCATAACATTTTTTACCGTAAGTCTCTACGACGAATAGTTTCTGAGATACAGCCGGGTGCCTCTCTTAATCAGACACCCGGTACATGCTGCCTGAAAATTCTTTGTATAGTTCTCAATCATGATAATCATAATAATTTTGCTCATTTATAATGTTTTGTGGGTTTCTTGTGAATAAACAGTGTTAATACGTCTAGGTTTATTGATATCTTACATTCTATTACAAAAGAACTCTGAGTAGAAAGATCAATGTCTATAATGTAAGTTCACACCTATTTCATTACAGATGATTGTATCTTCAAATGGATTCATCGAACCACATAGTGCAGGAGAAAAAAAATATCTTCCTGTAACCGAATATGTGGAAGTTCTTGATTCTGGAGACGAGTGCTCTGGAGTAGGCGCAGAAAGGAGAAAAAAAAGATCTAAAAAACAGGTTGAAACTGTAGAAATTGAAATAAGTGATTCAGATTCATCTGAAACTGGTGTATGCGAATTAGGTAATCAGTTAAATGACGTTGATGAAGAACAAGGGGATGTCATAAACAAGATTAAGATAACAAAGAAGAAGAGAGGTAGACCTCCGAAAAATAAAAATGTAGATAATGATAAAAAGGACTCGGACTCAAATTCTGAATCACCGCCTAAAATAAGCCGAACTGAAACTGATGTTGAGTCTGTAACTTCAAGTTTGGAAGTTATACGAGTTGAGAATGATACAATTAGATTGAATTCAGACAATAGTACTAATAATGCATTGTCAGATGAACTCAATTCAGAACCTACCTTTCAACCAGCAAATTATAATATTACAAATTTTTCTGCTGATGTTAATTCTGCAGGGAATAAAGATGGACCTTCACAGAAAACCACAAACACAGAAATGCAAACTATAAAAGGTGCAAGCAATATACATGAAATTCAAAGAAAAGGATTCGATTATAAACATGAATGCGAGAAGTGTAAAACCAAATTTATCAATAAATTCCTATTAAATAGGCATGATTGTATTGTCAAATCTGGTCTTCCATTTTCGTGTGTTCATTGCCAAAAAAAATTCCCAAATGTTTCTACTTTAAATGTACACAAAAAAATTCATACAAAAGTGCCGCAGATAGTAAAATCAAGTAGTTTAACAAAAATTCCGCAGGTCCCAAAAACATTTTCAAAAGAACAAGGAACTATTAAATGTGCTTCAAACAATTCAGCTTCCAGTATGAAAAAGCCACCAATTAAGAATCCTATTAGAGAATCTATTATTCCAGTGAAAAATCCCATAAGATCGAGGGCATCTACAATAAAATGTCCGCCTAGACCATTGATGGTTTCTTCAAAGATTGGACAGAATAATTTTTTGAAACCACAAGTCCCAGCGGTAGTATTAACACCTGACAGAACATCAAAAACGAATATTTTTAAATGTGAAAAACAGTGTGATAAATGCTCTGAAAGATTTGATAACAATGCAGCCTGGTTTGATCATCAAGTTCTGAAGCATGGTTTTAAAACACCAGATAAACATATAGGGGAGAAAAAACCGAAAAAACTTGTTAAAACTGTTGTTGCGCATAACGGAATTCGAGCAGCACCAGCATTGGCGAAGAACTTCTCGATGCTGCGAAGTAAAATGCAGCAGCTCCAGTAAATAACTATTTAAATTGTTTCATTTCATGAGTTTACTTAAAAATTGACTATTTATGATACAGTGCTTTAAATAAAAGTATATCAGTTGTTCAGCAATATTTAGGAGATGTGAAAAAGGTCTGGATTAATTTTGAACTTTAGATCTTTGTAAATAATCCCGATCTTATTTGAATTATTTATGTTTTTGAAGGCGAAATCTTATAATTCTACAAAAAAGTTATGCATACTGTTTTATTAGAATCATTAAAGCCTATTTATAAAATATGCATACTAATTTCTCATTTACTACATCCTTCACAATTAATTATATTTTTTGCCTTATATTAGTTATTTTAAAAATAGCTGTATAATATTAAAATCAATTTGCTCTATTATAAATCTTAATATTCTAAATATCATTTTTTGTAGTTACAATCAAGGTCTTTTTCAAATAATCCTATCTGTATATAAATAATAGTTCTTCCAGCTCACATGTTGAATTTTTTTATGTGTTAATGTTTTATATACTAGTATTTAAATAAGATGTTTATTCTATGTATGTGTATATTTTGCTCAAAATTCCTGGCATGATGGAATTAAGCGGTATAGAATAACCTTTCTAAGTCAAATTCAATACTCGAGGCATATTTAAATTTGAGAATGTCTATTTTAAATGACTGTCCAGACAGGATTGTTTTTTTTTTTTAATATTTTGAGTAAATATTTCAAAAAAGATGTTTTTTTTTTACACATAAAATGTATATTTTCAAAACCACCCTAGAAAAATATTGCATGAATGAATGAGTTGAAAGTTGACGTTTCGTCACGAAATTCGTGACACTCTCAGAACTTTTGAATTATCAAAGATAAATACTATATCATTCATTTTGAGACTTCGGAATTCCGTGACGAAAGGTCAACTTATTGATAAAATCGGGTTTTCAAACACAAATGGTCTGTTATTGCAAAAATAGACGAATACGTAAAAATATGGCTCAGATAACACATTTAATTCCGTCAGATGGCGCCTATAATGCACTAGTTCCATAGAGATATTATAATGTAATATCTCTATGACTAGTTGCCCCAACATCCGGTTAGAAATATCCGTGGCATCGCGCTTTTAGTCCACTCAAAATAGGAAAATCAGAGGAACTAAAAATACTAGTTCCAATTTCTTCAGAAATGTGTAGGGAGGGGTCCCCTGAACAAGGGAAAATAAAGTCCCTCCAAATCCCGGTGCCGCTAGAGGGGGGCGGGGGGTTTAAGTGTTCCACTTTTCAGTTTTTCGCTTATAACTTGAAAACGGTGCGTTGCAGTGAAAAAGTTCTTCAGTATAAAATGAAAGCTTATTAAATTTGCTACCAATTTGGTGACATACATTTTTTCGAAAAACTGAACCGTTTTGGTGCTACCAGCTCCGTTATGGTGGATATTAAAAAAAAAAATTTTTTCACTCTTGATTTTCGTTTATTATTGTCTTTTAGATACTCACTCGTTAATTCTAGCGGAGAACCGTCTATATAAAATTTATACAGAATTGAATTCTCCACTAGAATATATATCCAACGTTAATTTATAATAAACGCATCGCAACTTACAGCACTTTTAAGATTTCAACGAAAAATCTTGATTTCCCAACTAAAATAAATAATAGTTTTGATCCATTTGATGGCTCCATTTCTCTACATATGTTTTTATATATATGGTTCACACAAATGTATACGATCTTCTATATTATATAATTATTTATCTATAGAATATATTTTGTAAATATATATTTGTAAAAGTGGTGTGGTACAGGTAAATGAAATCTCTAAGGCCTAATTCAAAAGAATTTAATTTTATGGTACACAAAAATATTGAAATAGACACAAGTAAAATGGAATTATTATTATTATTATGTTTTAATGTTTAGTCTCGTCGACAATATCCTCGTCGATGTCTTCCAAGAGGACAGGCGGGCAGTTTAGGCAGTCACTTTCACATCCACAAACAGAAGAGCAGTGGATGTCTGCCTTCCTACAACCACATCAGTTATTGCATCCCGTACCCCATCGGCGAAATATTGCATTCGAAATGTGATCTGGCGCAGGAGGTTCGGAGGATTTAATGGGAGTGAGGATTCCATGTTCATCCCTATCCCAACCCCATAATAGTGGGTCGATGGTGGTATTAACCAGCCAAATTTGGGTTTGAAAGAATACCCTATGAGCGTGCTGTGCTGCAGCTGCTTTTGTTGGTGGCAGAGAAGCCAAATTGACTTTCACCTTCGTTGACGATTTAACAAAGCAGCTGTAACGCTGTTCATTTAAATCCTCTTGGTTGGGTGGGGCGTTGTAGAGGATAAGTAACATGGCTTCTCCGGCTTGGGCCACTTGCTATTTGGTGGATGAAGGACTGCTTTATACCACACACACCGACACTTGCTGTCTAATCTCGTATACAAGCCATCTCGAAAGCATTTCATATGATTCTCCGACCGCCCGCAAATAAATATTTGTAACTCTTAAATTTGGTGGTCGCTAACAGTTATTCAGTGGAACCTCGATAAAATATCATAAAAATCATATTATATTGTTTTTGACATGCCGTAATATTGTATTATTATTTTACTGTGATTCAGAACGTGATAGAAGCTGTTCAGATGCAGAGAATTTGATACTGTACAGTACAAGTTTTATTGTGACGATTTTCCCCTGAAATGAACCAGTGAAGATCTAGAAGACAAAAATATACAAAAAAGAAGAGTTAAAAACAAATTTTTCAAAAAAAAATACCACCTTTCCGGAGCTAGTAGCATGTTCAGTTTTTCAAAAAGATGTAAGTAACCAAACCTGTAGAAAATTTAATTAATGAACAACGCTTCAGCTGCTTCGTTGAATCGTCATAAAGGTGAAAGCCAATTTGGCTTCTCTGCCACCAACGAAAGCAGCTGCTGCACAGCACGGTCATAGGGTGTTCCTTCAAACCCAAATTTGGCTGGGTGATACCACCATCTTCCCAGAAATATGGGATTGGGTTAGGGATGAACATGGAATTCACACTCCCGTCAAATCCTCCTAATCTCCTGCTCCAGACCACATTTTAAATTCAAAATTTGGCCGCTGTGCTACGGACTGCAATAACAGGTGTTGTTGTAGGAAGGCAGAAGATCTTATACATTTGTGTGAACCAGATATATAAACATATGTAGAGAAATGGAGCCATCAAATGGATCAAAACTATTATTTATTTTAATTGGAAAATCGAGATTTTTCGTTGAAATCTTGAAAGCGCTGTAAGTTGCGATGCGTTTATTATAAATTAACGTTGGATATATATTCTATTGGAGAATTTAATGCTGTATAAATTTTATATAGACGGTTTTCCGCTAGAATTAACGAGTGAGTATCTAAAAGACAATAATAAACGAAAACCAAGAGTGAAAAAAATTTTTTTTTAATATCCACCATAACGGAGGCGGTACCACCAAAACGGTTCAGTTTTTCGGAAAAATGTATATAACCAAATTTGTAGAAAATTTAATAAGCTTTCATTTTATACTGAAGAACTTTTTCACTGCAACGCACCGTTTTCAAGTTATAAGCGAAAAACTGAAAAATGAAACACTTAAGCCCCCTTCCCCTTCTAGCGGCACCGTGATTTGGAGGGACTTCATTTTCCCTTGTTCAGGGGACCCCTCCCTACACATTTCTGAAAAAATTGGAACTAGTATTTTTAGTTCCTCTGATTGCCTATTTTTGGTCTAGATTGAGTGGACTATTTCCGTATTTAATAAATCTAAATTTCTATCAAATTTTTATGAAAATGAGAACAATGAAATATTGACAAAGCAAGAAAAAAACCGACGGCAACAATAAGAACTAAATTACCCACACAGCAACCGCCGATACGCAGAGAAAGAAATTAACAGAAAAATATGCTTATGTGTTAAATAGATATTACCATATCCAATTCTAGCGCAAAAATCAGTATTGGAGATTCTGTAAACGCGTTAGGATGGTTCTGAATGTTGAAGTAAAGAAAATCTTTCAGGTTTATTCAAATTTTAGAATTTGTCAACAATGATATGTTGTGTGCAAATATATATTATATATATATATATATATATATATATATATATATATATATATATATATATATATATATATATATATATATATATATATATATATATATATATATATATATATATATATATATATATATATATATATATATTTATATTGATTGTAATGGGAAATTAATTTGGGAAGATGTTATTTAATCGTCTTAGAAATAGATTCTAAATAGATCAGACAAAATTCATGAAGTTGTTGAGCATATGAGAAAACTATAAACGCTAGTACCTATCCCAAAATTGCTTTAGAATAATTATGTTTTTTGGAAATATAACTTTGAATTTCTATTAATTATGAATCTCCGGCGGCTATATATTATTGGGTGGTTCAATCTTCCAAAAATAAATAGCATGCTTGTGAAAACTTTTTTATTATTTTAGAGTATAATACATATAGAATCACCTGAATGGGGATTTCCCAAAAACTTCACCAACGCCAAGGCATATTATTCCTGAAATGAAGGTTATCAGTTAGATTGAATTACACACATAGATATGCAGACTAGAATATAGTTCAGACAAAATATCAGTTTCTTAGGGACTGTCATGCATGCTGCATTATGAAAAGAAGAAACCCTTCACTATAAATTTGAAACAATTTATTAAAGAAATCCTAGATTATGATGATATATATATATATATATATATATATATATATATATATATATATATATATATATATATATATATATATATATATATATATATATATATATATATATAGATATATATATATATATATATTATATATATATATATATATATATATATACTATATATATATATATATATATATATATATATATATATATATAGATTATATATATATATATATATATATATATATATATAGATATATATGTATATAATATATATATATAATATATAGATATATAGATATATATATATATATATATATATATATATATATATATATATATATATATATATATATATATATAATAATAATAATAATAATAATAATATTTATTTCAAAAATTATCACAGACAATGATCTACACTGTAAGTAGTAAAGTTGAAACAAGTCAGGTGAAACCCCTACCAGGTGTTAAGAGTATAAGGAACAAAAGTTGTAAAATTCGACAAGATTATAGGGTTCGGCATCCAGTATAAACTTACGAATTTGTCTTTCAAAGAGCTTCACATAGTCACATTTCGAGAATTTTCTAGGAATGGCATTATAGAGCTTCATGCAGGTATACTTGGTACTCTTCTGGGTTAGGGTGAGTGAGCATTTCGGGAGCAAATAAGGTATTATTTGGCGTGTATTGTTTGAATTTTTGAAATCTTGAAAAAGTTCTTTATGCCTCTGAATGTAAAGTAAAGCTTTAAATATAAAGAGACCTGGGAATGTGAATATGTTGTTTTTTCTGAATAAACCTCTACATGATTCTCTATATGAAAGGCGTAGCATTGACCTCAAAGTCATCTTCTGAGTATTAAATAGGCGCATAGCATAATTGGTATTACCCCAAAAAATCATCCCATAAGACAACAATGATTCAAAGTTTGCATGGTATACAATCTTCAAAACATCCAGATTAACCTGATTCTTCAATACATTAATTGAATACAATACAGCGAGCAGTCTCCTATCTAACTTATCAATATGTACATGCCACCTCAAGGAAGCATCCATGTATACACCTAGAAATTTTACAGAATTTACAGTCGAAAAATTGTGATCCGAGACAAGGATTGTAGATGGAAATTCTTGTCTTGAGCGGTCTGTATGAAAAAAAATTAGCTCAGTTTTATTAGCATTTAGATTTAGAGAATTATTCCCACACCAATAAGTAATAGACTCAAAAACCTCTTTAGTTTCTCTCTAATATATATATATATATATATATATATATATATATATATATATATATATATATATATATATATATATTCAAATGCAGTATCAAAGTTGTGAACATCTAAGTAAATTATTGCTCAATCATAAAAAATAATAGAAATATTTGCTTGCAGTACTAAAGTTCAAATACTTCAAAAATATGTTTGTTGTGAATATTAGAAATAAAATAACTGAGAACTTTAAATGTAAATCAATATGGCTCTGAATATTGGCTTGTCAGATACAATTAATATTGTTCTTTGTGAATAATATTAGACTTTAATTCCATGACTAATCTCAATTGAATCGACTTATTTTTAATTTCCTAAATGAAAGCACAGATCCATGTTGAGGCAACTATTTTAATACTTCCACAACAAAATTAAAATAAATTTGGGACTAGGTACACAAATTAATTTATGCTACTACACCAAATAACTAAGTTGACCTTATCAGGCAGTAAAGATAAAACAATTTTTTCAGGAATTATATCGATAACTGCTGATGTAATCTTTTTAGAAAACACTCTTGTTGAATGGTGTATGAGCACATACACCGCAAGAGATCTTTCTTCTTTAGTATTACATTTTATTGTATTGGGGACCCGAGATAAAAATGAAATGAACTGCACACAATCCAAACAAAAGACCTTTATTTTCTATTTTTTAGTATTACCTGTCATGGTTAAGGGGGGCGCGATACCTTCTTTTTGTTTTAGTATTACATTTTATTGTATAAGGTATTGAGCGTTTTTTTAGTATTACATGTCATGGTTACGGGGGAGACGCGATACACACTATGATAGGAAATTGGGCAGCGAATCCTAAAAGGTTACGAAACTCTGCTGTAATATTCTTCTATGAAAAGTTAATAACACCTAGAGAAACAAAACTGAATAAAAGGCATTTATCATTAGTGACAATGAACCTTTTCTCAAGAAATTATAACGTGCAATACATGCATTTTCTACTACTCTGGATAACCCCATACTGTAGACCATTGTCAAATAATATAATACAAGAATTAATGATGGATAATAGTTGATTCAGATGAGATCAACATGCAATATGATTGGCAACAGTTTTTAATAAATTTTTAAAAGAGAAATTAGATGAAGTTAATTGCTTCACCTTTTTTAGATGCTAACTGTGCAAAGACAATTTTCTCAAACAAAAAATGAATGTTTTAAATGTATCATGATAACTGTTCCTTAACAAAAATGTATATTTCTGAGAAGAGATAATATACCATCATTGCATTTAATTTATAACTGTAGAAGTTACATGTTCCAGTGACCAAGAGTAGAAATTTTCCAAACCTGTTTCTTCCAAAATGATAATGAACCTATAGTTTCAGAATCTAGGTCGTAGTCGAAGGAAAAATATGGTAGTTAAGGACTAATTTGGAAAAACTTATAAGAGTGCTTAATACATCTGCCCAATGAGCTGTAAGAACATTACCTTGAATCTCTCATGTTACTTTCATATTCCTAGAAGTTTTTGAATATGAATACAATGCAAGAATAAGCAGTACAATATGTATCAAAATTATTGTTTTTAATATTTTTGGGTTTCCTTTCAAAGATTTATGACCTACCTCCTCCTAGAAATAAATATGGAAAGCTTCTGGTTCTTTTTCCCTGTATTGCTAGATAGCTTCCTATTGCAACTAAAGTAGATATTGTTATTACTTTGCAGGAAAAGCATTCTTTTTCTCGTTCAGTGTTTTCTCGAGACATTAAATCAACTTTTTTATTAATTATTTCAGGATTTATTATCTACTTTATTGAACTAACTGGCCATTATAGCAAATGTCGATTTAATTTATGTTTTGCTATTAAACATTTACACAAAATTTTAAGAATTTTTGTTTTATACGTAACTATCGGCATGAATTCCCGACCAAGGTATATTGTAATTATGTCTATATACAGCATATAATATTGAAGGAATAATTATTCCATGTTATCACAGTATAATTACTAACAATCTTTGAATTGAAGTGAAGATATTTTCATAAATGGCAAAGCAAAGTGCAAACGATTAACGAACACAACATAACCCTTTCTTAGTTTGTTCTAAATGAAATGAATCTTAAAAAAATAAAAATATTAATGGACGTTGAGTTGAAATCTCTATGGTTGAAACCCCTTTTGGAATTTTTGGTTATTTATTTAAGCTACGGAATCATTGTAGTAGCAAGTAGCAAGTACACAAGTAGCACAGATTAATTGCTCGATGGTGGGAGAACGTTCTATTTATATTGTGTGTGGTGTGTGGTTCAATGAAAAACGTGGAGAACGTTTGTTGAAGATGAAAAAGTTGACATATGAACGGACGGAAGTGTTACATATCAAATCACCATATCTCTGTGGTTACTTCTGTGAGAAAGGGGAATTTTCAGAACCCCTGCTCCTCTCCCTCTCTTAGAGTATTTAGCATGAGAAAAGGTTGGGTCGTGGGGAATAACCTGGTTCTTGTTTTGCTTTTGCGTCATAAATTATATTGATTGGAGTAATTTTGTTTTGAGAACTACTGCAAGCTCAAAGAAATACGATACGGTGAGTGTTTAATGTTGATACTTATCTATAATTGTTTTCATTTCAAAGGCAACAGTAACGTTGATTTTGAGTCCTTCCTGAGTCATGTTAGTTTTTTCTCAGGCTCTGATCCTGATCATTTGATGCGTGTTTTGAAATGTGAAACTAGTATTTCTGATTATCAAGTATCACGTTTGGATTTAAAATGACTGATGTTCAGTTACTGAATTTTGGAGGTGAGTATTTCTTTTGAAAAGAAGATAATGGAAATCCAATTTTACTATGACAATTATATAGTGAAATGACGAAAAAATTTTGCTTCTACGGGAATTATATTGAATTTTATTACTGTTTTAGTGATTACCTTGTTACGTGAAGTTTTTATTGCTGCGTATGTGTGACAGACTCTTAAAAGTAAACTGATTTACAAAAATTACACAGTTTTTTGAAAATATTTGTCTTCCCTGCTTAATATAAATATTAAATATAAAAGAAACAATTGACAACACTCACCACTTCATATTTCACACTGAGGATGAGAGATAATAAATTGTTGAAAATAAATTCCAACATTTTGTTGCCTTTATATTTTAATGGATGATGGGACCTTGAAGTATTTTAAATACAATTTTTTTTTTATTAATCTAGGTTATCCTTCCCATTAATTAATCAAGCTTTGTGGAATAACTATTTCATATTTTTTTTTCAAATTTAGGTTATTTTTCCTATTGTAAACACAGATGAATGGAAAATAAACTTCTTCAGATCAATAATTGTTGAGACCGATACTTGGTGAAAACTAACATTAGTAATGAAGCTCTATTAAATACAATTTCGTAAATACTTTATTTATAATACAGGACGCTTGTTTGGAAGTACTACTACTTTGTCAGATGCTGGAAACTCAAGTAATATACTCTGCGAATTCAAAACTAACTGCTATCTGGTACAGCATTGTTGAACAATTTCAATAAGGGGCCACTTGTGAGTTCTACCTTTCTATTGAGAACAAGTTCAAATGTCTCCAGATATGTCTCCCTAGTACAGGCATTGTTCATGTTAATATATTTTATCATTCAGCTAAAAAAATCAGTAAGAAAAGAAGAAATAGTTTCAATATGGTGGCCTATATTTGTTTCGTGATATCTAAACTTAGTGTGTAGATTTAGATTTGATGCATTGTTTTTGTGAAATCAGTTTTGTGGAGGAAACAAATATTGAAAGCATTACATTTATTCATTTTTAACGCAATATTGTGACTTTTTAAGGATTCTTTTTTTTTGTATTCTAAATAGTCTAATTTTTGGATACATCTCTTTGCAATTATTCTCAATTTATTTAAACCATGCTCTCATTGCTGTCCAATCGCTTTCAGGTGAATATTCCAATATTTTATTCAACATAGAAATTCTTAATTTTACTATATAAAAGGGAGATTTATGCAATTTTTCTTACTATTTTCATTTTTTGTTGCATTACATTAATATCATTTACGTTAAGTTGAAGTTAACAACTTCAATTTGGATACAACTGGTGTCTGTGCGTCAAATTCGAGTCAATAATTAGGTTTCTGTAAATAATTCGACGATTTGCAATTTTTAGGTAACTATATGTATGGAAGAAAGTATTGACCTGATAAGATTATCGGCGAATTTGTTGTTCAAATTATTTATGGTCATAGATTAGTAGCACATGAGACAAAATTTAATATCTGATATTTTCTGAATTAAATTCAAGTTTGAAGTACGCTTATCATTAAATAAACAAAATTTATTGCTTTCCCAAATTAATTATTATTTTTCATTTCAAGAACTTTAGAGGACATGCTGTAAGTAATGAAATAAGTATATTAACTTTTTTTCACATAATATAATATTGTTTGATATGCTCGAAAGTATTTTAATATTTTGCTCAATATCTTGAATAAAAGACAATATATTTTCTTCCAGACATGTTGCGTTATCCAGAATATCCAACACCACCATCAACTAATGAAGATTCTCCAGTATCCGTTCAAATGTTATCATCGCCATCCTATATATCTGATAGCAATAGCAGTTCTTCTCCTATACATTTCACACAACCACAAGTAGTATTTATGCCTACATCAAATTATACCATTCTTCCTCCTAGCAAGACTATCACCATCCATGCAGGAAATGGTAAGTTTCTTAATTATATTTATTTTATTAACATATACTTCAAAATGAACATAGTGGGTGAGTGAATTTCTCTTAAAATTACCTAATTTGTTACAAAAATTATGTGTCTCATTCTATACTATAAACTACTTGTGATTTATGTGTGAACGCTAATTCTATGATTATTAGTCTATTTTAGAGGTATAGTTTATGTGGTCTTCATATATTAGGAATTTTGCCAAATGCAATATATATCTTGATGATTTTAAATTACATTATATATCGATGTAAACTCTAGGATTTACCTGTAGAAATATAGTGTCCACGAAGTTGAATATTTCAAAAATTATTCTTAGTCATGCGAATTTACAAGAGTAATGACAATTGTCTTGGTATTTTCACTTTACCTTTTTGAGACTTGCAGTCATTTTGCGAAAACTCAGTTTTAGTTTTTTTAAATTGAACTTTGAAGTATATTTCAAACTGATTTAATAGATTTATATTAAAGTTTGTTCTGAAGTAATACACTGTGTTTTATCAGTTTCTGTGCTGTGGAAACTTGGAAGTATTATACTGGTTATATTAAAAACCTCTGTGACGGCAAAATACAACTCTGTATATCTATTCTTGAGAGCATGCTTTGAAATTTGGGTAAAATCCTGTTTTTACACTAATAGAACGTAACTTTATACATTTTTCAGAAGAAAGCGAGGAGGTACCCCCATGTTTAAAAATAATGGAGCAGCCTCTCGACAAATTCAGATTTCGATACAAATCAGAAATGACAGGAACACATGGAAGCCTGAATGGAGAAAATTCTGATAAAACTAGGAAGATGACTTATCCAACAGTCGAGGTACATTTTATTATTAAAATGTAATTTCAAAACTAATTTTTAATTGGAAATAGCGTTCAAATGAAATTGTTATTTCAATTAAAATTTTGGTTGAATAAAAATTATTTATAGTTTGATTTAAAATTAACTTGTTTTGGAATGTTTAATGTGTTGATTATTATTTCAGCTATGCAATTATAAAGGTTCAGCTGTTATTCGATGCTCCATTTGGCAAGTTAATCATAACAATAACGATTTCATGCCACATGCACATAGATTAGTGAAGAAGAAACACGGCAAAGAGGAATCTGATGATCCTCATGATATAAAAGTGAATAAACATACAAATTATCAAGCTACGTAAGTTGATTTTTGAAACTAGCTAAGCCTGGAATTGAGAGATTATATTATCTATAATTGAAATAACAGGTTCCTCTAAATAATATGTAGTATTTAGTTAGGTTAAGAGATGTGACTATAGGCGTCCGAAATTAAGATCGTAGCGCCGGAACGGCTAATATCGGTACTAGAGCATGGGAGATTAGCTGTTTGTTCACATTGGTTGTAATGGTATTTACGTTCATTTTGTTTTGAGTTTTCGAACGTTTATAGTCGTAATTTGTGTTTTTTTGGACTTTGTATTTTCCTGTGATATATTGTGTTTGGATTGAGGACAATTTTATCTCTGTTCAACAGTAGATAACCTACCTACATCAAGTTGAAATTTACACTGAGTTTTTATCATTGAACATGAAAATCAATAATAAAATGAAGTAGAGGACGAATAAATTAATTGGTTGAAGGAACTATGTATACCTCATGAAAAGGCTGTATGATAGAACACCTTTTTATTTAAAAAATAAAAAAACTTTCAAAAGCTTCAAGAAAACATCTATGACATGTCTACTTTCATTACGAACTGAAGAATTTTTGAGTATAATGGACAAAACTAAGTACTTACCAGCTAAACTGAAAGAAACAACATGAAATAAAAGAAGAATTAATATGAATACTCTGCTTGAATGGTTTGAACGTAATAAGTTATTATATTTTTTGAATTTTCCTGATGTATAACAGTTATCCTAAAAGTACGGTGGACTTCTGAGAGTCTGGTTTTTTTGATAGAATCCCTGTTTTCCTGATTATATAATTGAATATTTTAGTTTTTACCTAGCTATAGAGTCCAGATTTATTTCATATTCTTGATGTTATGATAAACATTATTTTGGTTGTGCAAATAAACATTTGTTATTATTATTTTAATAGTATCTCTGGTTGTTACATGAAAGAAAATACAATAATCTAGAATCTCTGGATGATGGCCCAGGTTCAGATTCCGATAAAAGTGGAAGATTTTTCGTTGGAATAACATTGGACTTCAAAAACTCTACGTTTTCGGTTAGCTGAAAATTGCACATCATTAGTTGTTATAATTCTATATGGAAAAATCCACAAACTTACTGCAGGGAAAATAATTATTCTCAGTAAACTGTAAAGAACAACTCTCTTATGTTCAGACATTTTTTTTCAATCTTCAAGTTATGAATCCACACCTTTCTCCTGTCCATCATTTCCTTGTTTCCCAACTTTGTTTGGAATGCAACTTTGAATTGTCCGGCTTTCGGAAAGGTATGTAAGCTATATTCGGTTTTTTTGCCCAATATGAACAATAGAATACACAACAATAGCGATTCATCTCTTCTGAACGTTTGTGAACGATCCAAAATACAATTAAAACTCAACAACTTCTCATATAAAATACACGTAAACAGATGTAAACAAAGCAATCTATCTCCCATGCTCTAGTAATATTCGACACCGGTAGGGGGCGTATCGCTTATTATGTTTTCCCTATATAGTAGTAGTAATAGTCCACATTTTAAATCTGAAAATCCCTCAATATGTAATTGACAATTAGAAATGAATAATCGTTTGAAGAAAAGTAAATCAGAATTTAACATTTTTAAAAATTTATTCCCTTACAATGTAAGGTTCTACGAGCAGTAGAGGTTTGAAGTTGATTAGATTAGTAACATTCTATTTCAGTATTTTGCTAGGCACTATTGTTGACCTTGTACAGTGCATGAGAGTTTGTAAATTGATTATTTCAGATCAGTAGTGTTCGTATAATTTGTATCTTATAGGAGATATCTTATTTTTGTTCAAGTCGGTTTTGAATCTGTAACATTTTAGCTATTGGAATGCTGCAGTTGTTGGGAGTTATATAGTCAATTTGATTGAATTTTGTAAAAGGAAATAAATAGGGTGTGCCTTTCAATATTTAGTTTATTCAAATTAGTCAATTCTATGAATATTCAGTTACTGTTGTAAATGATTTGGAACAAGTCATGATAATATTAGAAGTAATTGAGTATATGCTATGATTATAATCTTTGTTATATAGTTTCAAATATGAATATTTCACTTTCCGCTATTGGTGAATTTGTATTATAATTATGGGGAAAATAGTTCAAAAGTTTGTTCTATTAATATATGTAAATGTAAAGTGACTAATTTCCTAGGGTTAGGAACCACTGAACATGTTATAATGTTTAATTTTTGTTAATTTTTACTTATTTCATTTTTATGTAGAAATTTAAATATCTTTTTGCAGTTTTCAGTTGTAATCACAAAATTACATCTTTGGTAATAACAATAATAATATTTATTCAGTTTAACGATTAAAATGGGGGTGTTAACAAAAGAAACAATCCATCTTTAACATAAGCTATGTTCCAATATTGAAATCAAAAGACTTCTTAAAAATTAAACTCAAATCAATTTATCCCAATTTAAGTCTGCTAGATATTTCTTGTTTATTCAATAGTTGTTGGTAATCTATTGCAAATAGCTACTGCTGATTAATAGTAATGCGGCTCCAAAAGATAATCTTAAATCTTAGTGATGGTATACTTACTGCTCATGATTTTTTGTTTATAACTTATGTAATATTTGCATTGAGTAACTGTGTTGAAAAAATTCCACCTCAAAAACGATGTTCATCAAGTTACTTTTGGATATCAGCTAAATAAAAATTGAGTTGAAATTTTCAGATTTCACTCTATGGGAATTATACATACTGCGAAGAAAAATATTGTTGCCGAATTAATAAAGAAAAAAACTAAGTTGAAGAAGGAAGCAATTCTCAGAGAAAATAGAACAGAATTAAATAAGAAAGAAGAAATGGAGGTGAGTAATTGTTTTGAAACAAATATATTATAATAATTTATTTATTATTAATGTTAATTTACAAAATCAAAAATTTCTGAATATAGAATTTTGATTCTGATCAGTAGTATCAAATATTTGATTAAGTTTTGGTACAATATATTATGTTGATTACATGATTTTGATGATAAAGTTTTTTACAATTGTAGGTGATCAGTGAAGTATGAGGGTAGTCTACAAAGATTTGGAGAAAATTTCATTATTTCTCAATATTGACTATTACTAGATTCAATTTCCCTTGCAATGCCAAATAGATTCAATAACCTGTTTATATATAGAACCATCAAACTGTTGGAAAATCTTTTACCAAAAAGCTATCTTATCATAAAAAATCATTTTTGCTATCGCTTTAACATAAGTGCAAACTGTGCCATCGTCTTCTTGAAACTATACTTTATTTTTCTACCGTTTACTCTTTCAATTTGACCACTCTTGCTTTGCAATATATTAGCAGAGTTATACTTGTGGTTGATTGTTTTACTTTTTGGGGATAATTATCAATGGAAATAATACTGACGCCATGACTCGTTAGCAGATGAACCTGTTTTCATCTTTGGATCTAATTTTCTCCATCTAGAACAAAGGCTTAAAATGTTTCAATTTGTAATTATCTTACGATGTACAAAAATTTTTGAAATGTCTGCTAGCTCGCGTACATTTAGTGGATGGTCATCGCGGTAACCAATTTATGGATTTTCTTTACCATTTCTTTTGTGTGCTCATTTTAATTCAACAAATATTTTACTGTTGTAAACACAGGAACAGGCTCCCCCAGATTAAAATTAAGTCTTAGTATTGAACATACATAAAGATATGACAAAAACATTGCGTTTCCAAATCTTAGTTATATTTGGTTGTTACTTCCGACTATACTAATTTTTTTCACACTTTTCTTCATCAGGTCGGGTACTTCTGGGACTACCCTCATATAATATTCTGTATTTTTCAAAAAAGTTAGTTTACTGTTTTATATAAGTGTATATATATATATATATATATATATATATATATATATATATATATATATTTATTCATCTATTTATTTACTTGTCTTTTCTCAGCAGTAACACCATTTTAGAAAGAAAACCGACAGTTAACATTTCGTCACGAAAATTGTGACTATCAATACATAGGTATTGCTAAGAAAAGACAATTAAATAACAATACAACATATTCAAGAATAATTCAAATGATATCTTGAAAATTGGGTAAGTATCTGCTTGTGGTAAGATGTTGGCTCACTTTATCCGTCATACTTCTCATTTTGAGTATTATCCAAAGTTATTACTCTGAAATAATTGGATCACTCATTAACATAGAATCGTGTATTTTTGCATTAGCATTTTCCAATTCTTATCGCTTTTTAAATTCAACGGTTTCTACTTTTCAAATATATGTTCAGTGCAATGATTTTGTTAAAGGGTATAAGGTTTGATCTAATCTCAACTATTGTCGTCCGAAATTAAGATCGTAGCGCCGGAACGGCTAATATCGGTACTAGAGCATGGGCGATTAGCTGTTTGTTTACATTGATTGGTAATGGTATTTACGCTCATTTCATTTTGAGTTTTCGAACGTTTAGCTTCGTAATTTGTGTTTTTCGGACTTCGTATTTTCTAGTGGTTCATTGTGTTTCGATTGAGGACAATATTATCTCTGTTCAACACTGAGTTTTTATCATTGAACATGAAAATCAGTAATAAAATAAAGTAGAGGACGAATAAATTAATTGGTTAAAGGAACTATGTATACCTCATGAAAAGGCTGTATGATAGAACACCTATTTATTTAAAAAATAAAAAAACCTTCAAAAGTTTCAAGAAAACATCTCTAACATGTCTACTTTCATTACGAACTGAAGAATTTTTGAGTATAATGGACAAAACTAAGTACTTACCAGCAAAACTGAAAGAAACAACATGAAATAAAAGACGAATTAACATGAATACTCTGCTTGAATGGTTTGAACGTAATGAGTTATATTTTTTGAATTTTCCTGACGTATAACAGCTCTCCTAAAAGTACGGTGGACTTCTGAGAGTCTGGTTTTTTTGATAGAATTTTTTTTCCTGATTATATAATTGAATATTTTAGTTTTTACCTAGCTATAGAGTCAAGATTTATTTCATATTCTTGATGTTATGATAAACTTATTTTGGTTGTGCAAATAAACATCATTTGTTATTATTATTTTAATAGTATCTCTGGTTGTTATATGAAAGAAAATACAATAATCTAGAATCTCTGGATGATGGCCCAGGTTCAGATTCCGATAAAAGTGGAAGATTTTTCGTTGGAATAGCATTGAACTTCAAAAACTCTACGTTTTCGGTTAGCTGAAAATTGCACATCATTAGTTGGTATAATTCTATAAGGAAAAATCCTCAAACTTACTGCAGGGAAAATAATTATTCTCAGTAAACTGTAAAGAACAACTCTCTTATGTTCAGACATTTTTTTTCAATCTGCAAGTTATGAATCCACACCTTTCTTCTGTCCATCATTGCCTTGTTTCCCAACTTTGTTTGGAATGCAACTTTAAATTGTCCAGCTTTCGGAAAGGTATGTAAGCTATATTCGGGTTTTTTCTGCCCAAGATGAACAATAGAATACACAACAATAGTGATTCATTTCTTCGGAACGTTTGTAAACGATCCAAAATACAATTAAAACTCAACAACTTCTCATATAAAATATATGTAAACAGATGTAAACAAAGCAATCTATCTCCCATGCTCTAGTAATATTCGACACCGGAAGGGGGGCGTATCGCTTATTATGTTTTCGCATATTCGCTTGGTAATTTATATTAATACTAAGAACACCGAAACACAACATCTGAATCATTGAATCTATCATTTTTGACATTTGAGTTCTATGATGTATCTGACGTTTGTTCATGTATTGTAGGTTATAAGTGTAAAAATTTGGCGGAAAGTTGATAAAAATTTTATTAAAAGATTTATCCATTTTACAAAAATCTTTCTGGATCGTTACTTTCGGTTTTGTACAGAAAATTTTGTAGCATGAATTTGGTTCCCTTGAATTCGGCTGTTATTTCAATTAGGTTTATAATTAAAGATTTGAAAAATCCTAGCCGTAGTGCATATTACACACACAGGTAATTAAATATATCAATATTCACTTTCCAGATTTGGAATTTAGTAAAATTTCATAGATCTGTTATAGTTAGAACTATTTGAAAAACCTATTTCTCAGATAGAGCTTCCTTAAATAAATCAAATCAATGTTTCACAGATATATTTGATCAGAAATTCATTGTAATTTAAATTTTTTATTAGGTCACCAAGAAAATAAAAGTATGTTAGAGTAATATTTATTAGTGAATAGAATGCTCAATTGCTCATATAATAGTAATGTTAATTTAGTTTAAAACATTAAAATTGGATGAAGTACAAATTAATAATGATGCAAAGTTAAAATATAAACGAGTCGGAAAGAGTATATTCTATACTCTACTTTTAAAATTCAAAATAAGGATAACATTATATGAGACAAAAAGTTCTACATACATCGACATACTCTTAGGGTATTTCAAAATTTTATTAAATTTATGTGGTTTATATCTTGTGGTTATATATTATTTATTTTAATCAATTTTGCGTGTTTATAATTTTTAAAAATGAAGAATTTCAATATCATTATGCTACAGAGCTCTAATTGAGAATTGACTTATTTTATGATAGATTAAAAGTGAGAAATATTCTCACATAGTATCTTGAGTTTAATTTAACACTACAATGTAGCTACAATTAATGAATATTTTTACATATTAATCAAAAGTCAATAAGTTTTTGAAAGAGGATATTTATGTAAACAAGCTTCTCATTGGATAATGACAGATAATTATTAAACATGAATATAAATTTATAGTCAGCATTTACGTGTTTAGATTGAGGAGATTATTCCAAACACTGATGTAAAATAATGCATAATGAAAATGAAGCAGTACAAGTGACAAAATTAGTATTAAGTTTATTAATCTAAAAATTTTCTTGATTTTTTTCAATTTTCTATAGATTAATTCATTTAAATGCGTGGACGATATGATGATTATTTTCTGTTATCAACATCAAATATCTGTTTCAACACTTGGTAAATGTTCACATTAAGTTTTAAAATGAGAATTATGGTGTAACGAATCACAATGAGATATAATTAGTTCCTTTTCATTAGGAGAATATACAGAAAAACGATTTTAGTCACATACTCGTTCCGGAAATTGCTCTCATTTTTTAATTACTTGAAATATTACGTAGGTTTGCAAATGTTTTGTTTCATGAATTTGCAGAACGTGCATAATCCTTGAAAATGTTCTATAGTTGTTAAAATCAATTTCGAACATGGTGTGTAACTACATATATGTAAATATTTTGCGATAATACGAATCTTGGAATTTATATTTGTTTGAAAATATCTTGTTATGTGTATTTGAGTTCGTAATTATTGACTACGAGGTTTGCTCAGATAGAAAGAGAAATAAGATATGAAGAAATTATATAAAGAATAAAGAATAAACTTTAAAATAAAACACACTTGGCTTAAGTTTCACTATATGAAAATATTTAGATACTGTATTTAGCAGTAAAGGATAGTCGACATGTATCGAGTTATGAACTCATTATCAAGACTGACTACAGGAGAGTATTACATCTTGTTTTATAAAACAGACAAAAGCGAAGGTGATACCTGAAAATCAATTTGTTCGTTTACAAGGGGTAATTTACTATTAAGGGGGAAACTTATTTCGAGAATTTTAAGGTCAATGCGCTTTCCTTTCTTACTTGAATGTAACAATTGGGTTTTGTTGAAATCCAGGAAATGATTGAATTTTATACAATGTTCGGAGAAGCCAGTGGTGTTTTTATTTCGTAAAATTGACTTTTTATGTTCTTCAACATGAATGTTTATATTCCTTCCTGTTTGTCCAATATAGAAAGCAGGACATTCGTCGCAAAATATTTTGTAAACACCACTGTTTTCTCCGATGTTAGATTTTTCTTTATTATTGACCAAGAATGACTTCAAGTTTCTTTTATTTGTACAAATTGTTTTAACGTTATTTTTCGATAGTCTGTTACAAATTTTGCTAGTCAAATTCGGCATATAATTTATTGGGAAGTATTTTTGTTCTTCATTACTAGTTTGCGTGGGGTATATTGAATGCAACAGATTCTTTATTCGTTTTTCCCCAATGAGCTTATCGATAAGACTTTCATTGTAATCGTAATTGGTGGCTATTAATTTAATTGTATTAACTTGAAAATTTGTTTCCGATAATGGAATAGTGAACAACCTATGTATGAATGAATGAAAAGCACTGGTTTTTATTTTAATGTGTTGGTTACTGTCGCTGTGAATTAAAGTATCTGCGACAGTAACCAACACATTGAACTAACTCAATGCTTTTCATTACTGCTAAATACAGTATCTAAATATTTTTATATAGTGAAACTTAAGCCAAGTGTGTTTTAATTTAAAGTTTATACTTTATTCTTTATGTTTCACCAAGTGATGTGCGAGAATCTCGAAATTATATAATTCTGTAATTTTTGGAACGAAGTTCCTTATCGCGCGTTGCGAAAGGGGGCTAGACGGAAAAAATTAAGACCAAAAGTTGTAACGACACTTTTTGCGAGCGCACGCCGTTTTCTCCCTCTTTCTTTCCGTTCTCTCTTCCAGTCTCTTTCTGATCCCACTCCGCTACGTCGCCAATGCATTCATGTGAAACATCGAAATAATAGTGTATAAGTTATATGTATAAAAGGACAGATTACGATAGGAATCAGATATGGCATAATGAAAACGAAAAGATAAAGCTTTACAAATTTGTTCCATAAAATAATGACTACGTATTGCAGGTTTATATTCAATTATATAGCGTGGTGATACGTTATCCTCTCGTTTTTATCACTCTTGCGTCTAAAAAATTACATAGCGTTGACGACCGAGTGGTCTAAGTACCGAACCCTGGTGTTTCGTATTTCTGGGTTCGAATCCCAGAGGTGACTCCTTGAGGCTTTTTTCACTTTTTCATTTACAATCTCGTAAGAGCTCTTAGCCCCACATTTCAAAATTAATTATTTAAGTTTACGTTATTTGTTATTCTCTATAATACTAAATTTCCTAAATACTTTTATGTACCTACTAAAATGAAAATCAATCAGCAATTTTATTACAATTCCTTCACTAATTAATCGAAAGGAACTTCGTTCCATCCGGGTGTCCCTTGACACCTCTCTTCTTTTTTTCTTAATGAAGTAAATTATTTTCTACTTGCCAATTCGGTTTGATATTTAGGAGTGATTTTTCAAAATATAATTCAATCTGTTAGAATCGCTTTTCGACTCGATGCATTTCGCGCGAAAAATACGACTTTAGTTATGGAGCTCTGCTGCTCGCGATTTTTTTTTTATCAAACCTGGCACTTTTTTTGTCTGATTAAATATTTCCACAGATATCAAATTTCGTGGAATGTGAATCGATAATTTTGTCAACGTAAGTTTCATTAAACATTGAATACACTGTTCAAGTCCATCGAAAGGTGATATTCTTATCATAATGGTATCTTTGAATAAGGATAATGTTATTATTCTGATGTCTGTAGCAGATGAGACTTTATGTCGAGTGTTATCGTCTTGGGGAAATACGAGCATAAACAGCATTTATCTTTTAGTCCTGTCGATTGCGGGCAATTCAAACGTCTCAAACTTAAATGCATTTATGTACGTAACGTTTTCTGAATGAGTTCATTTAATAGTCCAGTCAATGACCATTTTCCCGTGTATTTATCCCATACAGCACCGATTTTCATAAACAATTGGATTTAGGTTCTAATTACCATCTATTTCAAAGTCTACCCTGTGCCAGGGGTTGCTTTTTCCCTGGCCGTGGATGCCACCTCTTCTTGGGGGTGTAAAATTTTCCATTGAAAATAAGTACGGAAATCGATACATTGACTAATTCTAAGCAACTTTTGTTTCATGAAGTTTTTTCTGAAAGTCAATTCTTTTCCACTTATTCGCGAGTGAAATTGTCGGATTTCAGGCAAAAAAACACGTTTGCAGATTCTTTCTCGGGAATAACTAGAAAAATATGCATTTAATCGAAAACGGCGTGGAATGCAAATTTATAGCCTATAAAAAAACAAAGAAAATCGTGTATTTATGATGTATGCAGGCCCAATAAAAACGGAATGATTGTTTTTTGAAAGTTGATTGGTATTTTCAATCGTCAAAATGGAAATTTTCTACGTACAATAACCAAAAACCAATGCATTTTTCGGGGAAAACTCATGAAACTTTTTTTAAAGTCCTTTAAAAACCTTTATTTTTATTTCTTATGAAAGTTCCTAGCAACAAAACTAAGCGAGTTATGAAAAGAAAAATTTCGATTCCTATTTATTCGTTGGAAAAAAATACTGAAAATCTCACCCTCTCTTCCACCCCATTAGAAAAAAATTGTTGCCACTTTACAATTCACTTCATTTATGTTTTTATAATACGTTCTGAGTGTTTGACCAGTTAAAAGTACTTCTTTTTGAAAAAAATTGAGTTTGAAGAGAGAAAAAATTTTTCGTAATTTAGCGAAAAATCACCTTTTCTTCAAAATTAACTCAAAAACTGTTAATGATACGCAAAATTTTGTGGAGTACGAAATTGTAGGTTTTTCTCATTCAAAAATTTGGGGTTTCATTTTTTTTTGTAGGATAAAAATTGGGTAAGATATGGCCATTTAAAGCTTGCGTGTGTTCGCGCAAAGTACCTTTCTTGGCTCCTTTTAGCATGAACCTTTTTAAAAATAAAATCATTTAGATAAGCTCTTAGCTCTTAAAAAAAAACCTACAAAATGCCTTTTTTAAAGACTTGATTGCTTATAAAAACTAAGCGAGTTATGGGGAAAAAACCAAAAGCACTTTTTGGTAAAAATTAGAATATGTATATTAGTATATTGATGAATACACATAGTGGTAAATACCAATCAACTTTCAACAAGCAATAATTCCATTTGTATTAGGACAGAATACATTATAAATACACGATTTTTTTTGTTATTTTATAAGCTATAATTTTGCTCTCTACAGGTTTTTCGATTCAATGCATATTTTTCCAGTTATTCGCGAAAAAGAATCTGAAAACGTGGTTTTTTCTGCCTGAAAAACGATAATTTCACTAGCGAATAAGTCGAAAAGTATTGACTTTCAGAAAAAACTTCATAGAACAAAAGTTGCTTAGAATTAGTCAATTCATTGATTTCCGTACTTATTTTCAATGAAATTTTTTTCAATCCCAAGAAGGGGTGGCATCTACCCCCAGAGGAAAATCAACCCCCGGCACAGGTTAGACTTCGAAATAGATGGTAAGTAGAACCTAAATCCAAATTTTCATACAGATCGGTGCTGTATTGATTAAGGAATATCTGTAAAACGAATAAGGAATTCCTTAATCAATGACCATATTAATTTAAATGAATCAACTTGTTAAATGCCGACGAGATGGTTTCCATGCAAATTATGAATAATAATTCGACTTTTATTCATTATCGAGTACATAAAATTCAACGGAAGTAATTCAGATATGTTCAAGGGAGATAATTCAATGAACGGTTAATCTATCACGTAAAATAAATATTTATGTACTAGGTCTGCAAGGCAGTAAGTAGGCTCTTAGAAAGCTGAGCTGCTTGATTCATTTAATGAGTTTATATTATGAGCTATTAATTATTATATCACTGGATTTGTATTCCTCTAAATCCAATGGGTACTTACCTACAAGGTTGCGACGATTTAAATCAAATGTTTCAAATTGTGATTTAAATCAACTGAGTTTTCAAATTTTAATCGTGATTTGAATTAAATTATTATTAGGTTCTTGCACCGTATATTTTAAACTAAGTTTAATGATAAACCGAGTTTAATTTGACATTTGATAAGCGAAAATGTCAAATTAAACTCGGTTTATCATTAAACTTAGTTTAAAATATACGGTGCAAGAGCCTATATATTAGTTACGGAAGCAAATATTAAGAAATTCAAAAAAAGGAAGATAGTTTATTTAAAACTAAGTGTTTACATACTTTATGTAAGTGTACAAAAGATTCTTTAATAAAATATTGCCAAATATGTTCTTTTTAGGGTTCCGTACCCAAAGGGTAAAAACGGAACCCTATTACTAAAACTTCTCTGTCTGTCTGTCCCAGGGCCGTATGCTCCCGTGTGTCATTTTCCGTTCGTCGTGCGCATGACGTCACTCACGACCTTATTTGTATTGCTGAGATAGCAGTTTCGTATGTTTTTCTCTATTTACGCGTTTATTTAATTAGTTACAAAAAAAAATGTAAAGACAGTATATTCTAAATGATTCCCTAAAGACATAAAAGTTTTGAAATTTGTGATACTTATCACTCAAAACTCTTATTTTTTACTATGAAATTTCTCTTCGAAGTATTAAAACGCGATTTTCATTAAAACGGTGCAAGATAGAGTAAACTGGGAAAGGAACTAATTTGTAGAGCACAAAATTTACTACAACACTAGTCTAGGAGGGGAATGCGAGATTGAATAAAAACGCGAAAACATTTTATAAAAAGTGGTCTTTTATTTATGGTTTTTACACAGGCATATTTTACCATTTAAATAGTTTCGAAATAGTAAATACCGGATTTCAAGGTAACATTTCATTTCCTACATATCACGTATTCTACATTTTATTAATATTTAATAATTGACAACTTACTTATTCTTTTTCTTATTTTTTTCGGAATCACCTAAACCACAATATGTTTTTGTATTTTTTATTTCAACGTTTCGGTAGCGTTCTAGTAACCGTTGTGAAGATGTATTAAATTTTTAAACAATTTTTGGTCCCTATCAGACACAACGAATAAGTTTGACAACAAGACAATCAATAATATTTTGAACCTTCTTGTCAAACCAGACAATTGGTTTTAATTTTTGATTATTTACTAATTTGACTTGAAAATGTTCCATGTGAATATTTGATAAAGCTGGTGAGAGGCAAGAGCCCACGGCAAGACCAAAATTCTGTTCATAAAAATTATTATTGAATTGAAAATATGTTTTTGTTATTTATAATTAATGGGAACGTACAGAAGATATTAACAACTTAGATTACACTTATCCACGACAAGATAAAAATGGTTCATACATTTAAAATGAACAGACTCAAATTTACGGTACCTGTACTAGTTAGTGTTATTTAGAATAAAATATAACAAAACAAAACACTATTGAAGAAAATTACCAAAAAAAATAATAACAATGAAAAACACGTGATGATACGCTTAAATTTAAATCAATTTGCCATGTGGCAACTGTCAAATCTCTGTTTTATTAGGATAAAGACTCCTGTATTTTAATTAAGTTAAAGTTTTCTTCCACTTCCTTTTACGGGCAGTTTGGTCTGTCAAACTTTTTCGTTGTGTCTGACAGGGACCAAAAATTGTTTAAAAATTTAATTCATCTTCACAACGGTAACTAGAACGCTACCGAAACGTTGAAATAAAAAATACAAAAACATATTGTGGTTTAGGTGATTCCGAAAAAAATAAGAAAAAGAATAAGTAAGTTGTCAATTATTAAATATTAATAAAATGTAGAATACGTGATATGTAGGAAATGAAATGTTATCTTGAAATCCGGTATTTACTATTTCGAAACTATTTAAATGGAAAAATATGCCAGTGTAAAAACCATAAATAAAAGACCACTTTTTATAAAATGTTTTCGCGTTTTTATTCAATCTCGCATTCCCCTCCTAGACTAGTGTTGTAGTAAATTTTGTGCTCTACAAATTAGTTCCTTTCCCAGTTTACTCTATCTTGCACCGTTTTAATGAAAATCGCGTTTTAATACTTCGAAGAGAAATTTCACAATAAAAAATAAGAGTTTTGAGTGACGTCACGCGTCTTATTAACGACCGCCCACTCATGCGCAACATCCTATCTTAGGTGTGTATATATCGTGGTCTGTCCGTCCGTCTGTCACCAGGCTCGAGAACCGCGATAGATAGACAGTTGAAATTTTCATAAATTATGTATTTCTGTTGCCGCTATGACAACAAATACTAAAAACAAAATAAAATTAATATTTAAGGGGGGCTCCCATACAACAAACGCGATTTTTTACTCGATATCAATAATGGCAACAAGTAGGCACTTGAAATATTAACAAAATACTCAGTTGTATTTTAACTTTAATAATAAATAATAAAATAAATATTTAAAGGGGGCTTATATTTTTTGCCTATTTTTGCTCGATATCAATAATGGCAACAAGTATGCACTTGAAATATTAACAAAATACTCAGTTGTATTTTAACTTTAATAAGAAATAATAAAATAAATATTTAAAGGGGGCTTATATTTTTTGCCTATTTTTGCTCGATATCAATAATGGCAACAAGTAGGCACTTGAAATATTAACAAAATACTCAGTTGTATTTTAACTTTAATAAGAAATAATAAAATAAATATTTAAAGGGGGCTTATATTTTTTGCCTATTTTTGCTCGATATCAATAATGGCAACAAGTAGGCACTTGAAATATTCACAAAATACTCAGTTGTATTTTAACTTTAATAATAAACAATAAAATAAATATTTAAAGGGGGCTTATATTTCTTGCTTATTTTTGCTCGATATCAATAATGGCAACAAGTAGGTACTTGAAATATTAACAAAATACTCAGTTGTATTTTAACTTTAATAAGAAATAATAAAATAAATATTTAAAGGGGGCTTATATTTTTGACTATTTTTGCTCGTATCAATAATGGCAAGAAGTAGGCACTTGAAATATTCACAAAATACTCAGTTGTATTTTAACTTTAATAATAAATAATAAAATAAATATTTAAAGGGGGCTTATATTTCTTGCCTATTTTTGCTCGATATCAATAATGGCAAGAAGTAGGCACTTGAAATATTCACAAAATACTCAGTTGTATTTTAACTTTAATAATAAATAATAAAATAAATATTTAAAGGTGGCTCATATTTTTTGCCTATTTTTGCTCGATATCAATAATGGCAAGAAGTAGGAACTTGAAATATTCACAAAATACTCAGTTGTATTTTAACTTTAATAATAAATAATAAAATAAATATTTAAAGGGGGCTTATATTTGTTGCCTATTTTTGCTCGATATCAATAATGGCAAGAAGTAGGCACTTGAAATATTCACAAAATACTCAGTTGTATTTTAACTTTAATAATAAATAATAAAATAAATATTTAAAGGGGGCTTATATTTCTTGCCTATTTTTGCTCGATATCAATAATGGCAACAAGTAGGCACTTGAAATATTAACAAAATACTCAGTTGTATTTTAACTTTAATGAGAAATAATAAAATAAATATTTAAAGGGGGCTTATATTTTTGACTATTTTTGCTCGTATCAATAATGGCAAGAAGTAGGCACTTGAAATATTCACAAAATACTCAGTTGTATTTTAACTTTAATAATAAATAATAAAATAAATATTTAAAGGGGGCTTATATTTTTTGCCTATTTACGCTCGATATCAATAATGGCAACAAGTAGGCACTTGAAATATTCACAAAATACTCAGTTGTATTTTAACTTTAATAATAAACAATAAAATACATATTTAAAGGGGGCTTATATTTCTTGCCTATTTTTGCTCGATATCAATAATGGCAACAAGTAGGTACTTGAAATATTAACAAAATACTCAGTTGTATTTTAACTTTAATAATAAATAATAAAATAAATATTTAAAGGGGGTTTATATTTTTTGCCTATTTTTGCTCGATATCAATAATGGCAACAAGTAGGCACTTGAAATATTCACATAATACTCAGTTGTATTTTCCTTTAAAAATTAAAATAAAAATTTAAGGGGGGCATAGTCAATCTTTTTTACTTATGAACCTATGGGCCGACTATAAGTTAAGAAAATATCCGTGTCGATTTTCATGTCAATACAGGTTATTTTATATGTCGCCGAGGAGGTTTTCTAATTGTAAATCTAGACGACAAATATTTTCGGGCGAATAGAGAACTAAATAATGAAAATAAGTGATTTTAAAATTTATTATTGTATTTAAGGAAAAAATCAGTATAAATTCATTAAAATCAAAAAAAAACCACGATTGAATCGATTTTTTTATTTTTTCAAAAAAAATCGTGATTTTTTGCAACCCTGCTCACCTAAATATTGAATAACGTGTATTGTTCGATACATAAGTTACATTACTTTTATTGTATGAATAATTGAAGGAAATGATGTTTTTGAAATATAGAACATTAGTGTTTATTTCAGTACTTAATCTGTACTAAATTTAATTCCTTCTTGAATCTCAATTTTTGAATCGGTTGTCGTTGGAAGTTTGGGTTATGGAATCGTAAAATTAAACACAGTATTACACTTCTGAATTAAAATAATGACAGCCCGAACAAATGCTCAATATCGGAGAGTCTGTTAGGGTAACACAGACGTCTCAGTAAAATACATAAACCCACCGTACCAGAAACAGAGTACCTGTGATTGGTTGAAATCACTTCAGGTATATTCAACAGTTCTACGAGTTTAACTATGTCGTTTTTATTAAAACTGAAGAGCGCATAGCATTCTCGATCAGATAGCTGTTCGATATCAAATGATCTATACCTCTTACTTCTGTTTTCCGGAGCTTTTCTTTCGTTCATCTCTTGAATAAAAACACATTCTTCTAGTTCATGATCAGTTATAGCTCCTAAAGCTGATAAAGTTAAAATGTCCTCCATAACTACAAAAGCAATCGCAACCAAGTATATTAAACAATTCTAACCTCTTAGCATTGAAAAATGCAACACCTCAGCTCCATTTTACGTTTAGTGTTAGCGGTAAACTTAATTTTTACGGAGATGCAAAAACTCTAAATTGGGTGCTCTTACGTTAAACGCCAAACGCTATTTTTAACGTTTAGCGTTTGCGTTTAACGGGATTATCACGAAGATGCAAAAAGTCTCTAATATGTCTTTATTATTTCGTTAAGGAAATCTACTTTGAGAGCTACGTATTTACACTTAAGAGATGTGTTACAGACTCCACTTGAAGCAACTTAGCTATTTTTCATAATACATACAATGTATGAAGGGCATAGCAAGAAATCCACATAAATCGTCTAAGATAAACATTCTACTATTTCAACGTAATATAATATAGTCAACATTCTGAACCTTTCCTTCAACTCAATATTAATTTTTTTTCAGATATTCCAACAACTGTTTTATAGTTTATCACCTACAGTTCAATCGGTCGAATGATTAACTGAAAGTTTATCATTTTTCCGACAGGAATAATGTTCTTGCAAATAGTTACGTAAATAGGACTTCAAATTATGGTGAATTTCAGAAATCATAACTTGAACTTCAATTCGAATTAATTACTCTGAAATTTTGCTGGTATCTGATGAATGATTGTATTAGCAACGTTTTATCATCGTTTGTTAAGAAATGAAAAAATCATCTCCAAAAATGTATAATAAAAAATTTTATCGCGATTTTTCAATTAGTTATGTAAACTGTTAAACTAGATTTGAGATTTTTTGCTTTTTTTGAGAGGATTCAAAATAGATCCCCGTTGAAAAAATTTTATATATGGGAAGCTGCATGGAAATGCATTTTTTGAAATTTCATCTTCTAGTGTTTAAAAAATTTTTATAAATAAATGCGTTGTTTATAAGAAAATCGAAAAAAATTGAATCGTGCCATTACGATGATTTGAAATGTCAAATACGATCGTGGCTATCTAATTGTTTAACGATTATATGCAAAATCGCCATATAAAAATATTAAATTGGCAATATTTCGAAAACTTCAAATTTTAGGTATAGAAAACCTTATACAAAGTTACCTTCATTTTTGATGCTTAATACTACAAAATGAGAAAAATGGGGGTTTCCATTTGGAAAAATTGATTTTTGTCAGTTTTCTCAATCTCATTTTAGTTCTTATTTTTTGAACACTGTATCATTAGTTATCCAAATATTATACAACATTATTTCAACAAGGAATCTAACCCAAAGTAATTAAAAAAGGCTTCCTTATAGGAACAATTGATAATTATATTAGGGCTTGCAATCGTCGTTTTTGACATAAAAAACTAAATATGTCCAAAACGCTTAGACTTAGGTATAGGACATGATACATAGAATCTACCTAGAATCTTAAGTAGAATCCAAAAATGTAATAATATATAGGGTATCCCATTTAAAATAAGCGATTTAGGGTCTATTTCCGGTACAACCGGAAGTGCCCAATAGAAAATATTAGCAAGTTCCCAAAATTTCAAATTTTTCCTACATTCACTTTCTGAGATATCAATCAATCAATCAAATAATTTATTTCCATTATACATAAGTACATTTACAAATGTGTGGAAAGCGTCAAATATATACAAATCACAATTTCAAACTAAGAAAACATTAGGAAAATACTCCTCCAAAGAATAAAACATATTCGTCAATAGATACTGCTTCAACTTCCGTTTGAAGCAAACCGTACTCCCGCCTCCCTGATTTCATAGGGCAGGTGATTGTAGAGTCTTGGACCTAAACAGTTTGCGGACTTATGTCTGCTTATGCTGAGCCGTTGGAATGAAATGCGTATATCATTTCTGGCGCGTGTGTTCTTCTCGTTTATATTTTTCTTCTTTAGAAATTTGCCCCTATTAAGATGAACATATGTGCTCAATTCCATCAGAAATAATCCGAACAGAGGCAAAATCCCATAACGTGCTAAAAGACCCCGGCAAGAGACTGTACTGCTCATGTCCTCTAAAGATCTCACTATGCGTTTCTGACAGATGAATACGTCCGCAGCACCTGAGGAAACGCCTCAAAAGCAAATGCCGTACCTCAGTCTGGAGTGAACCTCAGCATTATAAAAATTTATTGGTTGTGGCAGCGTTAAAACCGTTCTCAGATTTCTCATAAGATATGATACACCCGAAAGCCTACCACAAACATCAACACAATGCTTCTTCCAGTTTAGATTTTCATCCATCGTTATTCCTAGGAACTTGGCATGCGACACACCAGATAATCGATCTCCATCAATGATCATTTCAAATTTATCCACTTTTTTTTTGTAAATTTCTCTACTGGACAATCTTAGTTTTGGAAACATTCAGTAATAGTCGATTTTCATTGAACCAGCTCAAAACGCCACTCATATTGTCTTCACACCTTTTTCTAAGTTCCTCACCAGGCCCTGAGACAATAAAGGATGTATCATCCGCAAAGTAAGTGTCGCAAATGCTCTCACCAACCACATTTGTTAAATCATTCATATATAGTATGAAAAGCACCGGGCCAAGTACTGATCCCTGTGGCACTCCAAGTTCAATCTCATTTACCCCCGAGTTTGCAAAACTAATCTCCCTTCCATTATAATGTGGTACTGAGACATACCGACATAAGTGGCTCTCCTCTAATACCAACAGCCTCAAGCTTCTCCAAGAGCCTATCATGTGATACGCAGTCGAAAGCCTTGGTAAGATCGAGATAAATACCCACAGGGCACTCACCATTCTCCATTGATTCAGTTATCCTCTCGACAACACGACCAATTGCCATGGCAGTTGAACAACCTTCACGAAACCCATATTGGTTTCTAGTAAGTATCCTGTTCTTTTTGAGAAAACTTTGCAGCCTAGACGAGTAGGCGTACTCAAATATTTTAGAGAAGCATGAAGTGAGTGCTATCGGGCGGTAATTTTCCTTCAGCTGCCTATCAATTTTCTTGAACATCGCCACAACTTTGCTCAATTTGAGAGCTTCAGGAAATGATCCACTCTCAAAAGACAAATTTAAGAGGTAACTTAGTGGCGAAGATATTGCATCCGTCACTCTTTTGAACAGTAAACTAGGCACCTCATCAGTCCCCGATGACTTCTTGGATTGAATTTTTGTTTTTAGAATGTCATTTACTTCCTGTGGTACAACAGGCGAAAGAAACAAGGACTCGGTTGTCGTTCTGTTTATATTGTGGCTTTTGTTTGACATAGGCATATTCGAAATCAAGTCACGTGGTGCCTCTATGAAGTGCTTCTGAAGAATATTTGCCACAACGGAAGGATCAGCAACAGTATGCTGATTTAATTGAAGACTGATGTTTTGTGTTCGATGGATGCTGTTCGTCGTGGTCCATCCTGTATATATATATATATATATATATATATATATATATATATATATATATATATATATATATATATATATATATATATATAAATTTTTCTGCAATAGTATGTATTTTATGGGATAAAATACGACTTGAAATAGTGCAATAGTCTCTTATTTTCCAGGAAAGTACTACTAAAAATTGATATTAATTTTTCTAGTTCATTTACTGGAAACAAGGATCGTCGTGAGGATGAATAAAATATTCGCATAAATTATCATATTAGTGGAACACTCGCGAATCAACAACAACGCTATCGTTATCTGTAGTTCTGCACATTATACTTATGACTCATAGCTTTATTGAGAGTTGAGATAAGACGTCATCCAAAGATCCAAATAGCAGTGAATCAAATAACGTTTCAATTTTTCAACTTTATGCCAATACGGTAAAATCACTTTTACAATTATTGTTTTTCTTATTCAGATATTGATAAGTATGGCAACAATGCAATGTTTTGGCGACGTGAAGAAATATAATCACTAGTAACAATTAAACTTTCCACAGATAGATCAACGAGAACAAAAATGCAGTTTTGTCATTCTAAATAGAGTTCCCAAATTTTCACAACCATTTTGATTAGTATGTTTGCATAAAACACCGTGCATTGTATTATAAGAAATCCAATTATCGTTATCAATAATTTTATAACCTCTAAAAGATTCTAGGCATTCACAACGTCCATTGATATTTGAATATCTAAAGCTATCAAATGACCCAAATGCATCTGAGTTACCACCAGCGTAAATAAAGGGGTGGGGTTCAGTGGGACAGTGCCCCCCTGGAGGATTAAAAATTAAAAAAACTTCAAAATAATTAGTTAAATCCGTAGAAAGTAGAAACAAAAATTTGCATCAATAAAATGATATTTAAACGCCCAAAAATATATTCAGAAATATGAAATAATACCCCCTGGAGGATCAAAAATTAAAAACTTCAAAATAGTTAAACCCGTAGAAAGTAGAAACAAAAATATACTACTATATCAATAAAATAATATTTAAACGCCCAAAAATATATTTATAAATATGAAATAATAATTATAAAGCAGCCGCTGCTCTGCTGATTTCTATTTTGAAGTAACTTGGGACTTAATTAGTAACACCTTAGGCCTTGTGTCCGATTTCGAATTCGAACGAATATTAGGTATTTTTGATTAGATTATTATCTGATAGGTGGGTAATGGTTTTTGTTGATATATATTTTCTACTGTGAAATGTTGATATGCTTTTTTTAAATATGAATTAGATCAAAAGTATATTATTCTTTCGTTTATTTTTTCAAGTTTACTTACGTTAGTAACTAACGTATACGAAAGAAAGCTTCAAACAGATGAATAAATCATTTCTTGGCCAACTAATAGCTTCCTAAATAGTACCCCAAAAAATTGTCGCGATTTTCTCTGCGGCGCAATACGCCGACCCCCACCCCTGATAACAAACCTATCTACGCCCCTGTCTCAAACTCTCAGATCATGCATTAGTGGAATAATGTGTTGAAGGATTATATACAGGATTGGAGAATATTATGATTTTTCTAGAACTTACCCTTTCCTTAATTGAGCTCAAGTGTAATTTCAAATTGAGATCTACTTTATGATTCATGAACGTAATCTTATGATTCATCAACGTAATCGCATTATTTTGAGTATGCGCATGAATGGCCTAATGTGGTTCTGTTTGGAATCGCATTATGCAATGGAAAACAATTTGAATTTATGTTAGACAGAACGTACATGCGGTGTTGACATTAGTGAGTGTTATAATCCGGAATATTAAGAACGTGTTATAAATGTGAAGTTAACATTTTTTTTATTTCGATTTCATATAGGACGATGTCGTCTTGATAGTTATCTCAGTTTTTTTTTTTTTTTTTTAATAATTCAGGACATTGAGAATGCAAGTTGGGGTGAGTTGTAAGAAAATCAAATACATTCCAATAACTAACTAAACATTTGAATTTTCATGAATTTAACTTCTTGTGGTCATTAATATACTTTCAAAATATTTAAAATGACAGTTAAATTGTTTAGTGATTCGTATATAATACGCAAAATGTATGTATGTATATAAATATATATATATATATATATATATATATATATATTATATATATATATATATATATATATATTATATATATATATAAAAATATATATATATATATATAAATATATATATATATATAAAAAATATTTATATATATATATATATATATATATATATATATATATATATATATATATATATATATATATATATATATATATATATAAATATATATGTGTGTGTGTGTGTGTGTGTGTGTGTAGGTATATATGATAATTATTGCGAAAAAAGAAAATTATCTCAAATTTCATAAAATTTTGTTTACACTAATTTTGGGCTTAAAAAGCTGAATATGAATGAACTCAGATTTTGTCGTTCTTTCACTTTTCTCAAGAAATTTAACTAACCTGACTTATTCTAACCTAACCGCTGAGTTCAAAAAAGTATAGAATTCAAGAGATGAATTATTATAAATTGGAAAAAAATTTTTGATTGTAATTTATTATGAAATATAAAAGTATTGACATACTGACCTAACTAATTAAGTCCTTTACGAATTGTTGATAATTGTTCTCAATTGTTTTGTAAGTACAAGTACAGCTGATATTCACGGATCTTTTGGAGGGTATTAGTCCTACATTTTTGCACGATTATTTGTTCACGAAAGAAATCGAGAGGTATCAGATCTGGTGACCTCATTGAGCACCTTCGGCTTATTTCTCATATCCAGTTTCTTACAATTTATCTAGTAATTCTCGATACAACCCAAAAATTCGTGAGGTTAAGTACTGCCATTTTGAAGAAAAAAAACTAAAAATAGATGTAACTCATCTAAAATTACATAGAAATTTAAAAAATAGCAAGATAAATTTAGGTTGCTATTTAAAATTTTAGGGGTAGGTGCCCTGAGGCTGAAGGGGTTGAATATAATACAACAACTAATGTATCAAAAGTTGTCCCCCTTGATGTATAAATTGACGTGTTACGCCAAATTTTCATAGTGTCAGTTTAAGAAATATTCGTTGCTGGTCGTTTTCTCGTTTCAAATTGTCATATAACATATAAAATATCAGAAGTTGTGGAGGTGCACAAAACCTCAAAACATGTAAAATCTGTACATTTCATTTCTCTACAGGGCACTTCCCTAAGATCAATCGTATCCACTGAATGTCCTGAATTTACTACTTTTATTATCACAAAAATACTTGCGATTGCAATTTCGGTCCCTAGACCATATATATATATATATATATTTATATATATATATATATATATATATATATATATATATATATATATATATATATATATATATATATATATATATATATATATATATATATATATATATATATCTATATATATTAAATTTCTTATATATATATATATTTATATGGTCTAGGGACCGAAATTGCAATCGCAAGTATTTTTGTGATAATAAAAGTAGTAAATTCAGGACATTCAGTGGATACGATTGATCTTAGGGAAGTGCCCTATATATATATATATATATATATATATATATAGATATATATATATATATATATATATATATATATATATATATAGAGGAAAACTATTTGTAGGGACTGCAGCAATGTAAAAGGAAACTCTTTGAAGTTTTTCCAAGCTTTCGGAATCGTTTATTCCATCATCAGGGAGAATCTATCGTGAGGATGATTACATATATGTTGATAATACGATATAAGAAACATTGAAAATGATGCTATTTGTCAAATAATTAGAAAAGTTGATACAATTTTGAAGTTATAATTAAATTTCTGTTAAATTAATTTGATATAGTGTTATTTTATATTATATTATAAGGTGCTCTTAATTTTCAACTGTCACTTCTCTTAGTCAAGTTTTTATTGATTTGGAATACAACACGTATGCACCAGAATATTCAATAAATTGATACGTACATTCATTAGATCATACAAGTCTTTCATCAAAATATTTGTTAATTTGATACCTATATATTAGATAAGGAATAGCTCCGATATTATTAATAATCGATTTATATAATTCTTTCAGATCGAATGATAAGATTCACTCCAAAATTTCAGGTTTCGGTAATTCGGAGCGCTATTTACATCGAGATGTACGATCGATGTTGCTGCGAATGGTTTTCGCCTTATGGTATGTTTTTCGCTTGATGTTTTTTTTTTCAATATCTACGTTTAAAACGTCAAACCTAGTGCGGATATCTCCTTTGAGAAGTGTCTGGATAAAGTGAAGCTATCTGCATTGGTTTACATTTGGTACGACTTTTGTAATTTCACTTTCAGATTAAGGGATTGGCTGAAGCGGAAAGCAAATCTATTAATCTGAACGTCGTTTGTCTAAGATTTGACGCCTACTACGTGGACTCAAATGACGTTTATTTTTCACTTTGTCCGCCGGTATTTTCGCATGCTATCAATAATTTGAGTGAGTAGAATTTTTTATTGACCGTCCGGCGAGAATGTCTAAAATTTATTTTTGTCAATAGAGAGCGCCCTCACCGGGGAGCTCAAAATCGTACGACTGGATCACTGCACGAGTCCCGCGAATGGGGGACGAGAAATATTTTTGCTCGTCGAGAGAGTTACCAAAAGTAAGTATGAAATATTTTACTTGAGATTAGATAACAACGGTCTTTTTTTGAAAATAAATAATAGTTGAAAAAAATTAAAAAACACGCTTTAATAGAAAAGCGATTTAAAAAGTAGGAAATAATTTTCAATAAATTTAAATTAAGAAAAGCGTGGGATGCTTGGAGTCAATTGTTATAATAGTTTAATGAAAGATATGGGTAAAAGTAGAGTAATTATGGAAATATCCTAAAAAGCACTACACGATCTTCTACAATAAAAAAAATGTTTTTGTTAATCACACTATTACTAATTTAAATTTATGGAAAATTATTTCATACTTTTTGGTTCGGTTAGGGAACGTACCCAAACTACGTGACCTATTTTTTACAACTTTTTATCCCCCTCCCCCCCTTCGGTGACCATCTGTAGTATATTCCAAGACCCCCTCCCTCCCCCTCTAGTTTTCACGTAGTAATTCATAAATATTTTTTTAATCATTTTCTTGTAGACAGAAAGTTACAAAAAAAATAATTTGGCTCATATTTGTCTTTATTAACACAACGCTTGCGGTGTGACGATAAGAGTGCTTACAGAGTGGGCAAATTTCGATGTTTGTATGGAGTATCTCGGTAACTATAGAAGATACAAAAAAATGGAGAGTGCATTTTTATCTCTTTTTTCGAGTCAAATTTAATGGCGAAAACCAAAATATGAAATCGTCTTTTATTTTGGAGTGAGCATATCATGGTTGTTTGTGAAATTACGAGACATTTTTAAGGCACTTTTTTCTGTATAATCTAGAGATTTACATCTAATTTTATAAGACATTACAACTATAAGAAAATAATACAAATTACAATAAATGTTGTGGAGAACTGATGTTCTTTATGATTTATACATAAATTACATACCTATCTTTATAATATTCTAAAAATATATATAATATCGATATTTGAAATGTAATTCATATTCAATAAAATTTTGTCTATGTTTATTTCTATTGTTACTGGTTTTCTTATATAATTGTCTTTTATATATCCTCAAAAGAAAAAATCCAGTGGTGTTAAAGTCAGGTGATTGTGGTGGCGACCTGACTGGAATATTATTCAACATCCAGTTATTTCCAAAATTAGTATTAAACAATTCTGAAACGGTACTTATATTATGAGGCGGTGAACCATCATGTTGGAAGAACTGATTTTGTGTTAAATATCTGAATGTACCCTTATTCCTAGTTTAGTTGAATTTGGAATGTTATGTTGGTAGTGAAAGAAATAAAGAAGGACTTCCGTTTTCAGTTTCCGCGGTAAATCACGTGTTTTATTAACTCCACTTTTCAAAGTAAGTTTTATCCAAAAAAAACCTAAATAAATTAACAGGTTATGGCCCCAGTTCATGCTGAATATTAAGAAGAATATTATTTTTTTTTTCTTGGGTAAAACAAGGAAGTTGACTTGAAAAGTTGAAAACAAGTTAGTGAGGTTAAATAGGAAAAGATTTTCAGAAATACGTTTAAGCTGTGTAGAAGTAGAAGTCCAGTTCAAAAAAATGTCGCAGGCGCTACCCTTTCCACAATTGACGAGTACAAATTACTCCAACTGGAAATTTCGTTTAGAAATTTTGCTAGATAAGGAAGGTGTGAAAGAGGTACTTACAACGACACAGGAGGCATATGAGGCAATGCCCACAAAAGAGAAGGCTTTGTATGATAAAGCGGAAACAAAGGCCAAATGTTTAATAGTCCAGTGCATGACAGACAAACATATCGAGTATATAAAAGATGCAAACACAGCTCAAGAAATGTTGTCTTCTTTGAAGAATGTTTTTGAGAGAAAAAGCCCACTTACCAAGTTATATATTATGAAAAAGCTGTTCAAACTGAAATGTACTTCTGAAGACTTGCAAGAACATTTTATGATGGTTGAAAGCTTATTGCGGGAACTTGAAAGTGCAGGAGCGAGACTAGATGAAAGCGATAAGGTGTGTTACTTACTTTTAACAATCCCTGAAAAGTATGACACAGTTATCACGGCCATAGAAACAGTAAATACGACAATAACCTTAGAATTTGTGAAAAGTAGACTTTTAGATGCTGAATTAAAACTTAAGGACCACTGCATGTCGGAGGATAATCAGAATTCAGCTTTTCATTTCAAAAGGTCCCAAAGCTACAAATGTTACGGATGTGGTGGAGACCACTTCTTACGAGATTGTCCAAAGAACAAAAATGAAGGAAATAATTTAAATCAAGCAAATAGTCGTGGTTTTACAAGAGGTTATTCTAGAAGAATAGGTGGTAGACACTATGGAAAAAATGGAAGAAGAGGAAGACAAGCCAATTTAAGCAGAGAAAACACAGATGACAGTGAAGTTACATTCATATCAGAAGTTCTGAATGTAGGAGATACAGAAATGCAGTTGAATAATACAGAAGTAAATTTTGTTCTAGATAGTGGAGCAACTGATCATTTGGTGACTGAACAATTGGAAAAAATGATGACAAATGTAAGATGCCTAAATGAGGAAATGAAGATAAGAGTAGCAAATGGGGATTATCTGATAGTTAAGAAACAGGGAAATTTGAAAGTTAAATATAAAGACATAAAAATAAATCTAGATGCCTTGATTGTTCCTAAGTTAACGAACAATCTACTATCAGTCAAGAAAATCAATGAAAAAGGTAACAAAATTCTATTTAAGAAAGACGAAGCCATAATAACAAGCACGAGCAGGTACAATATACAGTGTAAGGCAATTGGAAACCTGTATGTAGCAACTTTTAGTTTATTAGAAGAAAAGTGCAACTTAGTAGTATCAGGTGATATTTGGCACAAAAGAATGGGCCATCTTTCTGAAGCATACATGAAGAAGATAAAACTACCAATTCCAACCAAAGTGTGCAGTCCATGTCGAGAAGCCAAAGCTACTAGGCAACCTTTTATAAACCAGGAACTACCAAGATCCAAAGCTGTAGGAGAATTTTTACATTCTGACATTGGTGGACCAGTGCATACTTCAACAATGAATGGAGAGAAGTACTATCAAACTATAATAGATGACTATTCACATTTTATATCAGTTTATCTACTACAGAGAAAAAGTGAGGCGTGCTATAACCTGATGAATTATATCAGAGAAATGAAGGCAAAAGATTATAAATGTTCAAGATTGAGAGTAGACAATGGCGGAGAATACACATCGTCTCAACTTAAAAATTTCTGTAAACAGAAGGGAATAAAAATAGAGTATACTCTACCATATACTCCACAGCAAAATGGAGTAAGTGAAAGAGTAAATAGAACACTTTTAGATAAAGTAAGAGCAATGTTTGCTGAGACCAATTTGCCAAAACATCTATGGGGTGAAGCTATTCGCAGTGCAGCTTACCAACTTAACAGATCACCAACATCAGCATTACAAGGGTATGTACCAGCCAAAATATTTTATGGTGAATCAGATTTGAGCAAATTGAGAGTATTTGGGAGCAAAGCATGGGCTCTAAGGTTACCAAATTCTACAGACAAATTAGAAACCAGGGCATTATCTCTAAGAATGGTTGGATATCATCCAAACGGATACAGACTGTGGAATCCTAAGAATAACGAAATTATAATTTCAAGAGACGTCAGATTTGATGAAAATGATATTTTGTATGAAACAGTACAGAATGAAAGTCATATAGATAGAAGGTGTGTCACAGAACAAGACGAAGGACAGTACAATAAAAAAGAAGAAAACAAAGAGAAGCAAGAAGAAGAAGTAGAAACAAATGTAAACAGAAGACAAACAAAAATGCCATCAAAATTCTCCAATTATGAATTATATTATACAGCAAGTTGTCTGTTAACAGGGTCGGAAGATCCAGAAGATTATGAAAAAGCATTGAAAATGGGAGATGAATGGAAAGAAGCGATAGACAAGGAGTTACAAGCACATGAACAGTATGGTACTTGGGAAGCAGCTATTTTGCCTAAAGAAAAATCAGCTATCGATACACGTTGGGTTTTTAGAACAAAACAAAACAATATTAAAAAAGCAAGGTTGGTAGCCAAGGGTTATCAAGAAGACTATCATTTTAATGTATATGCACCTGTAGCGAGGCATCAAACCATTCGTATGTTCATTTCTCACGCTTTTCAGAATAATTGGGACATAATACAATTTGATATTCCGACAGCTTTCCTGAATGGAAATCTCAATATTGATATTTACATTAAAGTCCCAAAAGGTGTCACAATTGAGAAGAAGTATAATTGTT
>JARQZK010005084.1:437500-585000 GCA_030704885.1 Cynegetis impunctata | reverse complement strand
TGATTGTCTGAGTTTAGATTTTCCTGGTAAGTTTGATTTAATTGAAAATTTTATTCATATTTATAATTATCATCTATACTAGAACGTTGAAATATTGTTCAAGACCGAGTCAAGAGCAAATTGATGCTAGGTACCTATTAAATTTAGTCAATATTGTACAACAGTAGGTATATTTGCTGTTCATTCTTAGAAAAATAACTGTGTGATCGATTATCGAATAATTTTTCTCCGACTACCTGAGTTGTATCGTATTTCGGTTATCAAATTTATTTCACTTATGTGAATTTATATATTTCATTTCCATATTTTTTAATAAATATTGTTTTTTCAGCCACTCGCAGCCTTCTTCGAAAAAATATGTAAGTAATTAACAAGTTAACATTAATACATATTATTTCCTACATATAAATTGAAATAATATAAATTACAAGAAAAATTTTTTTTATTAAAGTAATGCTGCTCTGTATGGAAGGCATGAAATCTACAATTCTTGAAAGTGCTTCACAGGCATCCTCAAAATTGCATTAGAACCTTCTAATACCTTATTAAGTTTTCAAAACCAAACAAAAGTTTCTTGGCTTTTTTTATGAATTGATATTTTCAGGAATCCATACCCTAAAATCAAAACATACAGTTTTCCTAATCACACGGACTATGAAGGAAAAGTTAAACGAGTCTATCAAGAAATCTCGGAGTTTCTTAAAACTAAACCAAATATTCAAGGTATAAAAGAAATTATGAGGCATTATTTAGAGAATTCTAAAGATGAATTTAAGTAAGTATTGTGATACGTAATTTATATTTTGTACACTGTGTAACTGATATGTAAAAAATCACATACTTCTTTTATCCAATTTCATGTTTAGCAAAAGTACTTTCACCACGTAATGATGGGGAAAAGGGCTCAAAGTGTAATTTGTTGAATGCGGTTAATCCGTTATATAATAGATATGACATTTTTTTTCGAAGATTTACATAATTATAAAAAGTGCTATACAAATTCTCATATCATTACTAAATACAACTTTTGTATAGACTTTCATTCTTATTGATTTTTTCATACCAAATATTTCAATTGCTCAGTGATGAGAGGTGACCAGAATTTATTTTACCATTTCACTTGCGAATTATTTTTGTTCTTACATTCGATTAACGTAAGTTATTCGGCTTTTGAAAATACAAATTTAATAACCTTCCAAGAAAATTTGATATACGAGTCGAAGAAATTCTAATTTTCGCAATAATTGTGAATAATAAATACATAACAAATCACCCATCTCTAGAACAGCTGAAAGTTATTCCGATCCCGTTAGTTATGCTCACTCAAGGGGGAGTGATTAATCAAATATATTCTTGTTATCTACAAAATACAACAATAATACTTAAAGTATTGTTGTAATGAGCATTAGTAAGGAAAAAAACAGAAATTGCCGATACACTTCTTGAGTTAGCAACACTAATGAGATCAAAAACTATCGAAACACTGACATTAATGTATTTCAATATCAATTTTAAGTTATAAAGGCAACGCAAAAATGTTTGGGTCTGAGCTTAAAGCTTAAATTTTTTTTATCATATTACTTTCTCTTATCTTATTTCAGTTTTTAATAGTTCCCTCAGTTATTACGAAAATTGTAAAATAATTTTTTGGGTATCATTCGACTCTCAATTATAATGTATGTTCATGGTCAACCAAAATTTTATTTATTTTTTCGGTGTTATTCGTTAGCATTACTTAACAACATATATTTATTTTCTAGTGCATTTCACATGGCTGTGATGATCAACGATACTAGAGTGATAAATTTCTTTGTTAAGTTGATATATTACACACAAGAATTTGACTTGGTAGACATACCGACGCAAAAATTAGGCTCAGTTTTACATCTAGCGACCCTGTGCCATAATTTGGAATTAATGAATACGTTGGTGTCCACTTGTAATGCCCGTGTATCGCAAAAAGATGCTGATCTCAATACACCTTTACACTTGGCCGTTAATGACTTCGACGGATATTTGATGAATGCACTCTTAAAAGCAAAAGATGCAAATCAGTGCATAGATTCCGAAAACGGAAGTAAGTATTTCCAAAATGAAAATGAATATATATATATATATATATATATATATATATATATATATATATATATATATATATATATATATATATATATATATATATATATATATATATATATATATATTATATATAATATATATATATATATATATATATATATATTATATATATATATTATATATATATATATATATATATATTATTATATATATATATAATATATATATATATATGGAAAAACAGAATTCTTCGTGTTAACGACACACGTTCGTGGCAATAAAATGAAGTGAACTAGGACATTTATTTGAAACTAATCAAACAAACCTCCTAGCGGAGCTGGTTATAAGAGTTCACGAAGCATCGAAATATCAACATCTACCCCAGACGGTAATTGTTCGAAATGTTAATTTGTTTATCACAATCGATGGAAATTGATAGACAGGCTGTTTCGCCCTTATCGGGGCTCATCAGTATCATCCATCCACCAAGAGTGATAACCAAACTAACATTTCAAACGGTCATACATATTTCTTCTAGTAACTCCATATAAATATGACAATTCGAACAATTACCGTCTGGGGTAGATGTTGATAGTTCGATGCTTCGTGAACTCTTATAACCAGCTCCGCTAGGAGGTTTGTTTGATTAGTTTCAAATAAATGTCCTAGTTCACTTCATTTTATTGCCACGAACGTGTGTCGTTAACACGAAGAATTCTGTTTTCCATTCATTTGCTACCTGTAAAAGGTATAAAATTCGGAGCGCTTGTTACTTGCGGCGTGTGAATGTTGAATTACATCAAAATGGATGTATCAACTTTACTCTTGCTTAGCGATTATAGTAACCACCTTCGGGTGTCAGGACGTAAGAGTTTTTCGGTTGCCGAAATGTTTTCTTCTATTCTGAAAGATGTGGTTCAATTGTTTCCGACTGGTGCGCTGTGTTCATATTTATATGTCATGGAGTTACTAGAAGAAATAATGTATGACCGTTTGAAATGTTAGTTTGGTTATCAACTCTTGGTGATGGATGAGATACTGATGAGCCCCGATAAGGGCGAAACAGTCTGTCTATCAATTTCCATCGATTTGTGATAAACAAAATTAACATTTCGAACAATTACCGTCTGGGGTAGATGTAAATAGTTGGATGCTTCGTGAACTCTTATAACCAGCTCCGCTAGGAGGTTTGTTTGATTAGTTTCAAATAAATGTCCTAGTTCACTTCATTTTATTGCCACGAACGTGTGTCGTTAACACGAAGAATTCTGTTTTCCATTCATTGCTACCTGTAAAAAGGTATAAAATTCGGAGCGCTTGTTACTTGCGGCGTGTGAATGTTGAATTACATCAAAATGGATGTATCAACTTTACTCTTGCTTAGCGATTATAGTAACCACCTTCGGGTGTCAGGACGTAAGGGTTTCGTTACCGAAATGTTTTCTTCTATTCTGAAAGATGTGGTTCAATTGTTTCCGACTGGTGGCGCTGAGTCATATTTATATGTCATGGAGTTACTAGAAGAAATATGTATGACCGTTCGAAATGTTAGTTTGGTTACCACTCTTGGTGGATGGATGATACTGATGAACCCCGATAAGGGCGAAACAGTCTGTCTATCAATTTCCATCGATTGTGATAAACAAATTAACATTTCGAACAATTACCGTCTGGGGTAGATGTTGATATTTCGATGCTTCGTGATCTCTTATAACCAGCTCCGCTAGGAGGTTTGTTTGATTAGTTTCAAATAAATGTCCTAGTTCACTTCATTTTATTGCCACGAACGTGTGTCGTTAACACGAAGAATTCTGTTTTCCATTCATTGCTACCTGTAAAAGGTATAAAATTCGGAGCGCTTGTTACTTGCGGCGTGTGAATGTTGAATTACATCAAAATGGATGTATCAACTTTACTCTTGCTTAGCGATTATAGTAACCACCTTCGGGTGTCAGGACGTAAGAGTTTCGTTGCCCGAAATGTTTTCTTCTATTCTGAAAGATGTGGTTCAATTGTTTCCGACTGGTGGCGCTGTGTCATATTTATATGTCATGGAGTTACTAGAAGAAATATGTATACCGTTTGAAAATGTTAGTTTGGTTATCACTCTTGGTGGATGGATGATACTGATGAGCCCCGATAAGGGCGACGAAACAGTCTGTCTATCAATTTCCATCGATTGTGATAAACAAATTAAACATTTCGAAACAATTACCGTCTGGGTAGATGTTGATATTTCGATGCTTCGTGAAACTCTTAATAACCAGCTCCGCTAGGAGGTTTTGTTTGATTAGTTTCAAATAAATGTCCCTAGTTCACTTCATTTTATATATAATATATATATATATATATAATATATATATATATATAATATATATATATTATATATATAATATATATATATAAAGGGTCCGCCATCTAAAGTTTTTTTTTTCAACTAGTGCTTATTTCGTGAATGGTAACACTTAGCTCATGTCAGATTTGACAGATAATTAGTTTTATCCTTCCGCTGAACGAATATGTTTGTGTATACGCTTGAACAACGCTGGGAAATATTGCGACATTACTTTGAAAATCATGGTAATGTTGCAGAATGTGTGCGAAAATTGCGTACGGATTTTGGAAGAAGAGAAGCACCGTCAGCTCCGTATGTTCGTTATCTTGTGAAAAAAGTGAAAGGAACTGGCATTCTCATCGATAAACCAAAGCGTGAAAAGCCAAAAACAGTGCGTACACCCGAGAATATTGATGCTGTGGCAAAAAGTGTGCGTGAAGCGCCATCAACATCAATTCACCGTCGTTCTCAACAATTGAACATTTCGCAGACATCATTGAGACGAATTTTGCATAAAGACCTTGGTATGACGCCATACAAAGTCCAATAAGTTCAGGAGTTGAAGCCAACTGACCATCCAATGCGTCCTGGGATCGACTTACAGAAGATGCCGATTTTGCCAAAAAAATCATCTTTTCGGATGAAGCTCATCTTGATCTTGGCGGGTATGTAAACAAGCAAAATTGTCGCACTTGGGGCACAGAACCGCACGCATACATTGAAAAGCCGGTACACCCAAAACGAGTCACTGTTTGGTGCGGATTTTGGTCCAGAGGCATAATTGGGCCATTTTTCTTCGAAAATGAGCAAGGAGTGGCCGTTACAGTCAATGGCGATCGTTATCGGGCAATGTTGAACGAATTTTTGTTCACAAAAATTGAAGAGGAGGATATTGGCAACATTTGGTTTCAACAGGACGGCGCTACGTGCCACACAGCCGAAGCTACACTCGATGTTTTGCGCCCAGTTTTTGAAGATCGCATTATCAGCCACAGAGCTGATGTCGTTTGGCCACCTCGGAGCTGCGATTTGACACCTCTGGACTATTATTTGTGGGGTGCCCTCAAAGATAAGTGTTACGCCGACAAGCTAGAGACAATTGACGCTTTAAAGGACAATATTCGTGAAGCCATTGGTGAAATACAGCTGCACACAATCGATAATGTGCTTACAAATTGGACCGATCGTTTAGGCTACTGCATGGCCAGCCGAGGCAGCCATTTGAATGAAATTATTTTCCATTATTAACCGGAAGGATTGTGCTTTCAAATAAAAAAATAAATTTGAGAAAATATTCAGTAGATCTTTTTATAGCATTTTCAAAAAAAAAAAAAGTTATTTGGCGGACCCTGTATATAGCAGTTGTTTTTACCTGTGGTCTATTTGTATTTATTTATCTTTTGAAGTTCAAACTTCAAAATAAAACACACTTGGCTTAAGTTTCACTATATAAAAATATTTAAATACTGTATTTAGCAGTAGAGGATAGTCGACATGGTTCGAGTTATGAACTCATTATAAAGACTGACTACAGGAGAGTATTACATCTTATTTTATATATAAAACAGACAATAGCAAAGGTGATACCTGAAAATCAATTTGTTTTTTTACAAGGGGTAATTTACTAAAACAATTTGTACAAATAAAAGAAACTTGAAGTCATTCTTGGTCAATAATAAAGAAAAATCTAACATCGGAGAAAACAGTGGTGTTTACAAAATATTTTGCGACGAATGTCCTGCTTTCGATATTGGACAAACAGGAAGGAATATAATAATCGTGTTGAATAACATAAAAAGTCAATTTTACAAAATAAAAATACCACTGGCTTCACCGAACATTGTATAAAATTTAATCATTTCCTGGATTTCAACGAAACCCAATTGTTGCATTCAGGTAAGAAAGGAAAGCGCCTTGACCTTCTTGAAATTCTCGAAATAAGTTCCGCTCATAATAGTAAATTACCACTTGTAAACGAACAAATTGATTTTCAGGTATCACCTTTGCTCTTGTCTGTTTTATAAAATAAGATATAGTACTCTCCTGTAGTCAGTCTTGATAATGAGTTCATAACTCGAAACATGTCACTATCCTTTACTTGTAAATACAGTATCTAAATATTTTTATATAGTGAAACTTACGCCAAGTGTGTTATTTTAAAGTTTGAACTTTATTCTTTATGATGTTTCACCAAGTGATGTGCGAGAATTCAATCTCAGTTATTTATCTTTTATTAGAAATAACAGGCTATTGGAATTTGAAAACCCATTTCATTAACAAGTTGATGTTTCACTTCCTAATAAAATAGTTTATTTTCAAACTTCTATAACCTGTTATTTCTAATTAAAGATAAATAAGTATAATACATATCGGGAGGGGAGTCACATATGGTTGCTCCGCAAATAATATTTCACAGTTCTATAATGTGGTTTATAACTTATCAAATAACAATTAGGGGCTATCCATAAAGTACGTCACACGAATTTTAGGACTTTTGAACCCCTCCCTCCGTCCTTGTCACAGGTTGTCACATTTTTATAACCCCCCCTCCTGATGTGACGTCACACATTTTTTAAATTTATGTATGTATTTAAAAATAATCGAGAGAAAACAGCTATTTTCATTTTTACTTACTTTTATTGAATAATAATCTAATAAAATCAACATAAAGTCCAACATTTCATAAAACCGAAAAAACAAACGACTAGTTAGAAAGTAATAAACGATTAATTATATTAATTAAAGATAAAAAACTTAATGTCCATGGACTTTGGATCCACTCTTTTATATCAGCTATTACTGGTAAATCTGGCACTTCATTTTCGTTCTGAATTTGAATATAACCGCAGCCTTAAACCTATTTAAATCCTTACCATTCAAAATTCTCGTGAATTTGAGCGTCTCACTTGCATTACAACGCCGCTCTAGAAGTTAAATGACGTTGCATGAGAGATTATCGCATAGCGAGAATGCTAAATTATTAATAAATATAGATCAAGTTCGTAAATTTTTAAAATTTTTAATTCACATCCAAACTTTGCGTTTTAGTATTTTAAATTTTAACATGTGACGTCACAAAAGTATTGACCCCCCATGCCCCTTGTCACACGATGTCACACTTCGGTGATACCCTCCCTCCCCATTAATGTGTGACGTACTTTATGGATGGCCCCTAACTCGATGTAAAAAAAGATCAATAAATTTTTTTTGTTTTTTCAGATAATTATACGCCGCTTCTTTTAGCGGTCCAGAAGAAGAATCTTAGAGTTGCTCAGATTTTATATGAAAATGGAGCCAATATTGATTACCGACACGCGTGTAACGGTTATACACCATTAAGGTTAGCGGTTGAGAACGGGGATTTGCAAATGATCAAATTTATTTTATATGAGACTAAAGCGAGTCCTACAGTGAGGGACTTCAACGAAATAGATCCTCTTCAAGTTGTGTTGCACAACCAAACTCTTCCTGAAATCAGACGTACTGTAGAGAAGTACCTGGTAAGCAAAATTGTATTAATAACATGTAATATCCCGTTCTCTTTGAAGCATGATTGAACAAGCAAACACATGCAAGAGTTGAAAAGTAATGTATATGCGTTGTCCATGAATGAATTATGGATTTTATATATATATATATATATATATATATATATATATATATATATATATATATATATATATATATATATATATATAATATATATATATATATATATATATATATATATATATATATATATATATATATATATATTATATATATATAATATATATATATATATATATATATATATATATATATATATATATATATATATATATAATATATATATATATATATATGATATATATATATATATATATATATATATATAATATATATATATATATATATATATATATATATTTATATATATATATATATATATATATATATGTTTTGTATTAACTGGCACCTTCTATAATCAATATCTATGCAGCACCCGGTGTATATCGTATATTTGATGTATTGTATTTGTGGCACCCAAATAATGCATTTCAATGTGGCACCCTTTATATATAATTTATTATTAATACCGGTAAAAGAGGCACCCTGCGGGGTTGTCGGATTTATGTTGTCACTTTGAAAATTGATATTTCAGTTTATTCATTGTTTTGCCAGTAGAAACATTCGAATAAATTTGAAAGTCATTGAATCTACATTGTTTTTTACAATATGAAGGTTTACTTATGTAGGTACATATATACAGGGTGTTGAAATTTTGAGGATACAGTTCATTTTGTAGACCACCTTATACATTTATATAAGATATGTTAGCTATGCGTATTCTGGTCATTTCATGGTGCAGAAAAAAGTTTTTTAATTTTTGCCAGTGAAGTTATTCCGGCAATAACAGTGAATATTTTTTCAAAGAAAATGTTAAGCCTTACGAAATTAAAATTATTATCATAATATTTCGTAATATTTGGGTAAATTGATTTTCTTATGTTTTTTGTCCAATGTACAATTTCTGGAGAAAAAAATTCAAAAGTTAAGTATGCGAAAACTATTGAATATACATATATATTTCAAAATCCTGTATTTTATTAGGATTTTTTATCAAATTGAAATCAAAGGTGAGATAAGTGGGTAATTCTATTTTTTTAAAACTATACAATCACATATCATCAATTTTGTGTGAAACAAAAAAAGAGACCCTATTCACTAAAATTAGAAGAGACATTTCAACAATAAAATTCATTTCACGACAAAGCGGCAGTGTACTTTATATTTATTAAAATATATAAATACTGTAGTCTGTATAGACTCTGGCAAAAATGAAAACCTGTTTTACATCAAACATTTGCTTCTATATGCGATAATTTGAAAATGAAATATTAAGGTACAATAGAACACCATGTATTTTTATAAATTAATTTTGTTTTATAAAAAGATTTCAAAGAATCACACTGTAATTTTTCAAACAGTACTCAGCAAACCTTCATCAGTCAATTTAATAGTGGCAAAAAAAGGATTTTATATATATTTTAATTTAGTTACTGTTTCATCAGTATTTTTTATAGAATATGAAAATTTTCCTTGGTTTCCTTGAAACTACTTCAGATGTTCTGTACATTTTTTTTGCTTTCACTGCTGGCGTCCGCGTAGGTATGATATTGAATATTTTTAACGTAAAAACGATGCCAAAAATCAGAGCAAAATCAAACTCAACTTTAAAAGGTTTATAATTGCTATTATTCCATTTTTTTTCAATCAATCTGATATAGTTTTTTTCATATTTTCATATACTTAGTGTATTCAAATCAGGACCACCTTGTATATACAGGTTATTCACTCAAAATTATAGCAAACCGCAAGCTTTTGTCTTCAACCAATAACCGAGAACCCCGTAAAAATAAATAGAAATGTAGACAGCCTGTACATAAGTGCGTTTTTATAACATTGTAGAAAAAACTCGTCTCGGTATATTGCAAAATGGCAGATTAACAATTGAAAATATTCAACACTATATATTGAAAATAATGCGTAACGTGAACTCATATTTTCGAAAAAAAAATACAGCTCGTCCATACAATATGTTAACATCGATTTTTTAACCTCCTACATTTTCACATATGAATAATTAATACGGTAGGTACTTAACCTTTCCATTCCATCCCAATTCAACCATCTCCAATATTTTTTAAATTCTCTCATACGTAGCCAACAAATCTGGGTATCAATTACACATAACAGATTCAAGGCATGAATGCGAAAATCAAAATTTGTTTAGCTTGATCCGAGCTCACTTGATTATTAGTCTTGCTTGCCTCAGCATTCTTGTAAGATAAGCACGAATTAGTCTGATAACACGTCCGCTCAGCGTTGCCATATTACGAGTGCCACTTAGAGGTGTAATTAAAATGGGCCTAAATGACATCAATTATGTCCAACATACAATTTGTATATAACGGAGCGCCATCTATTTCAAATCCATTGAACTAAATTGTATGTTCAAAGTTTTTCAGTGTAAATGTGGCACCCACCTTATTTTTTGTTATATGGTTAAGCAATACCTAATGAACTATGTGACGGCTTCAAACGATAATAACAATCTGGCACCCAAAGTCGGGTGCCACATTGCCAATACATATATACAATGGTGCCACAAGGTAAATATATATGTATATATATATATATATATATATATATATATATATATATATATATATATATATATATATATATATATATGTATTGTATTTGTGGCACCCAAATGATGCATTTCAATGTGGAACCCTTTATATATAATTTATTATTAATACTGGTAAAAGAGGCACCCTGCGGGGTTGTCGGATTTATGGTGCCACTTTGAAAAGTGATATCTCAGTATATTCATTGTTTTGCCAGTAGAAACATTCGAGTACATTTAAAACTCATTGAATCTACATTGTTTACTACAAATTGAAGGTTTTAGTTATTTAATTACTCATTAAAGCTGCTTCAAATTTTCACAATAGAAATCTTTAAGTAATCTCAATAAATCTGATTAATAATATTTGAAATACAATCATGTACAAAATGCAGAGAATTTCCATTTTTTAATCATAGTCAATCGGACAAAACGCTTGTTTAGGTATATTTAATTTTTATATTTTAAAAATCCATCTATCTATTGCCGAAAATTCAAAATTCTATCAAGTATCTCTTTAAGACTGCGTACGGTGGTTAAAATATGTGGCTGAAAACACTTATGTAGGTACATATATACAGAGTGTTGAAATTTTAAGGATACAATTTATTTTGTAGACTTCGACACCACCTTATACATTCATATCATCATCTGATATCGTTAGGTATGCGTATTCTGGTCATTGACGGGTCATTTCATGGCGCGGGAAATTTTAATTTGTTCCAGTGAAATTATTCCGGGAATAACAGTGAATATTTTTTCAGAGAAAATGTTAAGCCTTACGAAATTAAAACTAATATCATAATATTTTGTGATATTTGGGTAAATTGATTTTCTTATGTTTTTTGTCCAATGTACAATTTCTGGAGAAACAAATGGAGAAAAAAATTCAGTTCAAGTTAAGTATGCGAAAACTCTTGAATATACATATATATTTCAAAATCCTGTATTTTATGAGGATTTTTTATTGAATTGAACTCAAAGGTGAAATAAGTGGGTAATTCAATTTTTTTGAAATTATACTTTCACATATTATCAATTTTGTTCACCTTAAAATTTGAGTGAAACAAAAAAAGAGACCCAATTCTCTAAAATTAGAAAAGACATTTCAACAATAAAGTTCATTTCACGACAAAGCGGCAGTGTACTACATATTTATTAAAATATATACTGTAGTCTGTATAGACTCTGGCAAAAATAAAAACTTGTTTCACATCAAACAATTGCTTCTATGTGCGATAATTTGAAAATGAAATATTATGGTATAATGGAACACCATGTATTTTTTAAAATTAATTCTGTTTTATAAAAAGATTTCAAATAATCACACTGTAATTATTCGAACAGTACTTAGCAAACTCTCATCAACCAATTTAATAGTGGCAAAGAAAGGATTTTATATATATTTCAATTTAGTTACTGTTTCATTATTATTTTTTATTGAAAATGAAAATTGTCCTTCGTTTCCTTGAGACTATTTCAGATGTTTTGTAGAATTTTTTTGCTTTCACTGCTGGCGTTCGCGTAGATATATGATATCGAATATTTTTAACGTAAAAACGATGCCAAAAATCAGAGCAAAATCAAACTCAACTTTAAGAGGTTCATAATTGCTATTATTCAATTCTTTTCAATCAATCTGATATAGTTTTCTCATATCTTCATATAGTGTATTCAAATCAGGGCCACCAGGTATATACAGGTTATTCACTCAAAATTATAGCAAACCGCAAGCTTTTATCTGCAATCAATAACCGAGAACCCCGTAATAATAAATAGAAATCTAGACAGCTTGTACATGAGTGCGTTTTTATAACATTGTTAAAAAAACTCGTCTCGGTATATTGCAAAATGGCAGATTAACAATTGGAAGTATTCAACACCCTGTATATTGAAAAGAATGCGTAAAGCAAACTCATGAGAAAAAAAAATTGTAATATAGCTTGTCCTTACAATATGTTAACATCGTTTTTTTCAAACTCCTACATTTTCACATATCAATAATTGATACGGTACTTAACCTTTCCATTCTATCCCAATTCAACCATCTCCAATAGTTTTTCAATTCTCTCAGAGTCTCAGACGTAGCCAACAAATCTGGGTATCAATTACACATAACAGATTCAAGGCATGAATGCGAAAATCAAAATCTGTTTAGCTTGATCCGAGCTCACTTGATTATTAGTCTTACTTGCCTCAACATTCTTGTAATATAAGCACGAATTAGTCTGATAACACGTCCGCTCAGCGTTGCCATATTACGTTACGAGTGCCACTTAGAGGTGTAATTACAATGGGCCTACATGACATCAATTATGTCCTACATACAATTTGTATATAACAGAGCGCCATCTATTTCAAATCCATTGAACTAAATTGTATGTTCAAAGTTTTTCAGTGTAAATGTGGCACCCACATTATTTTTTGGTATATGGTTTAGCAATAACTAATGAACTATATGACGGCTTCAAACGATAAAAACCATCTTGTACCCAAAGTCGGGTACATAAATACAATGGTGCCACAAGGTAATTTTATATATATATATATATATATATATATATATATATATATATATATATATATATATATATATATATATATATATATATATATATATTCCCTTTCTATCATAATTTTGAGTGTTCAACCCAATTAGTCCATTAAATTTGTGGCTATATTTCATTAAATACTGTTCTTGATGAATAAACATTAACAGCAAAAATCACATATGCATTTGGCTTTCAAGAAAATCTTTTGGCAAATTTTACATTTTAAAAACTCTGAAAAAATTAACAGCTTTTTCATCTGAACAGGTATAATATAGAAATAAATATTAACATATTTTTGTTTCAATAACTCAAACACAAGAATAATTGATTCAGGTGAAATATGGGAAAAACTATAAAGTAACCTGAGCAATCTAGATTAATCGTATTATGAAATTGAAAGAAAGGTTTTTTTTTTAAGGATGAAAGTGAACATGGGTTAAAGTTTTACTTTTCGCGCAGTGGTTTATATCTTTTCATTCATTTTAGTTCAGACCACCACTCAAATTCAGGAAAAGAAACTTCTAAAAAAAAACACTGAAAAAAGCTTAGTTGCAGATACAAATAATTAACGTAATTAATAATAATAATATTCACTGAATGAAAAACTTCTCTGTTTACTTACATTATTAAATAGATACACTTGTTTCAAAAATTTAATCTTAAAGATAAAGCAGTATCAGTTTCTAATTGATATGAAGTTTTTGAGATTTTATGTATTATAATTCCTACCTCACGCCTAGTTTTCTTTGTTAATGTGAAAATCATTCGAAATAGTGCGATTATGTTTTTATTTCAGGCTGATAATAAAATAACTTGTGATGAAATCAAAATAAAGGAGGAACCTGACGATGATTCATCAGAGGACGAGATGGTCATTGCCGTAAGTATTATATTATAAAATATGTTGTATGCTTTATTACTCACAGACAAATGTTTGTAGGCAGTTTCATGTTTTATTTCATATTGGTTAGTCAATTGCTTTTGAAAAGAACGTTATTCAAATTCAAAAAAATTCAAGGTTATTAAAACAATATGAGAAATGGAAGAAATCTTCATGAATTTATTATTTTACTAATAAAAGCAGATAGATCTACTGTATAACTAGTTATTTATGTCAAAGGTATTATACGTATATAATACTAAATAAAGTTTGACTAGTCCCAAACTTTGGTCATTGTACATACTCTCATGTATGTCTAATTTTCTTTAAATGATTTAGTTATCTTGACTGAACAGTTATATTTATGAAGTTTTTCCACTGAGGAATAACGCCTTTCCTTTTAGCCCTCTCGGTCACGAATTAAAACTATTGGAGCGAAAAATCTGAAATTTACTGTAATGGAACTTATGATTTTTTGAAAATTTTTGATGTTAAATTCAGATTTTCAAAATGCTCCGTTTGGTCACTATGGCATGTCCCCAATTGAGGACATCATGAGCTGATGGAGAAAAAAAAATTCAGAAATATTTTTAGATGGTAAAATATCAATATGTTCCAATATTTATTTTATTAAATGTATTTATATTATTTTCGCGCCCATTTTCGAAGTACTAAAGTGGATCAAATTTAACTTTTGCAGAATTGAAATGAAAGTGCTGTTATATTCACCTAGATGTTGCCTTTACCGCTAGTTCACAATGTCCTCAAACTAGTACGCCACACTTTCAAAAATCGCTGATTACAGTATGCACAAAAATCACTTAAAGCAATTGCTTTGGAATAAGTTAACACTTATTTTGAACATAAAAAAACAGTTTTCAATCACATGTCTAACGAATATAGCCAACAAAAAAATAAACAGTAGATCGCTACACTGCTGTCATAGCTACCCTACGGAATCCCATATTTCAAATGCATGATTATTTTTTTGATCAGCTTGAAGATGGCAGCACATATATTCATTTGGAAGAATATGATGTCCACAACTGAGGAGAATGTGACAGAGGAGTAAGAACAAGCGGTACTTCATAGGAATAAATCCAAAGTAGGTTGTCCTCAACTGAGGACAAGGTGAGCGAGAGGGTTAAAGTGTAAAACTAGGCCAACTAAGTGTTGACATAGAGATGTGATAAAAACATATTTCTTGTATTGTCAACTTATTGATTATCGCCACTTTGTTGGCGAAATACTAAAAGAGTGTTATACAATTTCTGTGGATCTCTATAAAATAGATTTCCAACAGATTTCAAAATCAAAGTCTTCGTAATGGAACCAGCATATAAGAATTCAACATTGCAGTAAAAGTAAATAAAAATTTTCTGTATCTATAATATTAACTTTTTTCAGAGTGAGGAAGTAAAAGTAGAGCCACTCACTGTAACAGACGATATTGTTATTTTATACCTAAATGTAACACGATTTACGAACGAATGTTTAGAGGAAGTTTCAAAACTTTTGGATGCATCTGGCAAATGGCAAGAACTAGCAGTTCTCCTCGATGTCGAACATCTACTTCGAATGCAAACATTTGACGAAAGAAAAAGTCCCAGTAAACAACTACTTAATTATGTTGTCGCTGTAAGTACATTCATTATTAATTTTCAAGTACCTATATTTACATCAATTTAATAGTTGATACTCGTGAAATATCTATTTGGTGAAAATTCATCTCTTCAAAATGATACAAATTTTATCTTATTTCTACCGAAAATTTATTTCAGAATTTAAGAACCGGTTTCATCATATACGTCATTTTCAATTGTCGAAACCGGTAATTATTGTGAAAAATGTTCAGTAGAAATTAGGTAACATCTTATTAAATTGTTACAATTGAAAATTCATTTTAGTACCTATCTAGTAAATATGGGTGAGTGTATGTTCTAGTATGTAGTCTTTTCATATACATGGATAATATGTTAATTTCATATCATATTTGAATTATATGAAGAATTCGTTCAGTTATGAAAAACATCTAGGTGTTGGTATTACCTCTAATTCTTCTTAAATTTATTATAATCGTCATATATTTGATTCATCTAAAAATCGAAACTATAAGAAAAATTCGTATGATAAAACATAAAAGAAGTTGTCAAAATACAGTAACCATTAGTTTTGAAAAATTTAAACAAATTAGTCAATGTATGTGAAAAATATACACAATAATATATTTTTACCTTTAATTTTGTGTATTTTCTCAAATTTATTGATTAATTATTCAATTTTGAATGTCGGATTTTTTAAGTCAAGGCAAGTCCAACAATCTATGAACCAATAATCACTAGTTTCAGTTTATATAAAATTTTAGTATAAATTTTATATGAAATTGAGCTTCTTCGTACATCAATGATGAAATAAATTACAGAAGATGAAACAAATATTAAAATCTGAATTTGCCACAGATTTATCCAAATTCTAAAAATAATTTTGAATTTGTGTCAAGAATTAGGTTTATTGGTTGTTCGCTGTTTCAGGAATTTCATCAGTCATATTTATATTAATTGAATTTTCAGTCAAATGGTGGAAGCGTCAAAGAAATCCGTGATTTTCTAGAAAACTTGGATGAAGTTCGAGCAGTTCAAATAATTGATAAAATGGCGAGCGAACTGAATGTTCAAAATTCATAATTTTTTTTTTAAAAGTATTTTATTGACTGTAATTCACCAATTTGTTGAAATTTATGTTTGTTTTGATATATATTAAGTATTTTTACAAAAATCGATTTTATTAAGTGTACAAATTACTCTAGGAGTTGTATTTAAGTATATATTAAAAAATATAAATCAATTTTCTAATTTCAGTAATTTTCGAAGAAATTTATTATTTCTTTCAAACCTTTGGCTGGGAGAAGTGTTAGGGTCTGATTGTCACGTAATTTTCTAAACTAGAATCAGATGTCAAACGTTTCGTAGCTGATAACAATTCACATCATTGATTAAATGACGATTTTTTTTCATTCATACTTCCGGTACATACCTAATTTTGGTATGTAAGTTGTATTCCGGTTAAAATGGGTATTGTTTAACGTAGGCTTTGAAGAGGAATTCATAGCAGTTATCCTCATCTTCCTAGGAGATGTAGAAAAAATTTTCAGAAAACTGCCAAAATGTAAAAGAAAAGTATATATAGGGTTCGGACTTTTTTTAAATTTTACATATTAAAGTAAAATGGTGATATTGTGCGCATATTGTTTTCGGTCACAGTCTCTATACGCTTTGATATAGGCGTCCGAAATTAAGATCGTAGCGCCGGAACGGCTAATATCGGTATTAGAGCATGGGAGATTAGCTGTTTGTTTACATTGGTTGTAATGGTATTTACGTTCATTTCGTTTTGAGTTTTCGAACGTTTATTGTCGTAATTTGTGTTTTTTTTGGAATTTGTAATTTTCTGTGATATATTGTGTTTGGATTGAGGACAATTTTATCTCTGTTCAACAGTAGATAACCTACCTACGTCAAGTTGAAATTTACACTGAGTTTTTATCATTGAACATGAAAATCAATAATAAAATAAAGTAGAGGACGAATAAATTAATTGGTTGAAGGAACTATGTATACCTCATGAAAAGGCTGTATGATAGAACACCTATTTATTTAAAAAATAAAAAACTCAAAAGTTTCAAGAAAACATCTCTGACATGTCTACTTTCATTACGAACTGAAAAATTTTTGAGTATAATGGACAAAACTAAGTACCTACCAGCTAAACTGAAAGAAACAACATGAAATAAAAGAAGAATTAATATGAATACTCTGCTTTAATGGTTTGAACGTAATAAGTTATTATATTTTTTGAATTTTCCTGACGTATAATAGCTATCCTAAAAGTACGGTGGACTTCTGAGAGTCTGGTTTTTTTAATAGAATCTCTGTTTTCCTGATTATATAATTGAATATTTTAGTTTTTACCTAGCTATATAGTCCAGATTCATTTCATATTCTTGATTTCATAATAAACTGTTATTTTGGTTGTGCAAATAAACATCATTTGTTATTATTATTTTAATAGTATCTCTGGTTGTTACATGAAAGAAAATACAATAATCTAGAATCTCTGGATGATGGCCCAGGTTCAGATTCCGATAAAAGTGGAACATTTTTCGTTGGAATAGCATTGGACTTCAAAAACTCTACGTTTTCGGTTAGCTGAAAATTGCACATCATTAGTTGGTATAATTCTATATGGAAAAATCCACAAACTTACTGCAGGGAAAATAATTATTCTCAGTAAACTGTAAAGAACAACTCTCTTATGTTCAGACATTTTTTTTCAATCTTCAAGTTATGAATCCACACCTTTCTTCTGTCCATCATTTCCTTGTTTCCCAACTTTGTTTGGAATGCAACTTTGAATTGTCCAGCTTTCGGAAAGGTATGTAAGCTATATTCGGTTTTTTTTGCCCAATATGAACAATAGAATACACAACAATAATGATTCATCTCTTCTGAACGTTTGTATAAACGATCCAAAATACAATTAAACCTCAACAACTTCTCATATAAAATACACGTAAACAGATGTAAACAAAGCAATCTATCTCCCATGCTCTAGTAATATTCGACACCGGTAGGGGGCGTATCGCTTATTATGTTTTCCCTATAGAAGTGACACGGACCTCTATGAATGAATCAAAGTTGTACGAGTTGTAGAAGTTTGAGTGTATTTTATAAAAAAAAATAAGAATTGTTAAAATAATTCATATTTTTAAGTTCAGCCCGACCCAACCAGCGATTGAAAATTACTACTAGCGATAAAAAAATGGCTCGAGTTTCTTCTGTAATTAAGTGGAAAAACACATAACGATAACCTTCAAATGTGTGAAAATGGTGGCTGTAAATTTTTCGTCCTAAACTGAAACTTTTGTTTTGTCGCTCAGCTATTATGGTTTAAAAGTCACCTGACAGGGAATTTGTATAAACAAATTCCTATTCAAACATTTTAGAAGTAGTTAATGTAGAAAATCCATTTGGTATGGAGCAATTTCATTATTTGAATTAATTTGTTATTGTTACAAATCTAGGAATACCGCCCGTCTTAATTAGAGATGAAACGGATAGTGGTTTGGCCGGATACCGGATATTCGGCAAGCTACGAGGCCGGAGCGCCCGATATTCGGCCCTTTATCGCGTTACATGACTCGATCAGTTTGATATGAATATAGGCGCGCTGAACAAGATCGAAATATTCGGGCGCGTTCGGGTGTTACCGCACGTGAGCGGAGATCATTGATCAAACTACCTAATTGCTACCGTTTTAGACCTAGGGTTCTAGTCAGACTATTTAGGAGTTCTTGAAACTGAAAAAGCGAGACAGAAAATCATAATAGAGTATATAAAAAACTCTTACGACGAATATTCTTCTCACAGTAACAGATCATCGCCGTCTTCGACACCTGCTAAACAAATGAAAGAAGATGAAACTGGATCCAACTTCACACGTGAAGCTCATGACACTTTTTGGGACTGTTTCAATGAAGTGGCAAAGGATAATAGTAGTGATCGTAGCAATCAAGAAAAACAAAATTCAATTGCTAACGAGATTGACTCTTTCTTAAAGAGATCTCCAATCGATCGCAATTACGACCCATACATTTGGTGGTCAGAAATTTGAATCACTACCCGCAGTTGTCAAGATATGCTAGAATTTATCTTTCAGCACCTGGCAGTAGCTTTTACAGCGAAAGGCTATTTTCAGAAGCTGGTCTGGTATACGAAGCCAAGGGGAGTCGTCTCTTACTAACAAATGCGGAAAAATTGGTATTTATTCCCCATAATATGCCACTTGTTAATTTTGAGTACTGAACTAATTAATAACAGAAATATTTTTTGAATTTTACTATCCGGAATCCGGCCGGATACTGAATTACTATTCGGTATCCGGCCGGATAGTGAAAACAAGGCCGGATACCGGATATCCGTTTCATCTCTAGTCTTAATGTGCAGTGGAGGGATAGGGCTACGAAAATATCTAATACGTTAAAGTAAATTTGATATCTGGTTCAATCGAATTTTTATAATTTAACTCGAATTTTTACTCTTTCCACTACGTAACCCCGCCGATCAAGTATGTACCTATTAAAAAAGAAGAGTTTTTCAGTTAAGTAATTTTTCCCTATATTCTTAATTTGTGTTTACCTACTTTGTATATGCCTGCAAATTGCGAGGTGTTAATTTTCGTTATTGTGGAGTATTATGTTGAATAATAGAGGTTATTATCAAGATACTTCTGCACACTCTTAATAGTGTACAGATATTATAGTGTAAATTCAATATTCTTTCATCTCTAAAAAATTATATATGCCAGAGGTTTTTCAATTGTTTTTTCTGTAGGTATTAATTATTATGTTAATATTTCTTTTTTTGTGATAAACCAAGTCATTGAACTAGTTTTATTGGAAGCTTTTTTATTAGTTTTCAGTTATTGAATAATTTTTTTGTTCAGCTCACGGAAAATTGGGTATAATTTTGTGCTATATGAATTTATTTTAAACAAATGTAAGTTTTTTTGGTATTACAGAAATGGTATTCGAAATATAAGTTCTAGAACTTTTTCATATAATTCATATATTTTTATTATGGTAAATTCGTTTGTGGAAAATTGTTGTCCAATTAATATTGGTATTCTGTTAGATACAAACAGAATAAACATTTTAACTTTTCTCTAGGGCAGTGGTGGGGAAACTTTTTTTAAGAAGGGCCATTCGTAATAACTAGACAATCGTAGCGGGCAAAAGAATAATGCTTAATCGTTAAAAAATTTATGTGTTCTATAAACATATACATATATTATTACATACACTTATTATTTTAATAGTAAAAAAGCAAAAGGTAAGAAAATTATAAGCACAAAATATAAAATGAATTTAGTGTAGTTCTTGATGTGAAGTATTATCACTTTATTTTCTGGTGTCGTTACTGGTTGATGGTGCATGAGAAAACTGAAATTGAGACTGTTTCATCAAAATTTCATCATAGTCCGGTTCCATTTGCGAAGCAGAAATTCTTAAAACTGATGAAAGGTGCTCATCTGTAATTCTGTTTCTTAAAGAAGTTTTCCTAAGCTTCATTGTTGAAAAGATTTGTTCGCATATATAAGATGAGCCGAACATTGTCATTATCTTCATTGCATGAGTAATTAGATTTGGGAATTTATCTGGACTTAAATTATGCAAAATAGCGGCCGTTGGAAAAATTTAACCAAATTTTAATAGTTTAGTTCTGCCTCGGAAAACATTTCAAATACAAAATTTCGGCTCATTAGGTGTGATACGATCCGCTGGAGATGCCAGTATGCGGTTGCAGAAATTTACCTAAATGTTGATACTTTTGTTCTGCAACGAAAAAAATCAAAAAAATGAAAAACATTGTTGGCTGATGACACAGGTCAAGGCCATTTAGGCAATTTGCCTATTGATTTAAAAAAAATATCAGGTACCTAATTTCAGCTCATCTGAGTCGATGTGAGCCGCTAAAGATGCCAACATATATGTAAGACATGAAAAACTTTTCGAGAATTCTGGTCTAAGAGATCTAAAACGGATAAAAAAAACCTGTCCCGCACCTGACTGCTTTCCTTCGATACACTGCAATAGTATGTATTTTAAGGGATAAAATAAGACTAATAAAAAACCACAAAAATGATCACAAAAAGTAGTAGGGTTTCTCTTTACTAATATCAAAAATATGCTCAGAGCCACACTAGCCACAAATAGCGAGCAATTAAATAATGATATCCTAGCTGTTAATTATCTACTAAGATTTTTAGAAAATACATGAAAAGGGCAATAATTTTCAAACTATCAACAATCGGCTATCTTATCACGAAACACATAAAAGTTGACCATGGTCAATTTAATATATTACATAAGGTAAACAAGGAAATTTCCTCAATAATTTAAAAAAATATCAAACAACTTCCCAAGGGAGCTGGTTATATGTATTCCGAGCTGCGAATTCTACATACACAATCCAACGGGAATTATGATGTTTTCTATAATGCACCGTTGGATTGTGGATGTAGAATTCGCAGCTCGGAATACATATAACCAGCTCCCTTGGGAAGTTGTTTGATATTTTTTTAAATTATTGAGGAAATTTCCTTGTTTACCTTATGTAATATATTAAATTGACCATGGTCAACTTTTATATTTTTCGTGATAAAATCGCCGCAGGTAGTTTTTATGCGGGTCGTCACATTATGAAGTAAGAACGCGTTCAAACATTCTCACGACGGCACTCTTAAACGGGCCGGATTGAACCTTTCCGCGGGCCGGACTTGGCCCGCGGGCCGTAGTTTCCCCATCAATGCTCTAGGGCATGTAATGTAAATACTTATGATACATGCAATCAAATTGCCTACATGTAGTTCTGTACACAAGACCTACACACCATATAAATAATAAACAAGCAAAGTTGACATCTGAATATTCACTTTATTAAAAAATTCGACATTTTGTCATTCACGAAACTTAGACAAATGCAATATTCTGTAATAAAATGCTCTTGATCTAAGGCTTGCAATGATTGAGATATCGTGGATATAAGCAAACTTCACGTATGTGATATCTGTTCAATAACCAGCAAACCAAACGTTCCAGTCCTAATCCATAACCACCATGTGGACATGTTCCGTATTTTCGCTGGTCAGTATACCAATAGTATGGGGCTGGATCAATTTCATCTCGTTTATAGCTGAAAGACATCAATACTCATGATAAAGCAATATATTTGGTTGATACATTAAGTAACATACAAGAGTAATGAAAAAGTATTACATTTTTATTTATTTATTTATTTATCTTTATTCACGGGGCAAGCCCCATACATTAACAATTATAATATGTTTATGGCTAGAAGCCTACAAAAACATAAACTTGATTACATAAAAAAGTATTAAGTTATTCAATTCATTCAAATTTTAACAATGATTTTGATAAATTTTTCATTTTGTACAACGAAAGTGTGTTTGGATCAAACCAGTCTACGATTTTATTACATAACATAAATATTCTATCAATAATTCTCTCTTTATCTCCCCGACGACAATTGTTAGGTTGAAAATCATAAACATTATGACGAAGGTTGCGGGGGGGTACATAAAAATTAAATTGACTCAATATTTCAGGTACATCAATTAAATTGACCAAAATTTTATACCCAAAGATCACATCATCTCTATCCATAGCTGATTCAAAATTTGAGATTTGAAATCTCTGAAAAAGGGGATCTAAATTGTGATCTGTAAACGGAATTCTCATTCCAGTTCTATACCCTGCATATCTAATAAATACTCTATTGAGAGATTCCAACTTTTTTATCTCTCCCTTATCTTTGGGTCTCCAAATAGGAGAAGCATACATAACTGTTGAATACGCAAAGGAGAAATAATGTTTTCTAAATGTTTCAATGTTGTTAAATTTATTCGTAAACCTCTTAAGAAAATAGATTTTCTTTTGACCTTTTAGAAAAGTAAATTCGTAGTGTTGCTTGAAAGATAATTTGTCATCAAAAATTACACCTAAATCTTTCGTAAAATTCACTTGATTTATAAGTTCATTACTAAGAGAATATGGAAGAAGCCAAATAGATCGTGATCTACCAAACCTAATGTGGAAGCATTTATTTACGTTGATATTCAATCCATTAGCTACACACCAATTATTAAAGCTATTTATGTCATATTGCAATTCATCCATATCCTCGTAGGAGGTTATTTCTCTAAAAATCTTTGCATCATCAGCGAACAACAAAATTTTACTATACAGGATTTGATCTATCACATCATTAATAAAACATTAATATAAATATAATACTAATGTTGGAAAATTAAACTGCTAATCTCTTTACACAAATTCAAATTGACGGTGTTGTCTATTCTTGTCGAGTGTGTTTCATATTTCAAAAATCATTGCAAAGTTTGAATTCCAATAAAATAAAAAAACATCAGTATTCTGTGATTCTCAATTTCGAAAACAGCAATATAAAATAATGATTCAACTCACCCTTCTAGGAGCTCTTCTAAATCAGTAATCCTCATAGATCCTCCAACTATTTCACCAACATTAGGTAACAAAACATCAACACTTTCAGTTAATTTCTTGTCCTCTGGGCATTTACTCATATAGAATGATTTGATATTAGCTGGAAAACGGCATAACATAATGGGTTTATTTATCTGATCAGTCATTTTTCTTTCCGGCATTTCTGGAATATCCTGCAAAGAAGTACACATGATAAAATCGGAGCAATTGGAGAATATTTTATAATGCGGAATCACTGACGCAGAAAAAGTTTTAATCGTTAATAAAGTTTTTATACCTTCATTTAAGGTAGAATTTGGATCCATTGATCAAAAAAAAAATATTGAAAATTAAGACCTAAGTAAAGAAAAGGGGGTTCACATGATAAAAGAACAAAAAGATGTGTATCAAGCTACTATGCTATATACAATTAACTCACTTCCCCAAATTCATAGAATGTACCATCTGGCTTAGTTATGTTGTTTTTTTTGAGATACTCGATGGCCTCAGAGTAGTTCATCCTTAAAAATGGTCGCTCGGGTACTTTAAAGTCGGGGTTCAATTCGTGGACAATATATCCATAAGGAGATTTCAGAACTCTATCAACGACGTCGCAGATTAAATCCTCTAGTCGGTCTAACAGATCATCAAAAGTGATGAAAGGGCATTCTGCTTCAACATGAGTATATCTTTAAAAAAAAAAGTGAAATTAATTGAAATATTTGCAAACTTCCATAACCGCATAATATTTTCGTTTATGTCTACGTGTCCTTTTATATCTATTTCATCAATTAGCTTAGGATTGTTTAGTTATGTCAATAGAGGCTACAGGATCAATCAAGGGTGATTTGATTTAAAAAATTTTATTCAACATAAAAAAAGGGAAGCTCAATTTTATGACACATTGAACTAACATCAAAACAAGAACTTTACGTCACAATAACCAAATATTTATTGTTGACTCAATAAGACCAGGTCAACTTGAATCTATTATTAACAGACTATCAAAAAATTTTAATAATAATGCACTGTGGTTTGATCCAAGCATTAATTCTTTATATTATATTAAAAACAAATGTAAAATATTATTTGTATATGGATAATTTCTGTTTTTTTATTGTTAAATACTTAAATGATGTACAAACGTTATCTTATATTTTATAAAATAATCTTTATTGTATGGGGTTCGTCCCTGTTGAATAAATAAATAAATGAATAAAAAAAAAATAAATAAATAAAAAAAAAAATAAAAAAAAACTAACAAATAAAAACTTACTCCGCCAAATGCCTTCGTGTCCTACTCTGTTCCGCTCGGAAGCTCTCAGCTATGCAGAATACATCTCCCATCGAGGGCAAGCATGTCTCAAGATAAAGTTGCGAGCTTTGAGTTAGATAAGCTTCCTCTCTATGCAGAAGAAATTTTCACATTAGTTATTCTTATTATTAGATTTAATTATTATGATCATTTAATTTAATACTTTTGTCCACGATTGTGTACTATAAAACTTTAATTACGTATATGCTTCCTAAAGTACAACGATACCTATTATTCACTAGTGAATAATGGTTCATTATTCACTGTATCACGTCACACTCTAAACGTATGTTCAAACGTGAGACTATCGTTCACATAAAATTACAATAATTATGAATCAAATAGGAACGACCGACTAAAACATTGATTTATCTATAAATTCAATGCCTTCGTTTATTTTCAATAATTGTTCTGCTGATATTAATATAAATAAACAAATGCAAAATTATCTATTTCATTTTTATCAGGGTGAAAGAAAGGAATGGAATCGATGTCAAGTGAAATAGTTGCCATTTACGGAGTATGCAGTTTTCAGTAAACACAGAAAATGTTAACGCTTTTGATAACTATTTTTATTGTTGAAAATTCAGATTATTACTAATTTTTTCGATGTAGTCGTGGACAAAGTACAGTATTCTACTCGCACAAATTTACAATTTTTCACTCGGGTGAATTGCAAACTTTACCCTCGTGAAAAATAGCAACCATTTTGTGCGCGTTGAACAATATACTATTATTGTACTTTAATCATAATTAATTTAATGTTACCCAAAATAGTCCATCTTAAATAAATTGGCGCCGCCTTCTACTTGAGTTTGAACAATATGAGGGGGAGTGATCTCAGCATAACCTCTATCCAAATAGTACTCTCTAAAATACAATAAACAGTTTAACATGAGTTAAAGTAATAACATAAATTATATTAACTCTTTTAAGATCTATTATTATATATCATTCAAATATTAATAAACATGAGAAAAACAATTTATAGCTTTCAATTGGTGGTTCTTCAATTGGTGGTTCTATAGCGAAATCAAGTATGCTTCTCGGTCGGATTAATCAGCAATGCTGTATCCCACCTTTTGGTGCCTAAGATTACAGATGACACGTTATAGTGATATTGATAAGTTTGTATTAGATAGATAGATAGATAATTTATTGATGCCATTACACATTTCTGCATTTGCACAGGTCAACATTCTTAATATTAAACACCAAGTCACCACACAGTCAAGTAAAATATAAAGTGTAAAAACAAAATTCTTAAGCTAATTTTAGCAAAAATTAGGGCAACATAGAGTACAAGACTAAACACTACAGATTAAAAATTAATATTAAAAGGATCACAATTAAGATATTCCTCAAGGGAATAAAAGGCATGTCGGATTAACATTTTTTTGACAGCTGCTTTGAACTGTGTTAATGGTAAGCTCCGTACCGCTAGAGCGAGTTTGTTGATGAATTTTATAGCCAGATAACCAGGGCCATCCTGACATCTCTTTAATCGACAGTAGTTCACTACAAAGTTGGTTTTCTGTCTTGTATTATGATGATGAACATCACCATGAGTTCCGTACAGGCTCTAATTTTTTTTGAGGTAAACAACATTCTCCAGAATATACACACATGGAAGTGTCAGTATTCCAAGACTCTCAAACATAAATCTACAATCATCCCTAAAACCTAGTCCAGAGATTATCCTAATCGCTCTTCTCTGTAAACCAAAGATCCTTCTCGACTGCGCTGCATGACCCCAAACCTGGACGCTATACACCATGGCAGAGTGGAAAATACCAAAGTATGCTGTTCTTTGAACTCCCCCTGAAACAGAGTCAGCAAGAGCACGCAGAGCAAACAAACTACTCCCAAGTTTTTTGGCAACAGAATAAATATGAGTCTCCCAAAGAAGTTTGGGATCAAGCTGAACCCCCAAGAATTTAATATGAGGAGTGGTTCCGTTAGTATTGCCAGTATCTCTCATAGAGAAAACCATTCTGTGTGTTTTGTCCCTATTCAGGAGAAAAATGTTCGCACCAAACCAGGCCTCTACCCCCTCCTGCACCCTTGTCAATCCCTCAACTGCCTCCCCAAGTGATGGTGCAGTGATTGATGCAGTGGTGTCATCAGCAAAGATGGTATACCCCGTGAGATTGTCTCCCATCGGTAAGTCATTAATATAAATTAAAAAGAGAATGGGTCCCAGAACTGACCCCTGGGGAACCCCGATGGTCACGTCACTCTTTGCCGATGTCACCCCCGCAACTCTCACTACCTGGCTCCTATTAGAAAGGTAGGAGTTTAGAAGCTTTATACTATCCAAGCTAAAGTGATATGCTTGAAGCTTGCGCAGAAGGATTATATATGTATATCCAATATTTGTAACTATGTTTATCAGAGTCTGTATGTAAGGGTATCAATAAAGTCTATTATTATTATTATTATTATTAACATATGTAACTTACCTGAGACATTGTAGAAGAACTGCACGTATTCGAAGCACCTTTGATGTGTTTTCCCCTCGGATCATTATGTGCCGGTTATCAGCCTGAATGTCAGGAAGTGAATGTTCATTGAGTATAGCATCTGCTCCTCCGGCTGGAGCTAGTCCAATGAGTTCCCAATAATCCACAATTAATTCATGTCCTCCTGAAGCCTATGAGGAAAAGTCATAACACTAAGTCATTTAATTGGATTATAGGCCACTTTCTATTACCCACAACATACATAACCTTTTGACATATAAAAAACAAACAACATACTACATTAATTATTGAGAATGAGTAGCTGGACATATCCTCTTTTGCTTCAATAAAAGTTTGATTCTTAGTTTTTGTTAAACAGAATATTATATTTTTGTTTGTTTGTTAATATTGTTATATTCTTTATGTTTGAAATAGGTAAGTATTATATAATTGTCAATGTGTAGGTATTCTTTTTTAATAGTAATGCTTTTCATTAAAACAAACTTTCTTATGCAGTCTGCATGTGAGAGGAAATTGCAAGAAAAACACAATATATAAGATGAATGAAGTAGGAAGTTTATATTTTCATAAATACACAGGCATAGTCTCTATTATGTGAGAACACACTTAGAATATGGCTCGCTGATTTGGTCGCCTATTTACCTTAAGCACATTCATCTGCTCGAATCAATTCAACGAAGATTCTTGAAATATATCGCGTATAGAATTGATGGAATTTATCCCGAACAAGGTTTAAATAATAATTTATTATTAAAAAGATTTTCCCTGTTATCTTTGGAGGACCGTAGAATTTACCACTCTTGCATATTTGTCTATAAGCTCACAAACTATTTGACTGATTGTCCAGAGTTATTGTCTCAGCTTAACTTTAATATACCTCGTTTGAACAGTAGAGGTTCACTTTGTTTCTATTTACCTACTCCAAGAACGAATATACTATCGAAATCTCCAATTTATTCGATGTGCAAAAAAATCAATCAGATATGCGAAAAAATTGATCTATTTTCAACATCCATTGGAGTGTTTAAAAAAGAGATAAAAAATATTATCATAACTCTCAGAGATTAATGAAGCTAATGTGAAATAAAAATATTCCTCTCTGTTCGTACATGCATTTCATTCTTGAATATGTTATTGCGTTTCTTTACATTTGTTGTTTTTTTCTATGATAACTGAATGACTCGTTAAAACATTAAAACACTGTATTTGGTTTTTTAGTTCTTGTTCACAGTTACATGTATACATTATGAAACGCTGTCCTGTAAGTGGGTCCCTACCTGTTTGGGCAAAAAATGTTTTTTTTTTTTTTTATTAACCAGTTTTGATTTTCATAACATTGGTTCAACAAAAAAAAAACAATGACAATTATTAAAGAGTACTTCAGAGTATTAATTGAAAAAAATTCAAGTATTGTTTTAGCTTTACTCTTGTTTGAGTCAATTCACAATTTTTCTCCAGTATTATTATTCCCTTAAAGTTGCCTGATGCTGAAGAGTGATTTTGATTTCAACATGAGTTCAATAAAACTATTTACTCACCTGATGAATTGAAAATACTCGATAGTAGTAATAAATTAATGAAAATCTACAGTTTCTGTTTGAATTGAACCACATAAAAAAATATGAAGCCTTAAACCCACTGGATTCATACATGAAATTTGTTAAGATAAAATAGTTTATATGAAAGCTTACAGTTTTTCCCTCTGGTAATGTTTTCAAGACTCCATACAAAACAATAGAAGACTCGGTTGAAAGAATTAATGCATCATAGGTGTGAACCAGTTTATCTGTAAGAACAGTTTGAAGAAATCCAGTTCCATCTCGGAGAGTTATAAACATCATCCCCTTTCCTTGTCGCCTAATGCGATGAGCCCATCCATAAATTTTCACTCTCTGATCTCTGTAGTTTTTCCCTGAAAATTACAATTGTGAAGTGCAACTAAGCCAAGATGAAGAACTTTAAGATAGAAACAGAGAGTATTGAAAAAAAATAGCTTGAATAAATATGTCTATGTGGATATTAAGTGCTTTTTTCCAATGAACACTTTATTATTTAAGACAAAGATGAAAAACACAGGAACCCATCAGTTTTCACTTCACTCGAGGTGTATTTCACAAAATAAAAAAATTTGTCTGTCTTTCTATCAGATTTGAATAGTGGAAATCAAACAGGCATTATACATATTATATCACAAAATAATTTATTATTACATCTTCAAAATTGATATCTCATAACATAAGTGAATTAGATATTTGAAGAATCAAATTAGTTCTGAAATTTTTGGAAGTGAACATTAAATTTCATGAGTAGCCATCATTTATTGAAAAAAAAAAGTTTAATTATTATTGGGTATATACTATATACAAGCACTAAAACTTATTTCATCAACACAGACACAAAACATTAAAAAATTTTGATGCATTACTAGCACAAAATTATTACAAAATTCGTACAAAAAAATCACTAGAAATAGAATTTGTGAAAAACACATTAGAAAAATTAGGCATACAAGCTCAGACTACTCAAAATTAGATTAAACAAATCTATTCTAAATTGAAAAGTAAAAAACCCATTGAAGAAAATCTCATGTTTATAGTACACCTAGCAAAAATTGTGATAAATTATATTTTAGACAAACTTTCCAAAACTTATTATTTAGAAATATTAAGAGCACAGAAATATGACCAACTTTGATTGCACTAAAATTTCACAAAAAAAATAGATGAAAAATTCCTTTATGCGTAATGCAATAAATTCAGGAAAATTATTTACAATTTATGGATATTAAAAGTTACCTAACCTCACTAACCTAAGCTCCAAATTTCTGAAATAAACGTATTAAATTCAGAGAAAAATGTGTGTATGACTGAAATTTGAATTATACATTTTCCACAAACACAGTTCTGATTGCTATTCAAGTTTGAATAAAAATTAAGAGTTGAAAATGATCAAGCACATTTTATATAATATTTTATTAATTTTTGAGATTTGGCAAAATGAAAATAATTACCAAAAGAGGTCTTTATTGCATCATCACTATAATCAAGTTTTCTGACCTGATAACTACGATTTATAACAATTAACTCAATAATATATTTCTCACCCTCTATTATTTTAATTCGCTTCGCAACAGGCAGGGACTTATCTTCTTCAATTACAATCTTTTTTGCTTCTTCAAAATTTTTCAGCCTTTTTTCAGCATCTTCTCCTTCTTTTAATTGTTTATCTTGCTGTTTATAGCACTCTCTTACCCAAATTTTCTGAATTTTTTTCAACTGAGATTTAGCTGCTTCTTCAAACTTATCATCTTTCTTACCATCTACATAAATAAGTGGAAAAGGTTCTTTTCCAGCTTTCCGCAAGGCTTGAAGAATAGTTTGAAATGGATTTGTTTCAGTTCCATCACCTGTCTCATCATTACCAAATTTCTCAGATGTGTAAATAGCTGGAATAAAATATATAAATATGGAAATCTGTAGAAAAATGTGAATAATGGAGTTCACCTGGCATAGATTCTCCAGACATATTTGCAGTTTAAAAAAATATTCCTTTTATAATTTTTCAAATATCTAAGATAATATCACAACAGCTGTGCTTGACTTTTCCTTTATATCAAAGACTGCTTTGTTGGATATACCACCGGCATTCCAAATTTCCTAGAATCTAGAGTAGACGTGAGCACATGAGAAGATGGTGTAATTGTAATATAACTCTCTGCTCTGGTCGAGACATCGTTTTCTATGTAGCCACTTGGTAGCCACTTGTGACCAAATACTCTGGGTACTCTGTCTCGACACTCGATAGTATTTTCGAGTCGAGACTAGACTCACAAATGACAGGGGCCCGAGAACAGTCTCGAAAAAAAGCACGTGCAAGTACCAGAGATTGCAACTGTCACAAGTGGACATTTGATACCAGCTTTCGTGACTTATCTCTAGTCTTCCGTCATCGTTGGAAGATTTTTGTCAGGAGTGAGACTTGAATAATTCTTTTAATTAATTCTCATTTTTATTTCGCGATAAATAAGTCTTCAAATATAAATGAGTATATCACTATATATCGAATGTCGGCTGGAATTTTTAGAATAGTGACGAATAGATCACGTATTTATCAATTGAAGACGGTCACAGCACAAGAAGATTAATGAAACATAGCTCTCTGTTTTTTCTTTAAATAATGTTAAAGTTTATAAATTTTAGACTAATTAAGTTATTAAAAAATGTTTGAAAAAGTTCAGCATTGTTTTTCTGTATTGGATGGATTTGTCCATTATTTTGTGATTATACAATTTTAAATGTAAATGAGAAACAATATACATTGTTTTTCATCACTAATATAATAAGAAACAAAGTATATTGTTTCTCATTTATATTTTGTATTTTTCTATTCATTATTTTTCTCTGTTGGTTGGTCACGCTCTGTGACAAAACTATTAAACCTTAGGCATAAGGGAATTACTGGAAACGAAATAGTAGTTAGACAGGCCAATGAAGGAATAGGTAATGGAAAGTTTTCAAATTATAAAGTTGGACCAAAGCAAATATACAGCAGAATTCTTCAGGATCTACATAGAGAATGGGAAACAGAGTTGATTCGCTAGGGAAGAAATAAAGGGAAAATTTAAAAGTATATAATAAATAGAGATCAAAAAGGTAATTCGAATAAACCATAATGATTGCTTGAATCAGATTTATCAAGAAAATTTTTAACTACTCTAATGAGACTCAGATCAGGTCATTGTCTCACTCAAGAACATTTGTTTCGTATTAATATACGGCTAAACCCAAATTATGATTGTGGAGAAGTAGGACCAATTCAGCATCTTTTCTTTCAATGTACGCGAAATACTGGCAGGTGCAATTTATTATTTTATTTAGCGCTTGCACATAAGATACAAGATATAAGTAGGTAACAATATAATACATATCACAAGCAAACATCTTAACTATAGGGAAAACATAATAAGCGATACGCCCCCTACCGGTGTCGAATATTACTAGAGCATGGGAGATAGATTGCTTTGTTTACATCTGTTTGCGTGTATTTTATATGAGAAGTTGTTGAGTTTTAATTGTATTTTGGATCGTTTACAAACGTTCAGAAGTGATGAATCACTATTGTTGTGTATTCTATTGTTCATATTGGGCAAAAAAACCGAATATAGCTTACATACCTTTCCGAAAGCTGGACAATTCAAAGTTGCATTCCAAACAAATTTGGAAAACAAGGAAATGATGGACAGAAGAAAGGTGTGAATTCATAACTTGAAGATTGAAAAAAATGTCTGAACATAAGAGAGTCGTTCTTTACAGTTTACTGAGAATAATTGTTTTCCCTGCAGTAAGTTTGTGGATTTTTCCATATAGAATTATACCAACTAAAGATGTGCAATTTTAAGCTAACCGAAAACGTAGGGTTTTTGAAGTCCAATGCTATTCCAACGAAAAGTCTTCCTTTTTTATCGGAATCTGAACCTGGGCCATCATCCAGAGATTCTAGATTATTGTATTTTCTTTCATGTAACAACCAGAGATACTATTAAAATAATAATAACAAATGATGTTTATTTGCACAACCAAAATAACAGTTTATCATAACATCAAGAATATGAAATAAATCTGGACTCTATAGCTAGGTAAAAACTAAAATATTCAATTATATAATCAGGAAAACAGAGATTCTATCAAAAAAACCAGACTCTCAGAAGTCCACCGTACTTTTAGGATAGCTGTTATACGTCAGGAAAATTCAAAAAATGTAATAACTTATTACGTTCAAACCATTCAAGCAGAGTATTCATATTAATTCTTCTTTTATTTCATGTTGTTTCTTTCAGTTTAGCTGGTAAGTACTTAGTTTTGTCCATTATACTCAAAAATTCTCCAGTTTGTAATGAAAGTAGACATGTCAGAGATGTTTTCTTGAAACTTTTGAAAGTTTTTTTATTTTTTAAATAAATAGGTGTTCTATCATACAGCGTTTTCATGAGGTATACATAGATCCTTCAACCAATTAATGTATTCGTCCTCTACTTTATTTTATTATTGATTTTCATGTTCAATGATAAAAACTCAGTGTAAATTTCAACTTGATGTAGGTAGGTTATCTACAGTTGAACAGAGATAAAATTGTCCTCAATCCAAACATAATATATCACAGGAAAATACAAAGTCCAAAAAAAACACAAATTACGACGATAAACGTTCGAAAACTCAAAACGAAATGAACGTAAATACCATTACAACCAATGTAAACAAACAGCTAATCTCCCATGCTCTAGTACCGATATTAGCCGTTCCGGCGCTACGATCTTAATTTCGGACGCCTATATATATATATATATATATATATATATATATATATATATATATATATATATATATATATATATATATATATATATATATATATATATATATACTCAGTTGTGGACTCGGTTGCCAACAGGTAGTCGACCATGTTTTCTCCATAAGCTCTTCTAGGGCACTCTTCGACGGATAGTCTGCCATTCATCTCCGCAGTGGCAGGTGTAATTATTTATATAGTCGGTTAGAAGAATTTCAATAATATTAGTTAAACATACATAAGATTGGCACCACTTTAATCTGGGTAGATCAATTATGAAGCCCAAGTCTCCTTTATAAGATTAGTCAGAAAGAAGAAGGAAGACAGAGCAGAAATAATTATTTTCTGTGATAAAATACACTACACTGACGAAGTTTTTTGGTTAGAATGTAACCTAGCATTTAAATGTAATCGTCAAGTCAATCTTTATCTTTGGAATAAGTTTGTTATTTTATATAAAGGAATATAAGAATGCAACTAACACAAGAAAAAACGAAAAAAGTTAGTATTTCTGTCGTGGAAGAACTAGTAGTGAGGGAAAATGCTTTCATCCAAAAATTATTCTCTGTAATGAGCATGCCACCTAGGAATGGTATGGTTTTAATTAATAATGTAAGTAGACACTCTTCTCATGATTCCTTTTATTTTTAGAAGAAGAAAATGAAGCCGGTATTATTTCAGATGCTCAAGGGAAACAAATTTCAAATATTAACAACAAACCAAGAGCAAAATCGCTAACAGAACTTCAGCAGCGATTTGAAGCTTTAAAAGGAAAAAATAATTTGAGCTACAAGGATAAAATGGTGAAGAAAGGAATAAAGAATAGAATGAAAAAGAAAAGTAAATTGAATGAAAGACATAATCAGAAGAAGCTAGTTAACGTTTCCAAAATCAAAACAGAAGAAATCAATCCAGATGGGAATGAGAAACCAGCAAAACCAGTTTTCAATAGCGAAGGTAAAATGGTATTTTCCAAGTTTGATTTCTCTGATATTGGAAATAAAAGTACAAAAAAACATACAACAGATCCTAAAAAAATTTTAACTAAATTAGAAAAGCAACAAGAAAAAATTATTAACTTGAAAGAGAGTGGGGATATTGATAAAGCAATTGAAATAAAGGAAAAGACAGCATGGAAAAATGCATTAGCGAAAGCGGGTGGTGAGAAAATTAAAGATGATCCTGCATTGCTTAAGAAGACGATTAAAAAGAAGGAACAGCATCATAAGTCAAGTAAGAAAAAATGGGATGCTCGACAGAATGCTGTTATGGCAGGTAAAGATGAAAGACAGAAAAAGAGACAAGAGAATATTGACAAAAGAAAAAAATCTAATAAATTAACTAAATTGAAAAAAGCCGCAAAGAGAGGAAAAATTATTCCTGGATTTTGATAAAATAATTGTAGTTGTGAAAAAAATAAATTGTTACTCATGTATTTTTTCATATTGTTTAATTTTTAGTATGTAAACCCGAGTGGCTTTATTCTCATTAATTTAATTTTTTGGAAGTTTAATGTACCCCATGGGGTACTATAAGTGTAATCACATGTTTATTCATATAATTTATTTAGTTTTGCCTCCTAATAAATTTCATAAGAGGTGATTATGTGGCAATTTCAATTCTTAATGAAGACTAAATCTTTCATATATTTATAAAATTTGGATTTGGCTTGCACCAAATAGAATCACATATCATAAAAAAAATTGGAAACAACCTTTAGAATGCCATGATCAGTCCAAAAACAACACAATTAACCAATTTTGCTGGTTGCACAGCTAGATGCTTCTTCGATGTTATTTTACGCATGTATTCAGGTTCAGGATTTGCTGGCACTTATGGATACCTGAGATAATTAGTCGTTCTTTTATAATTAGTTTAGTAAAAAGCGAAATTTTCATTACAGAATTTTAGATAGATGTGTATTACATTATTCAAGAATTGTTTCAATTATATGGACAGTACTTATTGAAGAAGTTATTCAGTATGTTACAAGCAAACATATTTCATACAGTTTTGAAAGTGTTAACAAATGTTTAGCTAGAGCACTTCTTTCTCCCAAGATTTAAATTTTTAATTAATAAAATTGAAATATTTCATATTTTAACTATATGCCTAGTGCTCACATAGTGTAAGCTCGAGCTCTGTTACATTTAGTGTGACTATTGTTGCTGTGATATCTCTCAGTTTTTTGAATTATTTTACTCAAGATTTTTTTAAAACAGTTCCGTTATTTTGAAGTTATTAGTATAAAACACTTTTGAGCTCCACAAATATTTTAGTTAAGCTCAGTTGAAATAGATACTTCAATTGAAATGAACATAATATTTCCTTTATACTTTTCTCTATTACATTGTGGTAATTTCGGTTTCCTGTAAGTCAGGTTCATACTGCAAGAAGCTCGACTTGAAGCAGAGTTTCTTCTGTTAGAAGTTTATCTGAGGCATGATATAACCGTACTTCTCTATGCGCAATTTGGATTGAATAATATATCGTCTGGAAACCAAAATTAAAACCCAACGCCAAAAACTGGAATAATTGTGGAAAAATAACTACTCTCCGTAATCGAGTGAACATTGTATTCAAAAATTTAGATCGCTTTGTTAATATAATTTATTTTCTTCATGCGAAACTACCCACTTAGTTGTTCATCTGGTGGCGTCCTCATTATCGTCACAATAATATTTGCGAGTTATCAAAAAATGGATAACTATGCCTTAACTAGAAAAAAATTTTCTTTCAGTGATTAAAAAAATACATTTTATATAAGAATATTATTTCATACCATTTTTTTGATATTAAATGAATGTGTTAAATGAGTTTGAATCAATAGATATATTCTAGTATTTTTTTATAATGAATCATATTTGGCGATTATATATAGAAATTTTTGTCAGAATAATGTAGCCTTTATGTAACCAATAACAGAAATCATAATATATTGCTTTTATTAACATTATTTAACAAGAATTTATTAAAAATAGAAACATTTTGAACCTGTTCGCTTCTCAATGTATGAACGAACTATATAACATTTTGATACAGATAGAAAATCTGAGAAATTTAGTGAGTAGATGATACTTTTATTGTTATTGTTTTACTCTCTAAGTATTCTTCCATAGCATCAGGACCACTGAAAAAAAAAATGATGATTATATGTAATTCTATTACCAGTTCGGTAAACCAATAAAAAAAAATACAGATACTCACAGTTCCCTGCCCATACCGGAACTTTTGTATCCTCCAAATGGAGTTTGTGGTAACACTGCATTATATGTATTCACCCTGTAAAAATATTGTATTCGTCTTAATTAATTGAAGATAATCATTATTTTAACAAAATTCTCATTGGAATCGTAACAATATTAATATTCACCAATTTCTTTGCTGATATTTCTGTGATGAGATTAAATATGTTTTCAAAAAATAAACTATTTATAGTGCCTGTGCTACAAACCAAGTTGAAAAAAGTAATTTCAAAATACCATTTATGCTTAGATATATGTACAAGTTGCTATACTTTAATGAAAAGTTGTCATGTTTAGTAAGACACACACTCTGAATGTGATAATATAATTAATATGTAACTTTTTATAACTTATCAGACAGACCTTGTAATATAACATAGTTAAAATTATGTGATGATAAAAGGAAAATTTACTATTGATACAAAATTAATCAGCTTACCAGACAGTACCAGCCCGAACAGCTTGTGCAAATTCTAAAGCTTGGTTTATATTTTTGGTAACAACTCCAGCCGCTAATCCATATTCTGTTTTGTTAGCTCGTTCAATAACTTCATCCATTGTCTCAAATTTTAGTATAGATTGGACTGGGCCAAAAATCTATGAAATACAAAAAATGTAGTAAATAATAAAAGAGCGAAAATAGTGTACAAAGAAAATAATCACCTCCTCTTTGGCAATTCTCATGTTATCTTTCACATCCGAAAATACTGTTGGTTCAACAAAATAACCTGCCTCACCAATTCGTTTACCACCAGTTTGCAATTTCGCACCTTCACTGGTTCCAGAATTTATGAGATCCATTATTTTGTCAATAGAAGGTTGATCAGCCTGAATAGAAGAAAGTAAATATGAAACACGAATATCCAAACGCGTAGTACCAATATAAGCAATTGATTTATATACTTTCAAATTTTTATAATGACTGAATTCATTGTCTTCCCTTCCAGAATAAAAACATGTATACCATTATCACCATTCATAAATAGTTATATTGGTAAACTAACTACCCGGCCACGCGTTGCTGCGGCTCAAATTTATAAATAGCTGCACGGCCACGCATTTTTCAAATATAACGTTTATTCTTTTGGACCCAAAAACAGTGAGATATAAATTGGCAAAAGAGCTTTATCAGCTACCTGGCAACAAGCTCCACAAAATTCATTTTTACATAATCTACACAGCTGATTTTTATAAATCTTTCCCATAGAACCCTTCTTTAGGAGCGGATAATCGAAGTTTAGCGATGTTCTATATAATGACGCACGTTCCAAAGTATATCTTCTTTGTCTGATGCTGATTAAATAATGACAAAATTCTACAGATATAGATGTCATATTCAATCTTAATTATGTACGAACTTAAGTGAAATGATACTTAGGTAATTCAAACCAAATTGCTGCCTGGAATGGGCGACCGAGAATCCTCAAAAAGTGATAAGAATTTATCGTAGAATTGTAAAGTGAAATAATATACAGGGTATTACCTTTAAAAAAACTAATGACAAAGCCATAGCTCTTGAATGAGACACCCTGTATACAAAATTTTTATTGCGAAAATTGCCCAAATAAAAATACTAATCGACCTGTCCGAGGATTTTAACATGAAATAGAAACCTAATTTTTTAATGAATTTGTTCCTTTCATCATGAAAGCACTGTATATATAATTCAGAAACATAAGTTACCTGTGGTCCTTGTTGGGTACCTTCTTTGAATGGATCCCCAACTTTCCTTGCTCTTGCAAGTTCGGTTGCCTTTTTAACGAATTCGTCATAAATCTTCGCTTGAACAAAAGTTCTGGATCCTGCACAGCAATTCTGACCATGATTAGAAAAGAGGGCATTATGAGCTATCTGTGCAGCTTCATTCACTGCATATAAATAATTCATTAGAATAAACTAAAGCACAAAACTGTAGTATCATATTTATTCAACTTACCATCCACGTCATCAAATATAACCAGAGGACTTTTTCCGCCAAGCTCTAGAGAAACATTCTTCATATTTGACTGAGCCGCATATGCAAGTATTTTTTTTCCTATCTGAAAAATATAAATAATTAATGTCAATTATTGATAGTTTATTGATGAAAAATAAATGTCTTTTCATGAAAATCTGGGTTTCTTCTACACTAAATTTTAATTCATCATCAAGTATGATGCAATAGTTAAACAAGAAATTATTCATTCAGAGTGTATAAAATATGCAACATAATATTAACATATTTTTTATGTAGATGAAAATATTTGTTCTATCATGACACTTTAGCTTTTATTCTACTTTTGTGGTATTCAACAATCTTTTATGCTAGTGCAATGATCTCATTTATATAAATTAGAAATTGTGTACCAGGAATATGTAGATCAAAATATCTTAATAAAAACACAAGCACGGTAAAACTCTAACATCTAACTACATAAACATAAGTTATGTTTCATCAATGGGTTACAGAAATCCATGCTTAATTTTGACTATACTTTATGGAGAATTTATTGTTAAGAAGTAAGCAATCTATTTAGTTACAAATTTTTTATAAAATTCAAACAGAAACTCAATTGTTTGCTTTTCAATTGTTATATTTCGTATTCGAAAATGGAAATAAAAAAAAAATTGTTTAAGGAAAGCAAAGGAAATAAAAAGTCTGGACCAACATCAAAAATCATTGACTGATCTCGTAACAGGCTAGATCATCAATTTAGCACACAATGCAACAAATGCCGTCGATTACGCAGAGATAAGGCATGTTCATATCAAGAAGATATGCTACTTGGTGCAATGAGAACAAATCAGCCTGTAGTCTATAGTTGACCTGTGGCAATAGGTCGGGGTAGTGAAAATCATCTTATTGACCTTTAAAACACATTCAAGAGTTTACATTATTCTATTACCTCTGAAGAGCCGGTAAAAGCTACTTTCTCAACTTGCTCATGGAGAGCAAGGGCTGCCCCCGCTGTGGGGCCAAATCCAGGAACTACATTAATGACACCTTTAGGAAATCCTGCTTGTTTGGATAAAGCAGCCGCATAGAGAGCTGTCAATGGTGTTTGCTCTGCAGGTTTCAGAACTAGAGTACAACCTGCAGCTAAAGCTGGTCCCCACTTCCAAGCGACCATTGCCAGAGGATAATTCCATGGGATTATCTGCCCTACTACTCCAACAGGTTCTTTTCTGGTCAAAGCAAATACGTCACCATCTAAAAAAATCTTAGAATTAAAATGAGCATATTATTTTCACTGTAATTTTTGTAAAATGTTCTTGGGAAAAATAATGTTTTCATTAAACTTGTAGTAAATTATCTTCAACATAAATTTGGATAATTGTATTTTGGCTGAAAGATCAAATCTTCTTTCGAACACAATTTTCACATACAATGACACACTGACAATCAAGTAATAAATTAAATATTTTCATGAGAAATAAATGAAGAATATTATTGGAGACAACTTTGAACTATGATACACCAAGTGTGCTATGCCTTTCTATGACATCGTACGGCCTCGGCCGTTTGGCGAAGGTCACGTGAATCTGGACTCGCTTGGTGGGAATTTGATTCTTACGCGCCTCAAATCGCTTAATTTTTTCTAGAACACTCGATTCTAGAGATCCGCTATATATATCAAAACAGAACCGCGCCTAAGCCTGTACTCGTTATTTCGGCCGTCAGAGTCCCGTTCTTCAGAACAAATTTTAAGCGTTGTCATGTGCAGTTGCCATCAACCTGTATGTTTCTGCAGGAGCCACACTCTGTACCCCTATAGGAAGCGATGGTCAGCTTAAGAATGTCTCACGTGTCATGTTGGGAGTAATGCCTCTACTTGTCAGCCGCTGTATGTGCATCAGCATACCCCTTGCTGTTGTCCTGCCCCACCAAACCACGGCTCCATATGTTAACGCTGGCTAGATCACTGTCTTATAGATCCTGTGCAATACCATGAGGCTCAGGCCCCAAGTTGCTCCAGAGGCCCATCGCGTAGCTCAGAAACTTTCAGGTAATCTAATTTAGCTAATATGAAGAATGTGTATTTCTCAAATTCCGGGGAATCAGAATAACCTGATGATGTCAATTGGATCTAAGGAATGGGTACGTCGCTTTGTTTTATTATTGTGGAATGAAACTGATATCATATCAGATTTAACATTAAAACATTCCAACCTGATGGCCTGAAATACCGGTGAAGGGCGTAGGGTGAGTCCCGTTCCGACAGGTATAAAAAGCGGTAATCGAATATTTTCGATTTGATGTGCGAGAAATTACTCGATTCGAGGCGTGTACGGGCGATATTCTCATACATATATTTCATATATATAAGTACTCGTGTATAATACTAAACGTTTACATAGTCAATTCGCGATTTTGGTCCTTCGGGAGCCCGGGGGCCGCTTTTGGAGCTAATTGAAAGAGGGTACCGGCGAAATTCCCATGAAAAACAACCACCGTGGGGGATACTGTGTAGGCGCTATTTCATAGAAATTCTCTGAAAATCCCTCACCATAAGTTTTTTCAACTGGAATCCTTTTAAAACTTATTAAATTTTAAATTTAAGTAACAACCATCATAAGCTTTTCAATTCATAAACTTATGTTTGTGCTAATGAAGGTATATATTAGAAATTACCAGAGGAATCAAAACTTAGTCACAATTTAATATGTGATCTCTATTGGAGTCTTAATTCATCAATTTTGAACACAGGTCTGAAATTGTTTACTTTGCAAAGAAAAGTTGTTAAATAAGTCAGAAATGTGGTGGAAAAATTATCAAAACTATAGTATTTCATCACTTCAAATACCTTGCTAAAGTGACAGAAATGGATTATTTCATTTCCATATTATTAGAAACCATACAGCAGTCAAGATTCTGCATATCATGTACCTAACTTAAAATCCAAAAATTTATAAGCTTTAAAAAAAAACCAACAGTATTTGCTGAATTTATGAATCCCTCTTGTACAAATATCTTTAAAGTAGGATAAGACACATTTAAAGAATATAATGTATGAATTTTGATTCACAATGGCATTCTAAATCCAAAACCAATATAACCTGTTTAATTTTTCATTTTATCACATTTTTTTCTAAATTATTACTACAAATATATCTGAAAGTAAAGCAGAGAATTAATGGTTGAAGTTCATAATCATTTGAATATAAAAACATAAAATAAATTTAAAAAATAATTGCTCAATTAGATTCTACATATATTTACAAACCTTACGAGGCAATTAGTTACAAAAGAAGTTTCGTGCAAGTACATATAGTATCTTACACTAATATTTAGAAATAAATTATTGAATGAAACATCACTATTACTAAACTCACCAGCAGGCAAAGTTTTCCCATGAACTTTATCAGCGAGACCAGCAAAGTATTTCAGTACAGATACTGCAGATGGTATATCCTCCGTTAAAGAATTTTGGAACGGTTTACCATTATCCAATGATTCTAAAGTAGCTAGTTCTGTCTTATTTTGATCAATGAGATCAGCCAACTTGAAAATTATAGAATAGATTTATAGTAATTTCAACTCTAGATATGATAGTAAAAGACATACACACTTACCTTGTTGATTAATTGGCCTCTTTGTGAAGCACTCAATTTTCTCCATTCAGATTTTCGTGAGAACGCCCCTTTGGCAGCTTGAACAGCAAGTTCAATATCTTCCTACAAAAATGCAAAAATTGATCATTAAAACTGTTTATGCTCTGGATGAAAATTAAGTACCTACCTTTTCTCCTTCAGCAATATCAATAATTTTTTTTCCAGTCGCAGGGTTTATTGTAGCAAAATACTTTTTGTTAACTCCGTCAACAAATTCGTTATTAATAAAGAGCTGAAATAAAATAATTAGATAAGTGAATAATGAGCCACAGTAACTTTTTTCTTAATTACGATTACCCACCTTAGTATATTTGATTTGTGCGGTCATTTTTAAACCTTATAACAGCACACCATAAAGTTGAATGAAAGCAAAACGTGGCAGGGCACTGTTAATTAAATAAGATAAAGAACTATTTATCAGCAGCTATCTAAATATAAACACATATTTAAACAACCAAAACATTATTTTTTATTGCAATGGAAATACACCGGTATTTGGGTATACTGTCAACAAGGACAAAGAATATCAGACGTTTACAATTTTACGATTATTTATCTCCTTCTCTGCTAGGAAGGAATGACCAAATATATCGATACTTATGTATGTACTCCTTCAGACAATGTGTGCATCTAATATCTAATTGTAAAACTCATCTTTGTTCCTATGATTAATTGATTTCACATAATGAACGTTGTTTCTCTCTCACTCAAATTCCGTGGTTCTCATAACTCAAAAAAAAAATCATACGATATAGTCCAGTCAGTAAGTGCATTTTTGTTCAACTTTTTTCAGTTGTCTCGAAAGAATATGTACAAGGTGTTATCGATTCGAAATAGCATGTATATGATTTTTGGAAGATTTCAAGGAGGGAAAGAATCTGAGAATTATAGTTTAACAATTATCACACTTGCAATGTTCATGTTCAAGCAGCAAAAAATTAATAATTAACGATTGCATAACTAATTGAAAAATTGCGATAACATTTCTTTGACGTTGATTATTGTTCATTCACCTATGGCACATTTAGTGCCTGAATTATTTCATTTATAATTTGAATAGAGAAAATACCTACACCATACATTTTATAAGATAATAGCTATTTATATTTATTATATTAGTGTTAAAGTTAAAAGTGATACTTTATTTCGTGAGTATGTTACACGAATAAAATAAAGTAACTTTTAACATAAACTATTTTTTGTACACCTTTCCTATTTTGGTAACAAAATAAAAGTCGAAATCTCATACTTTTGATATCCCTTGACAACTAATTATTTTTGATTTTTTAACAAGCATCGTGTATGTTGTTGTGGGTTGTGGTAACCATCGTAATTAGTAAGTGACAAAAACTGTTCAAAAAATGTCAGACGATAATAGTATATTATTACTGTTTTTAGGAGTAAAAGTGATAAATTTGACAATTCAACAAAATAATTGTCAGAAACATTTAAAGTCACTTATCTACGCATTATGGGACTGTGCGTTCTTGGTAAGTACCCGAGTATTAAGAAATGACTTGTATTAAAATATATAAAAATTTTCTTTACAGATTACATTATGTCGGATTCGGAACCCAACTGTACACCGCCCAACGTTCTTGATATTGACGTAAGAGTACAAAAAAGTGTACTTTTTTGTACGCTCACGATCGGACAAAAAAGTAAAAACAAAAGGACGTCTGTGAAATCAAACTGCAACATTGAGAACTGAGGTTAAAAAAGTCGTCATTTTTTGACGTTTGCGGAAAAAAATATTTATTCAAATAAAAGTGATGATTTGTTACCAATGGATATTGAAGAATGAAGAGGCTGCAAAAAGAGCCACACTAGAAATGCAGCCAAAAATGTCGCGCCAGCAGTAGGAAATTGCGTATACTAATTTTCTCGCCTGGTGTAGATTGAAGAACATAGGAGGAAGTAAGGAACCTTCAGTGAAACTGTCTAATGTTCAGTTATAAGAATTTTTGTTTAACACTACGTGTTAAAAAGATTTTCAACACGAGTGTTAAAAATATTTTTAACGCTATACCTTATAGCCTTATACCTTCATTATTGTCTGGATCTCCATTTTTATTGAAGACGAACTTGAACTAAAGAAATAAGTACTTATGATTAATTCTGTATTATGGAATACTTTATTTCCCCTTTTTAGTAGTATTTTCCTCGAAAATAATAGACTATTGCACTGTATCAAAAGTCAACAGTGAGAAGCCGGAGTGTTTTTTAAAAACGTTTCAGGTATTTCCTGAATCATGATCTTTAATGTTATTTTGATGTCTGTGTAGGTATATATAAATACGTAATCAAGTGAAGATTGTATTAAAAAATTCAGATCGATTTGTTAATTAATTCAGGAATTCGTTTTCTTCATGCGAAATTATTCCCATTCATTTGGTGGTGTCGCCAATAAAATTTACTGTTTTATATTCTAAGTTTGTTGTTTGAACCGCTAGTTTGATTTTTCTCTCGATTAAATTTGTGGACCTGAGAATTTATTGACCTACAAATTACCTACGACTTACAAATTTGTAAGTAGTCAAAAATGGGATAACTATGCCTTAACTGCTTAATTGGAAGAAATGTTGCTTTGAAAGTGATGAAAAAATATACAGTTTATAAGAATATTATTTTATCTATTTGCTATAAAATGCATGTGTTTAATGTTCTTGAACCAATATATATTCTAGAACTTTTTTAGAATGAACAATATTTTCCAGATATTTAGCGATTATATATATATATATATATATATATATATATATATATATATATATATATATATATATATATATATATATATATATATATATATATATATATATATATATATATATATATATATATATATATATATATATATATATATATATATATAAAAATATATATATATATATATATATATATATATATATATATATATATATATATATATATATATATATATATATATATATATATATATATATAATCGCTAAATATCAGGAAAATATGTTTCATTCTAAAAATGTTCTAGAATATATATTGGTTCAAAATCATTGAACACATGCATTTTATAGCAAATATATAAAAATTTTTGCTAGAATAATGCCGCCCTTCACTAAACAATAACAAAAATAATAATATATTGCTTTTATTAACATTATTTAACAAGAGTCAGGGCCGGATTAACCTTGGCCTGGCCCCAGGTCTTTTCAAGTTGATAAAGGGATGTAAAGTAACTTCCAGATGATCGACTCCAGGCATCCTGTTACTTCAAAGTCTAAATCTTGGAAGTTGTTCCTTTCTAATACATCATTTTCAAAGGCCATTATCGACAACGAATTCAAACCGTTCTGAAACATTGTTGAACGAAGACAATTTATTAGTTATACTACTCGATACTAGATGGTTCTGTATGTATGAAGTATTTCATCAATTGACAACATGCTTCGAAAGAAAGCAATAATATTTTTAGATTTTCATACAAATAAAATTTTCATTCGATGAAATTTTTTTTTCTTGGTGCGTGCACGGGCCCCTAGTCGATGCGGGGCCCCTAGGCAGTTTTCTACTCTGCCTAAAGGTTAATCCGGCCCTGACAAGAGTTCATTGAAAATTAAAACATTTTGAATTTACAAATCAGTGAATGAATAACACTTTGATACAGAGAGAAACTCTGAGAAATTTAGTGAGTTGATGGTACTTTTATCGTTATTGTTTTACTCTCCAAGTATTCTTCCAAAGCATCAGGACCACTAAAAAAAAGAGGACGGTTTTATGTTATATGTAATTCTTCTACCAGTCAACAAACCAGTAGGGAAACATACAGATACTCACAGTTCCCTACCCATTCCGGAACTTTTGTATCCTCCAAATGGTGTTTGTGGTGTCACTATGCTATAAGCATTCACCCTGTAAAAATATTAGATTCGTCCTAATTAATTGAAGATAATCATTATTTCAACAAACTTCTCATAGAAATCGTAACGTTATTAATGCTCATCAAGTTCTTTGCTGATATTTCTGTGATGAAATTAAACGTTTTCAAAATAATAAACTATTTATAGCGCTTGTGCTACAAGCTAAATTCAAAAAATTTATTTTAACACACCATTTCTACCTAGAAACCTATATATACATTACAAGTTGCTGTACTTTAATGAAAAGTTGTTTAGAGAGACACGCATTCTGAAAATGATAATGTAATTAATATGTAACTTTTTATTACTTATCAGACAGACCTAGTAATACATCATAGTTAAAACTATGTCAAGATGAAAGGGAAATTTTCTGTAGTACCTACCTAAACATAATATAAATGCAAAATTCATTAGCTTACCAAACAGTACCAGCCCGAACAGCTTGTGAAAATTCTAAAGCTTGGTTTATATTTTTGGTGACAACTCCAGCTGCTAATCCATATTCTGTTTTGTTAGCTCTTTCAATAACTTCATCCATTGTCTCAAATTTCAGTATGGATTGGACTGGGCCAAAAATCTATGAAATACAAAGAATGAAGTGAATAGCAAATAATACTAGAGGGAATATAATGTACAAAGAAAATAATTACCTCCTCTTTGGCAATTCTCATGTTATCTTTCACATCGGAAAATACCGTTGGTTGAACAAAATAACCTGCCTCACCAATTCGTTTGCCACCAGTTTGCAATTTCGCACCTTCATTGGTTCCAGAATTTATGAGATCCATTATTTTGTCTATAGAGGGTCGATCGACCTGAATAAAAGAAAGTTAATATAAAACACAAATATAATCAATTAATTTATATACTTTCAGATTTTTATATTGATATACTTCATTGCCTTCCCTTCAATAATAAAAACATGTAGGTATATCGTTATTGCTATTCAACGAATAGTTCTATTGGTAAACTAGCTGCACGGCCACGCATTTTAAAAAATACTAATTGGCGAATGCGCTTTTTCCGTAAACGAGTTCCACAAAATTCATGTTTACCATAAAGTACAACGCTGATTCTTATAATTCTTTCACATGTAAGGCTTGTCTAGATAATAAAATTTTAATGTGCCAAGTTTGGGGATGATTGGTCAAACAGTGTTGAAGTTTGGCGTCCTCATATTTATATACCTATATATATATATATATATATATATATATATATATATATATATATATATATATATATATATATATATATATATATATATATATATATATATATATATATATATATCTATACAGTGGCGTAGATAGCTTTTTGCGATGGGGGGGGATATGACTTAGTGTAAAATTCCATAAGATTTATTTGTTGATGAAAATAATCTTTCATGTAGTAGAAGATGAGCAGAAAAAACTTTTTTTGGCTTAACATCGCCTTGACGAAATAAATATTTCTTCCACACTTTCAACTAACGAGAAGACAGGGGTGGCAGTAAAATTTTTTTGATAAAACTTGATAGTTTTGAAAAATTTATCAGCTGCTTTGTCAACTTCGTATAAATCATGCTTGAAAAATACCGTTAATCTTTTTAATATATTTAGTCTTGTCGAGGAGACCTCGGTAGCCCAGCGGTGAGGGTATCGCTTGTAAACAAAAGATTGTGGGTTCGAACCCACCTTGCTCCTGAGTGTAGTGTATGTTCGGAATTTAGTGGTTCAAAAATTAATCTGTTGGGTAATGACTTAGATTCAAGCCCATCGGCCGTTGGGAACCGGCGTTAAACTGTAGGTCCCTGGAGTTAATAAAAATAGTCTAGTGAACAACTTCAACTTTTTTTCAGCAGTTTCGAAAAAACAAAAGCAAAGTGTTATTCGATTTGTGCATCTAGATGTTTTTTGAGAAAATGAAAAATTCGCTAGCGAAAATGGTGAAAGTTATAAACAATATACCTACTAAAAAAAGGGGATTGGTTTTTTGCCAATATGTCAAAAAATAACTGAGATTTTGAAATCTGAAGAAAGATTCAAAAAGAAGAAGAAATTTCCCAAATGAAAAACTCAACTTCCGGAATTGTAGAATCAATATTCATAATTTTCTCAGAGAGGTGAAAATACTGCTAGGTAAGGGGTAACTTCGTTTGGGGAAGTCACACCCATTTAGGACACTTCAACAATAAACATTATTTAACCATATAAAATATGAGAAGTTACTGAATCGGTGAATGCACAATAATCCGGCGATGATAGAAATTTTTCTATAAGTTATGCAATAGTTAATCAACAATTTTTTGGTGTTTGAACATGAAAATTGAGATAACTGTTCAAGTATAAATCTGAGATTTTTTCATTCTTGGAGCTATCTTCAATGTTCATCTCGTATTATTTGAACAATTGTAAATAAATACGTTGTTTATAAGAGAATCAGGAAAAAGAAGTTATGATTAGAGTGTTTAATTTTGCAACTAAGTAAATTGTTAGTAAAAAACTAAAAAATCGAATTTTTTAACGGGGATCTATTCTGAAGTCTTTCGAAACTAGCTCCAAGAAAGGAAAAAAATATCAGATTTATAATTCAACAGTTAACACACTTGCAATGTTCTTGTTCAAATAGTAAAAAGCTAATGCATAACTAATGCGCGAAAAATAGCGATAAAAATTTGTTGTCGCTGGATTATTATTCCTTCACCTATCCAGTAAGAACCTGAAATTTTTTATTCCTTAATATTCATATTTAATATAGTTAAATAATATTTATCGTTGAAGTGTCCCCTAATGGGTGAGACTTTCGCAAGCCAGATTACCTGTTTTCGGCCGTATTTTTACCCCTCTGAGAAAATTATAAATATTTATCCTACAGTTCCGGGAGTTAAAAATTTCTTATAGGAAATTTCCTCCTCTTTTTGTATCTTTATTTAGATATCCAAATATCTATTGGTTTTGAGATATTTGAAAAAACAAGCTTTTCTTTTTCTATCATTAAATTGTTTATCACTTTTACAATTAACCCGAACGGAACTCAATTTTTTCAAAAACTATCTACATGCTATTTGCTCATATTCTTCCGAGACTGATGAAAAAAGTTGAACATAAAAGCACTTGTAAACTAGACTGTATTCTCATGATTAGTAAATTTTTCTCCAAGATTCATGATGTAGAAGTCCAGCCATCGCAAGAAAATTTTTACTAACTCGACAATTTTTATTAACTTCTAAATATTATGGAGTAATTAAATTGACAATCAAGTCCAAAATTCAGTCCTATTTTTCAAAGAGCTCATATTTCGATACCTACTCTACAAAATATTCGAAATATTAAATATTAATTGAAAATCCTCTATGAGCAGAAGTCACGCTCCTCGAATGTAAATAGGAATTTAATCGGTCACTAGAACCAAAAACCTTATTTGAAAGAGCTCGAATGGCTGAAATGAAACATTTTATGTACGAAGGAAGAAGTCAACCAAAACCTCATCGCACTTGTTCTCTTTCTAAATTTTATACTACCTATACTATTGAACAAAACTGCAGATATAATACTACACCATTAAACAAAAGCTCGAGCACTTTTGTTTAATAGTAAGTATAGTATACAATTTAGAAAGAGAAGTGCGTGGAGATTTTGGTTGACTTCTTCCTTTCGAAATAAAAATTTTCCATTAAAGTCATTTCAGCTTTTTATCACTTTTTTGCTCATAGTGACCGATCAAAAATACTAATTCAACATTGAATAAAATATGCTCAAAACTACTAGTTACTTTATAATGTTAAAATTATGTCCATTCCTGATTAGTCGGCCTGTTCGAAGCGCGGAAATTATACAATACTCAATTGCACAGCCGTCACAAAAACATATCTAGGTGATATTTTTATAATTGCACATACATAATAGCAGAAAAGGTGCTAGTGCTCAGTAAATTTCATGTAAAGTACTTAAATACGTACATAGATACGAAGACTTTTATTCAGTTCTATTATAATTATCGTAGGCTCATGGGGGGGATTGATCCCCTTGATCCCCCCCCCTATCTACGCCACTGTATATATATAAGTATATATAATTATATATATTTATATATATATATATATATATATATATATATATATATATATATATATATATATATATATATATATATATATATATATATATATATATATATATATATAATCTCTTGATAATTATTAGCAATAACAGGCTGGTTGAATCTTAAAAAACACGATTTTATTAAAAAGTTGACGTTTCACTATGATATTCGTAATTGAAATTTCTTTGACATTTATTGATTTGAAAAAATTGAACAGACAGGCTGCTTTGTATATGCTATTCAGTCTAATATTAATATTCAAAATTGTTATCATTAGATGGTAAGGGAAACCAAAGAAACCTTTACCTACGTAATGTTTGAAAATAATAATAATAGGGTACTATTTATCTAACAACAAAGAAATTAGTCATGGGAAAACATTAAAGAAGTGGAGTAGAATTATCGGTATAGCACGCTTATATGGAAGCAGCCGTTGACACGTGTTTCGGACTCTTTGGTCCTCATCAGAACGGCGTAGCCAAGCATTGGATTGAAAATTTGAAGATGAAAATAGTATAACAAACAAAATCCTCTGATACGGAAGATAATCACACAATTGTGGTTTATTAATCGAGTTTTTTAAGATTCAACCAGCCTGTTATTGCTAATAATTATCAAGAGATTAAAAATAGATCACAGGCAACAACAATTCGAATAAATAATTATATATATATATATATATATATATATATATATATATATATATATATATATATATATATATATATATATATATATATATATATATATATATATATATATATATATAGAATATACAATGCCGGATTTATAGGTCTAAAGGCCTCGGGGAAATAAAGGAGTGGAGGCCCCCTGGCCCCGAATTATTTTCGAAATAAAATGAACAATTTTTTTCAGTCGAGTTTTCTAATAAATAATTTATCGTGAAACCTAGTATAAATTCTTTAATTTTTTAACAAACATATAATTATAATCGGAAACATGACTTATCTGAAATTGAATTTTAGGCCTAACGAACGGAACCTTTCGCGCTTTTTTCGCCGAAAAAATCGTGTATGATTCCGCTGAAATCCAGTTCCCGAAGTAAATCACTTTCAATGCTCAGGACAGAAAGCTTTGATAGACCGTTTTTGTACCATCGTAGTTCGAAGCCTATTTCTTATAATTTTTATTTTTGAAAATGTTTTCACAAAGTATTGTAGATAACGGTAAAACGCGAAAAAATATATCGAAGGAAAAGTTGTTTACTAGGGTTTACTAGTCTGAATTTTAATTTTTTTTCCCGAAATCTCTATTGCGTGGGTCCCTCTTTTGTGGAGGTCCCGGGGCTGTAGCCTAAGTTGCCCTCTCCTAAATCCGGCCCTGTGTATACCTATATGTATATATGTATAGGTACACACTATTATTGCAAGCAAAAATTTATTGAGAATAGTTCATTATTATTATTCAGAGGAATAAGTTACCTGTGGTCCCTGTTGGGTACCTTTTTTGAATGGATCCCCAACTTTCCTTGCTCTTGCAAGTTCGGTTGCCTTTTTAACAAATTCGTCATAAATCTTCGCTTGAACAAAAGTTCTGGATCCTGCAGCGCAACTCTGACCATGATTAGCAAATATGGCATTATGAGCTATTTCCACAGCTTCGTCCACTGCATATAAATAATTCATTATAAAAAACTCAAGCACAAAAATGTCGTATCATATTTATTCAACTTACCATCCACGTCATCAAATATAACCAGAGGACTTTTTCCGCCAAGCTCTAGAGAAACATTCTTCATATTTGACTGCGCTGAATATGCCAGTATTTTTTTTCCTATCTGAAAGAAATACATGAGTGTTATCAATTATCGATAGTTTTCAGTGAAAATTCTAATAGAAAATAAATAGATAGGTTCTCATGAAACTTTGGGTATGAAACTCTAAAATGGGAATGAAATACACTAAATTGTATGTATATAGGTGATTATATATCTCATGTATGAATAAGCCAATAGAATCCGTGAATTTTGCATAACGACGTAGTATAGATAAGTGAATATACCCTTGACGACGTGATATAATCGTTTTGGTGTTTCGCCTCGTGTCAAAATGTATATATATTTTCATATTCACGGTGTTTTGACGTTTGTCAAAAAAAATTAATATTTTTTATTCGTTATATAATCGTAACGAATACCACTCGAGCAATCGAAAATAATCGATTATACTGACCTCGTCACTCGGCGTATTTTTTTAAAACACCACTCGAGCTGCGCTCTCGTGGTGTTTCGCAAAATCCGTCTCGTGACTCGGTAGTATAATCGATTATTTTCGATGCTCTTGTGATATTATTACTGACTATTTCACTCATTCCATTTTTAGTGAGAAAGTTTCCATAGCTACTCTCGTTTCACAGCGATAAAACATGCAAGCCGTCAAAACTTACTATGTTAGTATTTCAGCGATAATATTTTGACATTTCTCACATGAATCGTTATTTCCTTGACTTTCTGAAATTTGACCATATTACTGTTAGACATATTTTCTCGTGAAATAGTCATGTCGAATACCACTTGAGATGAAATTTAAGCAGATAAAATTTCTCTCTTGTAACATTCAAGTTTGTTGCTTAGACAATTTCGCTCATGACATTTTTTCCAAAATCACTCGCCTGACGGCTCGTGATTTTGATACAAATGTCATTCGCGAAATCGCCTAAGCAACAAACTTTCATATTACAATCGAGAAATTTTGCCGGCAAAATTTCATCTCTAGTGGTATTATATATGAAAATATTTGAACAAACCAAATTTTACATTGGGACATATACATAGAAGTTCTATCATAGATCATGACACTTTAGCTTTTATTCTACTTTAGAGGCATTCAAAAATCTTTTTTTGATAGTGATATGAATAAAAACTATGTGAACCAGGAATATGTAGATCAGAATATGTTCATAACAAACAAGAATAGTAAAACTCTAGCACCTCTAACATCTAATCATACAAACAAAAGTTATGTTTAATGCGTTACACAAACTCATGCTCAATTTTGACTTTATTTTATGACGAATTTATTTTTGTGAATTATAAATTTTTCATAAAATTGAAACTGACACATATTCGTTTGCTTTTTAATTGTTGATTCGATTTGAAAATTGAAAGTGAAGCAAATAAAAAACACACATATAAAAATCATTGTTTTTGAGACTGTTCTCATAACAGACGAGATCATCAATCTAGCAAACAAAGATCATCAATTTAGCAAACAATGGAGCAAAAGCCGTCGATTACTCAGAAATAAGACATGCTCATATTCTCATATGGAGAAGCCATAATTAATACACGGTGCAATGAAAACAAATGAGTCCTATGGTCTACAATTGACCTGTGGCCGCTCGGGCTAGTGAAAATCACCTTATTGATTTTTTGAAACACATTCCACAGTTTACATTATTCTATTACCACTGAAGAGCCGGTAAAAGCTACTTTATCAACTTGCTCATGGAGGGCAAGGGCTGCTCCCGCTGTGGGTCCAAATCCAGGAACTACATTAATGACACCTTTTGGAAATCCTGCTTCTTTGGATAAAGCGGCCGCATAGAGAGCTGTCAATGGTGTTTGTTCTGCAGGTTTCAGAACCAGAGTACAACCTGCAGCTAAAGCTGGTCCCCATTTCCAGGCGAGCATTAGCAGAGGAAAATTCCATGGGATTATCTGCCCAACTACTCCAACAGGTTCTTTTCTGGTCAAAGCAAATATGTCACCATCTAAAAAAATCTAAGAATTAAAACGATTCATTTAGTTGTAACATTAGCAAAGTCTATAAAAAAATTGAGAAATGTATTGAAATGAATATATTATTTCCATAACAATTTGTGTGAAATAAGAAATAATATGGGGAGAATAATGTGTTCATTAAATTTCTGTAATAAATACATAATTTTTGACCGATAATTCAGATTTTCTTTTGAACACAATTTTCACATACAAGCGAGATAAAACTGACAATCAAGTAGTAGATCAAATTATTTTCATGAGAAATAAATGAAGAATGGAGAAAACTTTGAACTATCGTACGTCGAGTGCGGTAACGCCTTTCCATGACCTCGTACGTCCTCGGACGTATGGCGAAGGTCACTTGACTGGAATTTGATTCTCACGCGCCTCAAATAGCGTAATTTTTCCAAAAACGAACGCTCGATTCTCTAGACCCGCTTTATGGATCTAAATCGAACCCCACCTACGCCCGTTCCCGTTATTTCGGCTGTCCGAAGAGGCCGTATGAGCCCCTTTCCAAACAATTTTACTACAATTATACCAAGCTATGCTTATGCCCGTAAGCTGATGCTTATGCCCGTAAGAACGCACGAAATCAAACGAAGTTCGAAAACGGCTCACCACTCGCACGTTCAATATTAAATACTATAATCAGAATTGAAATGAAAACTTTACATTTTGAACGCATAAAAAAGAAAAATTCAATTTACCATGTTTTCTTCTTAATTTTTACTACAAACATATCTGAAAGTAAAGCAGTTAATTAATAGCTGAAGTTCATGATCATATAATCATTTGAACATATTTGAATTATTAAAAAAAATCAACCCTTTCAAAAAAATGTCCAATTAGATTCTTAATATATTTATAGACCTTAAGAGACAATAATTTATGAAAGCTGTTTCATGAAAATACCTTAAGTATCCCAAACTAAATTTTAGAAGTGAATAATTGAATAAAACATAAATATCACAAAACTCACCAGCAGGCAAAGTTTTTCCATGAACCTTATCAGCGAGACCAGCAAAGTATTTCAGTACAGATACTGCAAATGGTATATCCTCCGTTAAAGAATTTTGGAACGGTTTACCATTATCCAATGATTCTAAAGTAGCTAGTTCTAACTTATTTTGATCAATGAGATCAGCCAACTTAAAAATTAGAGAATAGACTTATAGAAATTTCAACTCTGGTATGATAGTAAAAGACATTTACACTTACCTTGTAGATCAGTTGGCCTCTTTCTGAAGCACTCAATTTTCTCCATTCAGATTTTCGTGAGAACGCCCCTTTGGCAGCATGAACAGCAAGTTCAATATCTTCCTGAAAAGAATGAAAAATTGATCATTAAAAATGTTTATGCTCTGGAGGAAAATTACTTTTTGTCCTTCAGCAATATCAATAATTTTCTGTCCAGTTGTAGGGTTTATTGTAGCAAAGTACTTTTTGTTAACTCCGTCAACAAATTCGTTATTAATGAAGAGCTGAAATGAAATAATTAGATGAATGAATAATAAACGAAACTGACTTTTTTCTCAATTCCGATTGCTCACCTTAGTATATTTGATTTGTGTGGTCATTTTCAAACCTTATAATAGTACCCCATAAAATTGAATGAAACTAAATCGTGGCAGCAGGGCACCGTGAAATTAGATAAAGAAGAATTTATCAGCAGCTATCTATATATAAACAGATCTTTTATCAGATAAAACATTATTTTTTATGGCAATGAAAAACACCAGTATATGGGTATACTTTCAACAAGGACAATGAATATCATACATACTAGAATAAATGGACAAATATATGGATATATATATATATATATATATATATATATATATATATATATATATATATATATATATATATATATATATATATATATATATATATATATATATATATATATATATATATATATATATATATATATATATATATATACCTATATATATATATATATATATATATACCTATATATATATATATATATATATGTATATATATATATATATATATATATATATATATATATATATATATATATATATATATATATATATATATATATATATATATATATATATATATATATATATATATATTGGTATATCCTACTCCAGACAATTATGTGTCTAATTGAAAAATTCTTCTTCTTGTAACAGTTAATCTCTGGAATAATATAACTCAAAATAAATCATACCATTTATATTTTATTATCTGTAAAAATTCCCTAGTTGGTTTTCTGTTAGCACCATAAAGGTGGTTAGAGAGAAGAATAGGTATCACTCAAGATGTGACAAAGATATATCATCGGATCCCAAGCAATTTTGGCAATATGTGAAGACGAAGAAGAATTCTTCCATTAGGGTTACATCAATAATTATTAACGATGATATTGTGACATAGGGTCAAACTATTTGAGAAGTATTTGCTGATCATTTCTTATCAGTTTTCAGTGAACCTTTGGAATGGGGTATATCTACTCGCTTTAATTCCCAAAATTTAGGTATCTATCACATACCTGAACACGTTATCAAAGCTAAAATACAATCTTTTCCGAATACGGACACTGGTTCCGATGACCTTCCGACAAATTTCATTAAAAATTATGTAGAGAGTTTGTCAGTTCCACTCTTTCTTCTGTTTAATAAATCTTTAGATGCATTTCTCAAACACCTGCCAAAGGCATTCGTTGTTTCAGTTCATAAATCTAGTCAAAAACAGATATTTCAGAATTCTAGACCAGTGTCCTATTGACGAAATAGTTTGAAAGTATCATATTTGAATATCTTTATCATGAAGTCATGCACATTTTGAATATACAACAACATGTTTTTGTCAGAAAGCGCGAGAGTGAGTGACTGAATGAATGAATGAATGAATGAATGAATTAATGGATGAATGAATAAATAAACAAATGAATTAATAATGAAATATGTTAGAAAAATGGCGTATTAAATGTTTAGTATATGAGGACTAATGACGCTTAATTAATATTACAAATTCATGTCAGTGATACACAAAAATTATGCCTAAAAATATTTTCTCAGGTTCAGTAAATGAAGGAATATATTTGAAAATCGCATCAACCATAATTTATGTTAAAAATATACTTTATAGGCAGAAATTCATAGAGAATGAAGAGAAAATAGTCCATACATTTTATAGCATATATGAAGGTTTTAAAAATATCACGATTTTTCTAGTGATATAAACTATTGATTAATTCAATCAATCACTACGTGAGTTGGTAATCTGTTTGATGGTTGTCTATATAATTTCTATAAAAACAATCATTTCAGAACTGTTTTCACAAAATTATTCTTGTATCAATTGTCAATTTACAATATCTTATTCTTTCCTATTCGATGTAGTAGTTGTGTAGTAATTTAATATCTATTCTCCAAATCAGAAATTTTATAATTTTTCACACTACTGACCCACTGCACTTTCCCTTAATGATGTAATAATATTATTTATGATTAACTCATTAGTAAGAGTAAAATTGCATTATATTTTTTCCACTCAATGCAGGTGATGAATTTAGCTTTCATAATGTTTAACGTTGTGAAGAGAGATATAACTTCTACTGATGTTAGAATTCCTAAACTTTCGTCAATATATTTTGACTGTTTTTAATGTTTGAAAGCTGAAACTTATTATCGTAGAAATTAGTGACTCGGTCTCATCGCTGGCTTCATTAGTCATATGAGGCTATCAGGACTACTAGGAAAAAATACGTCCAAATTTGAAAAAAATATATAAGTATATATACATAATACATATATATATATATATATATATATATATATATATATACATATATATATATATATATATATATATATATATATATATATATATATATATATATATATATTCATTATAGTGCACCTTCTATAACTCGAACTTGAAGGGGCTGCCAAAAAAGGTCGAGTTATAGAGAGTTCGAGTTAGAGAAAACCGAATAAATATTCCAAAATATTTTGTTGTATTACATGTATTGTAAAATTAAAATACATTTTAAAAAGTGTTGAGAAATTAACCACTTCGGCACCAAACTGCACTATATAATTTTTCTTTTTTATTATGGTGGATAACGTACTTTTTGGAATGTCATATTCTTGGCAAATAACCTTTCTTTGGTCACCATTCTCTACTTCTTGTAAAATATCCTTTTTTTGAGTTAAGGATCTGTTTTCATGGCGGCGATATGTAAAAACGCGGGGAAATCCCAAAACCAAGCAATAGCCGATGAATAGCGCTTTATGAAATCCATCAAATCGATTTCAAAGCGCACCGACCTGCTGTCTTTTGAGTATACGTCAAAACTCTGCTTTGACTGCTCTCTTTATAAAAGTGTGCGAGTTATAGAAATTCGAGTTATAGAGGCCAAAAACATGCAAATCTTGGAAATTTGTTGAAGAGTGGTTCGAGTTGTAGAGATTCGATTCTGGGCCATATGAACTGCTCAATGCAAGGTGGCGCCAATCCGGGGATTTGTTTGGTCAACCAAACCAAACAAAAAAAAAACTCCAATCCTCTCACAAACCAGTTAACGCTTCAGGAGGACTTGGACTTTGTTTCTGCCTGGTGCTCTCAATAGTTACTTCCTTTAAATTCTGAAAAGTGTGTCGTGCTCTGAATAGGAAAGAACAACCCACTCGCACCGTACCTTGTTGATGGTCAACCATTACTTTCGGTGTTTTCCTTCAACGACATCGGAGTGATCGTAATATTACTTCAATCTGTAAGCCTGCGAACTCGAAGTTATATCTTATTCGGAGGTGTTTCTCCCGAATCTCTTTTCGGTCGTTCTGTAGACTCCACACTACTATATGTGAGACCAAATCTCGAATACGCTGGTCCAGCGTGGTACCCTGACTTGGCTCGCGATAGGGATCTTCTGAAAAACGTCCAGAAAAGCGCTACTCGAATGCCCTTTGGACTGAGAAGACCCTCTTACGAGGAAAGACTTTCTATGGCTCAATTAACCTCCTTCGAACTTCGCCGCCACCGTGGTGACCTGATTATCACATTCAAAATATTAAAATTCAATTTTGGAAATCTGGACGTGATGTATACCGTTAATCGCGACGAACGTCTCAGAAGTCATCAGTTCAAGCTCAAGAAGGAAAACTTTTCTGCTATGTCGAGACAGAACTTCCTACCAAATACGATTTTCGACAGCTGGAATAATCTCAACGCATCCATTGTATCTGTTTCATCTACAAACATTTAAAAACGGACTGGACAATTTTCTATCGGGGTAGATAATGGTTATTTTTCTCATTTTATAATATTGTATTTTCTTTTCATTTTGGTCTGTTGTAGTGATATTTTATTTTCATTTCTTTTTCATATGTACATGCTAGTAGGTCAATTATTCTGTAATCTCTCTATTTTTGGGCATAATAGGGACCTGTCCCTCTGCCCTTATCAATATGTAATAATAATAATAATAACTCATCGTTTCGGTGACCTGCCTCGTGGCCGCGTCTATTTATTTTTCCCTGGACCATTAGACGTTCGATCGAGTCGTCTTTTCGGGCAATGTGGCCAAAGTATCGAAGGAAAGACTGGCTGACGTTGTAGACAGACGCGTCTGAATGTTTAGTTCGTCTATAATGGAGGCATTCGTGCGATGTGTAGGGTCACGGTATCGAATAAAAAGTATCGATACTTTACTCATGAGTAGTATCGAAAAAAAAGTATCGTACTCATGAAAGTATCGAAACAAAAGTATCGATACTTCAAGGTATCAAGTATTTTCATTAAGGTATAATGCGCATGCGCGCTCAAATTCAAGTGAATGTCATTCAGGAGTGTTTTTTAGCAGATTAAATTAACACACAGACACAGCACAAAATAATAGTTACTAATGAGTAGTTTTAGACTACACTTGAAGAAAACAAATAATAATAATAATTAATAGCAGAACAAGTGAACACTGTAAACAGGTAACTACACATTAGAGTACTAGAGACCTAGAGAGCAGGAGCAGGAGGGCGATTTTTACTTGGGTTGTCTACTTATACAATTCGACAACCGTGCATCGAGTATTGTGATATTATTCTATTATTCAGTATTCTTTGAATGATTCGAATATACATTCAAAGAAGAAGATAACATTATTTTTGCTTATTAGCATGGTTGTCAACTTATATAATAAGTAGACAACCAATAGCAAGTACGCAAGTAAGATTTGCTCACTAGATGGCGTTGCCATAAACATGAAACGTAAACCAAAGTTTTATGTGAGTAATTTCGAAGATTTATTCGATACGATACCGGTCAAAAAGTACTCATTCAAGAAAAGTATCGGATAGAAAGTATCGAGTACAAAAGTATCGGTATCGAAAGGAAAAGTACTCGATACCACAAAGTATCGATACTTTTTTAGCGTCCCTAGCGATGCGAGGTCTAGGATATTCGCAACATGCGTCTATATGTCCATATTTCAAACGCATCTATTCTTCGCTTGTCTGCCTCCTTTACAGTCCAGGTTTCTGAAGCATAACTGGCGATTGGGAAAATAGGGGAATTGAGCAGTCTTAGCTTTGTATTTCGTGTGATAGCAGAATATCTCCATATGTTGTTCAGCTTCGTTGTTGCTGTTCTGGCTATAGCTAGGCGTCTTCGGATCTCTGCTTCGCAAGCTCCAGTGTCCCTAATCCGGTTTGCACCTATGATTAGGGTATCATCAGCGTAGCGTAGATTGCTGATTTTCTTTCCTCCTATTGCTACGCCGCCTTGTCATTCATCCAGCACGTGTCGCATTATATATTCACTGTAGATATTATACAGTATAGGCGACAGGATGCACCCCTGCCTCACACCAGTCTCTACAGCAAACTCTTTCGAAAGCGTGTTATTTGTTTTGATCCTAGCTGAGTTATTATTATAGAGCTGTCTGATTAAGTTGACCAGATGCAGTGGTACTCCCATTTCACTAAGTATGCTCCACAATGAGTCCCACTTGGCAGAGCCGAAGGCCTTGGTGTAGCCCACAAAGCAGAGGTACATTGGAACGTTAAATTCTCGAGCTTTTTAAAATAAGCAGGCGTACGTTGAGTATTTGCTCTCGATTTCCTCGTCCTGGCATGAAACCAGCTTGTTCATCAGCTATTTGTGGGAGTAGAAATGGTTTCAGCCCGCTGTTGAGAATCTGAAGTATGATCTTGCTAGCATGGGATACCAATATATATATATATATATATTTATTTATATATATATATATATATATATATATATATATATATATTTATATATATATATATATATATATATATATATATATACACTATTACAAACTACAAAAAAAGGAGAAAAGAAAAGAGAACAAATCCTCTATCGAGATAAAGATATTGCATCATTCGTTGGATTTTCAATTCTTTTCTCAGTGATTGTTGGGATCTTACCTATTAATGATCATTTTTGTAGAAATCTGAAGAGTAAAATAAGTGAGTATTTATCGGTGATTTATTCAAGCAGCCATTTTCTACTTTTACACCTATACCGTAAAAATTTTCATATTGACGTAACATGATTTGTGTAACAATAAAGAGCGACCTTCATATTTCCACTTTTCCATAATAAAATTATTAAACCTGAAAGTTTGGTCACCGAAACGGGATTCTAGTACTCACTATTGGCTCATAACTACTTTCACTAAATAACGAGTTGATTTTTTATTTATATATACCTTTCCTTTTTATTTGATTTGCTACGAACTTCCTAATTTCGACCATCTAAATGTGTTATATTCTTTGCTACGCACTGAAGTCGACAATTCCACTGACCAATTATCAGTTAGTAATGAAATCAGTTGCGTAAAAAAGGTAATTTATGGGAGGAGAAATATGTCCGTTATTGTCTGAATCTCCGTGGATATCGAAGACGAACTTGAACGAAGGAAATACTTATAATTGATTCTCTATTTGCGCTTTTTAGTAGTATTTTCCTCGAAATTATTTTGATTGCACTGTATCAAGAGTGAACAGTGGGAAGCCGGAGTGGTATATATATATATATATATATATATATATATATATATATATATATATATATATATATAACAGAATTATTCGTCTTATCGACACGTCCGTGGCAATAAAATGAAGTAACCTAGGACATTTATTCGAAACTAATCAAACAAACCTCTTAGCGGAGCCTAATACCCCATATACCTTGAGACGGCAAATGTTACAAATATTAAGTTGTTTATCACAATCAACGGAAATGATAGACATACTGTTTCGCCCTTATTTGGGGCTATATATATATATATATATATATATATATATATATATATATATATATATATATATATATATATATATATATATATATATATATATATATATCAGGGGCGGCTAGTCAAAGGAGGCTAAGGGGGATAAGTCTCCTCAATAATATTGCGTGTATCTCTTATATTTTATATTGTATAGTCAGCATTATTCAGCATATTCATATTAATCAAAATCATATTATTTTATGCACCTACCTTCCTTTCAACCTACATTATATAATATAATTTATTAATTAAGATAGAAGGTATTTACATTTACTGCATTTCATTCATTTCAAGATTTGTGGCAACGCTGCGGAGGCATGGGAAGGTATATTCTCAACGTTCATTATGCCTGCCACAGAAAAGCAAACAACGGTGCAAATACTCCGAATGAATACTTCATTGCAATAGAAAAGCAAAACACATGTAAATGGCAACACGGATAGGAACCCAGTCTCATACAATGTCGACCAATCACAACTATAGAATTTCGCGTGACATCGAGTGAATTCGTTGGAAAGCATTAATTGAATCGTAGTGTGATCGTAGTTACTAATGGCAGCGTGTTTACTTATATTGCTCGCGTATTGTTTTAAAATGAGTTTGGTTACTGAAGTTAATTTCAATGGTGACTTAGTGGAATATTTGTTATCCCATAACTTTAGTGCACTAAGTTATGAGGATAAAGTTTTGATAAAAACATTGCGACCTACCCCTGAGTTAAACAATTTGGTGCAGCGTAACAGACAACAAAACCGCGGTTTTAATACAAGGAATTATGAGAGACATCCTTGCCTAACCGGATCACAGGTAAAAAATAAATTATTTTGTTGGCAGTGTTTTCTTTTTACTAGTGAAAATCTCTCTGTTTGGGGCTGCTTAGGATTTGAGGATTTAATTCTATACCTAGTTGAAAGTGAGGAATTTTTCACCGATAAAGTAACTTTAAATACAGCACGCGGATTAATATCTTACTTTCAAGATAAGGAATTTATATATTTTTTAAACATCTTTAAATTAATTTTTGAACAAACAGAAATAGTTCTTCAAATCTTACAGCACAAGTTTTCAGATGTAATTTACTCACGAAATCGGCTCAAGTTTCTTTTGGAAAAAATTTCAGAATTTCGTGCAGAAGTTTATTTTAAAAATCTATTTTCTGTATTTCAAACTACTGATGATACGACTCAATTTAGCCCAAAACGAAAGAAATTCAGTTACGCAGATATGGAGCTTCACTATAAGCAAATATTTTATGAAATTTTGGATACTATTAGGGGTCAAATAGAAATAAGGTTCACTGATTTGAAAGAACTGCATTTCTTCGACTTACTCAATAAAAATTTGTTTACCGGATTTTCGGCTAATTTTCCAGATAACCTTTTGGACAATTTATGTCAAAAATACACTTTTTTTGATAAGGTGGCCATAAAACGTGAACTGTGTGTTGTTTATAATGACAATGAAATTTTGGGGCAAAATGAAAATCATGTGAGAACTATTAAATACCTTTTTGATAATGATTTGAATCAAGAATTACCCCAAGTTTATAAACTCTTATGTCTAATTGTTTCTATCCCGGTGACATCGGCTTCCGTAGAGCGCTCGTTATCCACTCTTAAGAGAATTAAAACTTATTTACGAAATTCAATGAGCCAGGATCGTTTGAAAAATATTAGTTTGTTGTCTATTGAAAAGGAATTGGTAAAACTTTTGGCGAAAGACAAAAATTTTATGAGGATATTATAGATCATTTTGCTAACGTTAAAGATAGCAGAACCCCGCTAATCTTCAAAAATATATAATAAATTTTTATTAGCTCTCACCTGCTGTTAACACATTAGTTAAGTAGGTAGGTAGGTACCTATTTTTTTGAAAGAAAAACAATTTGATGGATAGATGAATTGATTAATTGGCTGAGAAGAGTTTTTTGTGAATATTGTAGATAGGAGTGGTAGGTATAAAGGTAGACACTCGCATGTGAAAACAAATTAATAGCTTAGGGTGCTTGTTTTACTTTGATTTTCTTTAAATTATAAGGCGGTTGACCTTGAAATCCTAAAAATTTTCGCCTATGGTGTATTTTTTAACACCTCTTGTAGCCTCCTCAAACCAAAACCTCACGAGCCGCCACTGATATATATATATATATATATATATATATATATATATATATATATATATATATATATATATATATATATATATATATATATATATTTATATATATATATATATATATATATATATATATATATATATATATATATATATATATATATATATATATATATATATATATATATATATATATATATATATATATATGTGTGTACGAGGGTCGTTCAATAAGTCCTTAGAAAAAAATAGGAAAACACTGTTTTTTAGGGTAAATTTTTTTTATTTCTCAACATAGTCCCCTTTCAGCTCTAAACACTTTTCCAGACGTTTTTCCAAAATTTTTATGTCGTCCAAAAAATAGGATTTCGGAAGTTCTGCAAAATACTCATTCGTTTGAGCAATGATGTCCTCGTTGGAAGTGAACCGTCGTCCGCCAAGCCATTTCTTCAGATTGGGAAACAGGAAATAGTCACTTGGGGCCAGATCTGGTGAATAAGCAGGATGCTGCAACAATTTCATCTTCAATTCCACAATTTTGGTCATGGAAACAGCACAGGTGTGCACACGCGCATTGTCCTGATGCAAGAGGATTTTTTTCTTCTTCAAATGCGGACGTTTCTCTTCGATTTCCTCGCTCAACCGTTGCAATAACGACGCGAAATACGGCCCTGTTATCGTTTTTCCTTTTTCCAAGTAGTCGATGAAAATGATGCCCTGCGTATCCCAAAAGACTGTGGCCATCACCTTGCCGGCCGATGCCACTGTTTTCGCCTTCTTTGGAGCATGTTCACCCTTGAAAATCCACTGTGATGACTGTCTTTTTGTTTCTGGAGTGTAGTAGTGGATCCAGGTTTCGTCCACAGTTACATATCGACGAAGGAATTCGGCAGGATTGCGACGGAAGAGCGCCAACATGACCTCAGATCCGACCACACGATTGCGCTTATTCTCCTCTGAGAGCAAACGCGGCACCCATCTTGCCGAAATTTTTTTCACAGACAATTTTTCATGCAAAATTGAAGCGACTGTACCTTGTGATATGCCTGTGGCCTCAACTAACTCGCGCACTTTAATTCGTCGATCGCTCTAAATCAGGTCGTGGATTTTATTGATGATTTCAGGAGTAGACACCTCCACTGGGCGTCCCGGACGATGTTCATCTTTTGTGGATGAACGGCCACGTTTAAATTCATTCACCCAATTGTAGACTGTCGCAAACACAGGTGCAGATGTGCCATGAACTGCATCCAACTCGGCTTTGATTTCTTTCGGCGTTAGGCCTTTCAAATGGAAATGTTTGATGACAGCCCGGAACTCGCATTTCTCCATTGTTATGTATAAACAAATGTTGTTGACTTTAATCGACGATAAAAATTGACCTGCGTCATGGATCGAGCTAAAATTTTGACAGCTTTCCTTTCGATAGTGCTGCTAACGGAAAAAAATCTTTACCGATACTACGAGCTCTATATATATATACATACATACATATATATATATATATATATATATATATATATATATATATATATATACATATATATATATATATATATATATATATATATATATATAAATATATATATATATATATATATATATATATAAATATATATATATATATTTATATATATATATATATATATATATATATATATATATATATATATATATATATATATATATATATATATATATATATATATATATATGTACCGTAAAACCTGCCAACTTTGCCCAAAGGCTCCAACTTTGACCACTGTAGGCGTTATAAAAACATGGATAATTTTAAATTTGGCAACGTTGTGAAACAACACCGCTTGGCCGTTATGCCGAGCGAGGTTCTTGTTTTCCGTTATTATCGTCCAAAACGCTTGGTAGGTGGGTTGCTGTGAATAAACAGGTAAGGAAATTTTGATTGAATTTTAGTATTTTTAGGGTGAAAAGCTAAGCATCAGTGCTCAATGTCTACTAAGTTTATGATAATGAAATTAAGATTGCGGGAAGGTTGATATGTGATTCTCACAATGCAGTAATTGTTTTTAGGTTACATTGCCCAAGGTATCATATTAGTAAACAAAAGTATATGGGCAATGTTGCCAGACATTTTAGTTCAAAAAAATTTTTGTATTCCTTATATAATTTGCATGGTTTAATGCAAATCATGATTTTATGGTACAGTACTAAATCCTGGGACATATATAGTGGTGCAATTTCCTACAAAAAACTCTATAAGGCACTTTATAGGAACAATTTTGGAAGTCTCTCAGATTGATGACAATTTTACTGTGAAATTCCTTAGGAAGGCTGGAAAAGGTTCCAAATTTCCAGATATTAATGGCATTTCAGACGTGACATTTCTAAATATTGTAGAACGCCTAGGAGCCCCTACTGAAAGCAGGAGAGGTAACTATTTTTTTTTAATGAAAACCTCCAACCATATAATTTATTTTGATTTTTGTTGATGTTCCTTTTTCAACTTTAAGGATTTGTATTATTTTGAAGACTGAAATATAATATCTTATTGTATATACTTATATGATTATATTAATTACCTAATAGATTACTAAGAAAAAAAACCTTATTTTTTTATAGAATAATATTTAGTTTGAAGAAGTTATGTTTTTGTTGTCATTTTGAGGACAAAATGGAAGATTTTGATATAAATAAAAATACTTTCTAACATATTGTTTTTTTTTAATATAATTTCAACGTCTGCTTCATGCCAAACCTTTTTATATAACTTAATTGGTGGGCAATGTTTGATTAACGTTTGCCAAATTGTCTCCAAAACGGAATTCTCACAGCCGGGTAAAGTTATAAGATTGACAGGTAACTTTGCCCACCCCTAATTAATATTTTTTCCTAGTACATGGAAAATGCTATAAATAAAGTGATGATTAAGAATCATTTCCATCATTTAGGTTGTTCTCCATATTCATGTAGAATGTGTTTTAGCATTTCATTAAAAAAGATATATTGAAAAATTCTAATTTTGCTGGGCAAAGTTGGCAGGTTTTACGGTATGTATATATATATATATATATATATATATATTATATATATATATATATATATATATATATATATATATATATATATATATATATATATATATATATATATATATATATATATATATATATATATATATATATATATATATATATATATATATATATAAACTATCGCAGCGAGCTGCATTAGAAAAGAAAAATCTATTCATTCAATTATGATTTTTGTTCCAAATCCAAATAAAAAAAATTGGGACCTCTATCGTATAAACAATATTTATTTCCCCCTCCGGGGGTCAACCTCCCAAGCAATTTATATCGAAATAAATACCTTCCAAAATATCATACGAAACTTCCTACATACAAAGTTTCAAACATATGGTCCCAAAATTGCGCCTTTTATCGTGTAAACAAAATTTGTTTCCTTTCCTGGGGGGTCAACCCCCCAAGCAATTTTTACCAAAACCAATCCCATCCAATATATCATACGAAACTACCTACTCACAAACTTTCAACCTTATTGCTCCAAAATTACACCCTTTATCATGTGAACATTATTTATTTCTTCCCCCAGGGGTCAACCCTCCAACCAATTTGAACCAAAACCAGTCCCATCCAGGATATCTTTCGAAAATACCTACTTACAAACTTTCAACCCTATTACTCCAAAATTGCGAGCTTTATCGTGTAAACAAGATTAATTTCCTTCCCCAGGGGGTCAATCCCCCACTCAATTCGAACCAAGAACAATCCCATCCAAGATATCATACGAAACTACCTATTTACAAACTTTCAACTCTATTGCTACAAAATTGCACCTTTATCGTGTAAACAAGATTTATTTCACCCTCAGAGGTGTCAACCCCTCAACCAATTCGAACCAAAAGCAATCCCATCCAAGATATCAAATGAAACTACCTATTTACAAACTCTCATACCCATTGCTACAAAATTGCGCCATCTATCCTGTAAACAAGAACTCCCCAACCAATTCGGACCAAAAACAATCCCATCCAAGATATCATGCGAAACTACCTATTTACAAATTCAACCCTATTGCTTCAAAATTGCGCTCTTTATCGTGTAAACAACGCTAAAATACATAAGCTTATACATACATACATACATATGAACATAAGCAGGTTTTCAAAGTGAAAACCTGCTAATAAACTCGAATCACTATACTTTAAAACAAATCATATCTGTATCATATCATTCTAATCATTCCACATTTTGCTAACTACGTTCTTATGTCAATTTAGTTTGAAAAAAAGGTATTAAGGCAGTGCTTCATACCTTTATCCCTTGCTTTTATTTTATCTGTAGTAAAACGGATGAAGATTGACCCATGAAGGAAGTTGAAGCCCCCTCTAAACTTCACTATTTTTTTGAGGTAAATTATGTAATATTTTTGTTGTGAAATAGATGAAAAATTCAACTGGTACAAAAAAGATATTATTCCTTGAATAATTCTATTTATATATCATAATAAAACATAAGTTCCTGGATAATTTCGATTGTATATTAGCACTTGTAATTTTCACCAATGTCGACCTCATCGATTAATACAAAATATAAGTGAGATTGAATTCTCGCGCATCACTTGGTGAAACATCATAAAGAATATAGTTTAAACTTTAAAATAAAACACACTTTGCTTAAGTTTCACTATATAAAAATATTTAGATACTGTATTTAGCAGTAAAGGATAGTCGACATGTTTCGAGTTATGAAATCCTCCGGTTTGTCCAATATGGAAAGTATTCGTCCTGCTTTTACAAAATATTTTTCGACGACTGCTTTCTATATTGGACAAACAAGAAGGAATGTAAACATTCGTTTTGAAGAACATAAAAAGTCAATTTTACAAAATAAAAATATCACCGGCTTCTCCGAACATTGTATGAAATCTAATCATTTCCTGGAGTTCAACAAAACCCAATTGTTGCATTCAGGCAACAAATGAAAGCGCCCTGACCTTCTTGAAATTCTTGAAATAAGTTCCGCCCATAACAGTAAACGAACAAATATATATATATATATATATATATATATATATTTTTTATAAAATAAGATGTAATACTCTCCTGTAGTCAGTCTAGTTCATAACTCGAAATATGTCGACTATCCTTTACTACTAAATACAGCAGTGGCGTAGATAGCTTTTTGCTATGGGGGGGGATATGACTTTGTGTAAAATTCCATAAGTTTTTCGTCTAAAGTTTTATTTGTTGATAAAAATAATCTTTCATGTAGTACCTACAAAATAAGCAGAAAAATTTTTTTTTGTCTTGACATCACCTTGACGAATTAAATATTTCTTCCACACTTTCAAGTAATGAGAACAGCGGGTGTGGCAGTGAGACATTTTTGATAGAGCTCGTCAGTTTTGATGAATTTATCAGCTGCTTTGTCTACTTCGTATAAATTATGCTTGAAAAACACCGAAAATCTTTTTAATATATTTAGTCTAGTCAAGGAGGCCTCGGTAGCCCAGCGGTGAGGTGTATCGCTTCTGATCAAAGGATCATGGGTTCAAATCCCACCTTGCTCTTGAGTGTAGTGTATGTCCGGAATTTAGTGGTTCAAAAAATAATCTGTTGGGTAATTTCAAGTTCATTGGCCGTTCGGAACCAGCGTTAAACTGTAGATCCCTGGAGTTAATAAAAATAGTCTAGTCAACAAGTGCTTTTTTGCTCAACTTTTTTCAGCTGTTTCGGAAAAATGAAAGCAAAGTGTTTGATTTGTAACATGTAGATGTTTTTTGAGAAAATTAAAAATTCGCAAGCGAAAATTGCGAAAGTTATGAACAATATACCTACTGAAAAAAAGGGGATTGGTTTTTTGCCAATATAAACTGAATCGGCGAATCAACAATAATCCGGAAATAATAGAAATTCTTCTATTAGTTATGCAATAGTTAATCAACAATTTTTTGGTGCTTGAACATGAATATTGTGTTAACTGTTCATGTATAGATCTGAGATTTTTTCATTCTTGGAGCTATTAAAGTAAATCCCTGTTGAAAAAATAAAAAATTTCAATTTTTCAGTTTTTTATTAACAATTTGCCTAGTTTTGCAATATTAAAATGAAATTTTTTTTATGAATTTGATGATCTGTTTTTTATTATCGGCTAAGCTACATGGAAATGGTTGTTCTCAATGTGCTATTGTTTAAAAAATTGTTATGAATAAATGCGTTGTTTATAAGAGAATCAGGAAAAAAAAGTATGATTAGAGTGTTTAATTTCACAACTAAGTAAATTGTTAGTAAAAAACTGAAAAATCGAATTTTTTAACGGTGATCTATTCTGAGGTCTTTCGAAACTAGCTCCAAGAAAGGAAAAACATATCAGATTCATAGTTTAACAGTTCCAATGTTCTTGTTCAAGCGGCAAAAAACTATTGCATAACTAATGCGCGAAAAATTGTTAATTTACCTATCCAGTAAAGAACCTGAGATTTTTCATTCCTTAATTTCCATATTTAATATAGTTAAATAATGTTTATTGTTGAAGTGTCCAAAATAGGCGTGACTTTCGCAAGACAGATGTTTTCTGCCGTATTTTTACCCCTCTGAGAAAATTAAAAATATTTATCCTACAGTTCCGGGAGTCAGAAATTTCTTATAGAAAATTTCCTTGTCTTTTTGTATCTCCATTTAGATATCAAAATATCAATTAGTTTTTGAGATATTTGTAAAAACCAACTATTTCTTTTTTCTTTCAGTATATTGTTTATCACTTTTACAATTTTCGCGAAAAGAACTCAATTTTTTTCAAATATTATCTACATGCTATTTGCTCATATACTTCCGAGACTGATGAAAAAAGTTGAACACAAAAGTACTTGTAAACTAGACTGTATTCTCATGATTAGTAAATTTTTCTCCAAGATTCATGATGTAGAAGTCCAGCCATCGCAAGAAAATTTTTACTAACTCGACAATTTTTATTAACTTCAAAATATTATGGAGCAATTAAATTGACAATCAAATCTAAAACTTAGTCCTATTTTTCAAAGAGCTCATATTTCGATACCTACTCCACATTAAAAAATATTCGAAATATTAAAAATTGATTGAAAATCTTCTATGAGCAGAACTCACGCTCCTCGAATGTAAACAGGAATTTAATCGGTCACTAGGACCAAAAAACGTGTTTGAAAGAGCTCAAATGGCTGAAATGGAAAATTTTATGTACGAAGGAAGAAGTTAACCAAAACCTCATCGCACTTCTTCTCTTTCTAAATTTTTTACTACCTATTTATTCTATTGAACAAAACTGCTTTAGATACAATACTACACCATTAAACAAAAGCTCGAGCACTTTTGTTTAATAGTAAGTATAGTATACAATTTAAAAAGAGAAGTGTGAGGAGATTGTGGTTGATTTCTTCCTTTCGAAATGAAAATTTTCAATTAGAGCCATTTGAACTTTTTAAACAATTGTTTGCTCATAGTGACCGATTTAACTTACTAATTCAACATTGAATAAAATATGCACAAAACTACTAGTTACTTTATAATGTTAAAATTATGTTCATTCCTGATTGGTCGGCCTGTTCGAAGCGCGGAAATTATTCAATACTCAATTGCACAGCCGTCACAAAAACATATCTAGGTATTATAATTGCACATACATAATAACAGAAGAGGTGCTAGTGCTTAGCAAATTTCATGTAAAGGTACTTAAATACGTACATAGATACGAAGACTTTTATTCAGTTCTATTATAATTATCGTAGGCTCATGGGGGGGGGATTGATCCCCTTGATCCCCCCCCCCTATCTACGCCACTGAAATACAGTATCTAAATAATTTGATATAGTGAAACTTAAGCCAAGTGTGTTTTATTTTAAAGTTCAAACTTTAAAAATTATAATATTTTTATGCAAATCATCATATTATGCTATAAAGGAAATAGAAGTTTTCTATTTCAATATAACACTTCACACAACTGAAAGAAATGAATTACGCAATTAGAGAAACTGCTCACATACTGTACAAGTTTGCAAGTAATCCAATAATTACAGAACCTTCAATGGTAGGAATCTAATAGATATTTCGGTCGATTTTACGGCGCTCGGAATGAGTCAATTCAAGAACATGCAAATTTAATCTTCGAGTCATGCAAATATATCTCCAAAGTATTTCAGTAATAACTGAAACTCTTATGCGGATGGGAATTTCATCCGCCTTGGGCAGTCTATCAGGTGATGTAGATGTAAGATGTAACATTTACGCAGTAGTAGGTACACCACGGACCAGTGCCGCATTAAGCTAGCGCGAGGCCTGTAGCAAATTCGGCCAAGAGGCCCTTGGTTTGCTTTAGGTTCTCAAGTTTATGGTATTAAACTCAGATAAGAGAATAAATCTGAAAATGTGTGTGCGTGACAACCCGGAGCGGCTATGTAGAAACACGTATATCTGTGTGCGTGTAATGATACCAGTTTTTGAAATAAACTTCCTATATTTTCCTTATTCCTTTTTTACATATCAAACTGGTAGGCTCTTTTTTAAACTTAGGTAATAAAATAGTTCGTATATTATTTTAAATATTCATTAGGTACAATCAAAGCTACATACGCACAATCAAATTCAAATTTATATTCATGTAAGTAAATGACATCCATGATACTTGTGAGAGAGATATTTGAGCCAATTTGCCTACGGTCAGTTAGCTGATTGGGGTTGAGCTATGAGAATTGACAAGAAACTTGGGCCACTCTTTTTCATTCGCCAAGGGTCACAAGTGTTGGTGTTACAATAATATGGTGGAATGTAAAATGATGCAACTAAAATTCAATGCTAGACTAACATCTAAAGAGCTTTTTACAGTTTTTTACGTTGTGCCAAATTTAAATGTACATCGAATTCTAATAGTTTGATAGTCAATAGAATCCTATTTTATTTGTTCGGGTTTTACGACTAGCTCGATAGATGACAATATCAGGGAATTCTCCTGTTAGTTTTGCAGTGCTACAAACTTGCGTGTAGTGCAGTGCAAGTAGTACAAACACATAACTTGTGCGGCCAGCGCTAAATTTTCAGAAATGTGGTACAACTTAAAATTATTGTTGTAGATTTTGACACCAACGTTTCTCGTGATATGTATTATACAACCTATACCTACGATTTAACTTGACAAAATCGAGTTTTAGATTTTTATGTGTAAGTGAAGCATAGTCTTAGCGCTTCGCGTTTAAGAAATGCAAGATATTTTACGCTTATCTAAAATAATTTTTTTTTACTGTCAGACAGGCGTTGGAGCGCGGGGCTCCCCAATTCGCGGGGCCCGTAGCATTTGCTACTCTTGCTACGTGGCTAATCCGGCACTGCCACGGACCAGTTCGATGGCGTTGAAATATGTTAACTTTTATTCGAGAACTTTCTCTTGACATGTCTGTGATGGATTAATCGTGTTGTAATATCGATTACAACAAGGCCATCACGGTATATATGCTGAATTATTTCCGGCGATCCTTATGTTGCTCTATATTTCATTTGGTTAATTATATACAATGCAATTCTTATATTATGCTCATAGATTTATTTAACCCCATTTTTGACATTCTTCGTTTATGAATTCGAAGAATTGAAACTCCTCTAGAAATTTTTTGTGTCATAATCGTATATTAAGTTCTATGTAATTACATATACAACCTTGAGTTGTGATGGAGTTCAAAAATTATTAATATTCGTGACAAAGCAGTGTCCTAACTCGTGGCCGATTTTACAGTCATAAACTTAAAAAACTCTATCGCAGCGAGCTGCATTAGAAAAGCAGGTTTTCAAAACGTATTCAGTTTAAAAAATCTATTCATTCAATTATGAATTTTGTTCGAAATCCAAAAAACAAAAATTGCGTGTAAACAATTCGTGTAAACCATATCTCTATCCTCTATCGTGTAAAACAATATTTATTTCCTTCTCCGGGGGGTCAAACCCCAACAATTGCGTGTAAACAATTCGTGTAAACCATATCTCTATCCTCTATCGTGTAAACAATATTTATTTCCTCCTCCGGGGGGTCAAACCCCAACCAATTTATATCGAAATAAATACCATCCAAGATATCATACGAAACTATCTGCATACAAAGTTTCAACCCTGGTCCCAAAATTGCTCCTTCTATCGTGTAAACAAGATTTATTTCTTCCCCCGGGGGGTCAATCCCCCAACCAATTCGAACCAAAACCAATCCTATTGAAGATATCATACAAGATTCCCTAGATACAAACTCTCAACCCTATTGCTACAAAATTGCGCCGTTTATCGCGAAAACAAGATTTATTCACCCCCTCCCCCCAGGGAGGTCAACTGTCCAATTATTATGAGTAGTAGTGCAGTTCAAAAGAGTTAAAATCGAAAAAAATATTTGCCTATAGAATAAACTAACAGATACATAGAAAACTGTTTAGAATTGTCTTCCGATTCAACCAACTGGATTTCAATAATTGTTTTCAAGAATATTTCTGAAATTTTTCTGAAGATTTTCTTTCCTGTGAAATATTGGCAAAGATATAGGTATGCATATAAAAATGTTGGGAATTTTCAAAATTTGTTTCAACAGGGTTGGTAAAGTAAATAGAAAATTTTTTTATCAGAAATATTCAATTAGACATTTACAAACCTGAATATTTCTCATAAAATAAAACGCCAAAATGTCGATGGAACACAAAAGAGAGAAATAAGTGAAATACAAACAATGGAATGGAAGTTTTGGCCTTCATACAAGAGATATGACATTCTGTTAAATTAATAGACTGCAATTTTGCTAACAGTTTCTTGAAAATACCTATTTCATCCTGTATATTCACCTAGTAATCAACGCCATAAAAAAAAGAAAATTTTTTTTTTATTCATACATGCTTTTTGGCATTATTTTAGAATTTATAAAATTACTGAAAATTTAAAAATATGAACTGAAGGTGTGCGATGAAAACTTAAGATTTTTTGTCTCAATATGGTTTTCCAAAATGTAAAAGTGGTAGAAAATTATCACCTGATTCATGCGCTTATGCAATTAAACGATTTGTTTTTTATTATTTTCTCGCAACCTTTGTTCGCATTTATTTCCTTTCTAAGCATGACCCTGCAGTTCTGTAGCATTGTCGAACGGATTTAAATGAAATAATAATTCGTGTCTAGAAAACGTTGTTTCTTGCAACGAGAAATATACAGGATGTCCCTTAAAGAATGCTAATATTCAAGGGGGTGATTCTTTGACTCATTTTAAGCAAAAAATTACCTATGAACGTATATCCTAAAATTCTTAACTTTTGAGATACAGGGTGATTAATGTTTGAAAAAAAAATAGTTTTTGAATAATAACTGAGATGGTATTACTTCATAAAATTTGGTACATGTCTTCTATGCATCAAGGTGCATTTTGTGATGTACAAAAATTTTCATTTTCTCTACCAATGCGTTCGTACGAGATTTGCATTGAATATTTTTGGAGAAAAAAATACTACACCACTGCTTTCTCTTAAAATAAAAATAAATTTTGAGATCTTCATTTATTTTTGAGCAAATTTGATTGTATGGGTTTTCTTTGTCCGATGCATGGTTTTTGCTTAAAAAAATTAAAATCGTTTTACTTCAGGATCAATTCCTCAAATATCTGATGCAATGTGGAAATGTTTGTGCGTCGACTGAAAGCAAATTAAGAAATCAGATTTTTTCCAAATATACAAAAAATGTACCAAATCTTACAGAGTTGTATATTAACTCAATTATTACTAAAAAATGTTTTTTTTTTCAGAATTGTATCATCCTGTATCTCAAAAGTTAAGACTTCTAGGACATACGTTCATAAGTATTTTTTTTCTTAAAATGAGTCGAAGAATCACCCCCTTAAATATAAGCATGTCTTTAAGGAATACCCTGTATATAGATTCTAAAAGATTTCTGAAAAGTTTTGAAAGATTTAAAGAAATTGAAGAACGCCAAATTAATTCCATTCTTCCAAAACATTTGTTTTGCAATTTAGTAAATTCTTAATAAAAAACTGAAAAACAAAAATTTTTTAATTTTTTCAACGGAGATTTATTCTTAAGTCCTTCAAGAATAGCTCAGAGGAAGGAAAAAGAATCTCAGATCTGTTGTTTCTTAATTATCATACTGGCAAGTTTCATTGTCAATCAGAAAAGAATTATTAATTAATTATTGCCTAACTAATTGAAAAATCCCGATAAAATTTTTTTACCGGTGGATTATTTTGTTCATTGATTTATCCAAAAAGTGCGTGAATTTTTTTTCTCAATTTTCATATTTAATGTAGTTAAATAATTTTTGTTTTAAGAATTAACAAAATGGGCGTGACTCACAGACCGTATTTTCACTCCTCTGAGAAAATTAGGAATATTGGTCCTACAGTTCTAGATATGTGTTAGGACTTCCTTTTAAAAAATTGCCTGCTTTCTAATCTTTTTTTAGAATTCAAAATTCTTTAATGCTTTTAGGATATTTGCAAAAAAACAACCCTCCTTTGTTTAAAGTAAATTGTATATAACTTTCACAATTTTCGCGAGCGGAACTTTATTTAATTCAAAAATCATCCTGACATGAAATATCTACTGGAAAAAGAAGGAAACACACGTGTTTCATTCCTCCCTGAAGTATGTGTCAGGGAGGCGGGCAGCTTGAGTTTGGTATTAACTCCTTCAGCCAGATCAGAGGATACACTTGCATGTACAAGTGCATTAAGGATAGGTGAGACGGGATATTTATGGAACATAGGAAGTGTGGGTAGGGTTCAGTGGATTAATACTGGCCCAGCATTCGCCTTATAAGGGAACGTAGGGAACTACGTGACCCGTTCAGGGGGGAGGGGGTTCTTCAAAATACTACGATTGGTCACAGGGGCGGGGGTAGGGGTTAGGTTTTTGTCACGTAGTCAATGTCCTCTGGAAACGTGTTCGTTGAAGATGATTGAGATAAAAGATAAATGTGAATAAAAGAAAAAAATACTTTTGTTTTAGTAAATTAAGTTCCTGATACATATATTTTTTATGTTATGTTGCTTTTGATGTGTAAGGTTTTAATAGCAAAAATATTTTAGTTCATTACCTTTCGCGTTTTTATATGTACCTATTCCATGTAGGCAGGTGACATCTATGACATAGCTTGTCCATTTCTTTCCATCATAATATCAACTAACTGATTTAATCGTAAAAACAGTTGTGGTATTACATCTGAGATATATTTCAATGGCTATCCAGGAGGAAGACAACCTAATAAATCTATTGACAACTGATTGAAAGGAAATCTAATTGATTGTGAATCATTAAACAAGCCAAGACCAAAATATTAGATATTTACATAATTTTTTTATAAGACATTACAATTATAAACAACAATACAAATTACAATAAATGTTCAAACTTATGTTCATTGTGGTTGATACATGAATTACATCTCTTTATAACATTCAGAACTGCATTATGAATATGAATATTTGAAACTGAATTCACAAAGTATAAAATTTGCGTGGCTGTCGTGTTTTAACGTATCATATCATATACATATATATCAAGAAAATCATAATAACCAACGGTACTACGAAATTTTGAATCAGTAAATTATTGAGGAATTCATGGACAATCCACCCTTAGTTGAGACACAAAATCAGTTCTTCCAACATGATGGTTCACCGTCTCATAATATAAGTACCGTTTCAGAATTGTTTAATACTAATTTTGGAAATAACTGGATGATATATATTCCAATATTCCAGTGAGGTCGCCACCACCTGACTTTAACTCCACTGGATTTTTTCTTTTGAGGATATATAAAAGACAATTATATAAGAAAACCAGTAACAATATAAATAAACATAGACAAAATTTTATTGAATGTGAATTACATTTCAAATATTGATATTATATATATGCATAATGCAGTTTAGAATATTATAAAGATAGGTATGTAATTTATGTATGAACCATAAAGAACATCAGTTCTTCACAACATTTATTGTAATTTGTATTATTTTCATATAGTTGTAATGTCTTGTAAAATTAGATGTAAATCTCTAGATTATACAGAAAAAAAGTACCTTAAAAATATCTCGTAATTTCACAAACAACCATGATATGCTCACTTGTCTGAAAGTCAAACTTTTGTTTATAACTCCAAAATAAAAGACGATTTCATATTTTGGTTTTCGCCATTAAATTTGACTCGAAAAAAGAGATCAAAAATGCACTCTCCATTTTTTCGTATCTCCTATAGATACCGAGATACCCCATACAAACATCGAAATTTGCCCACTCTGTAAGCACTCTTATCGTCACACCGCAAGCGTTGTATTAATAAAGACAAATATGAGCCAACTTATTTTTTTTTAACTTTCTGTAATATTAAAAAATATTTATGAATTACTACGTGAAAACAAGAGGGGGAGGGAGGGGGTCTTGGAATATACTACAGATGGTCACCGAGGGGGGGAGGGGGATAAAAAGTTGTAAAAAATAGGTCACGTAGTTTGGGTACGTTCCCTAAGTTTGCAAGCAGTGACTTACATTACCATGAGGAAACCTCTGAGAAAAACTCACGGCAGACCAGTCGGCCGCGGGGTTTGAACCCGAGACCTCCCAAATACTAGCCAGCGTACCTAACATACTCGACTAACTAGCTTGGTATATCTACTGTAACTGTAGCGCAACTATGTATTTTCTCGAGGGGATTCTGCATTTTGGATCTTAGTGGTGAACTGTTGGTTCCCAATATCTTGGACTGGGTTGTTATCCAGATAGTAGTTAACCGCGATTTGTATTGGGAAACAATTAGAAATTTGTTAATTCACTCCGAGTCAAATAAGCTGCACTGATGAGATATAATAAGATCGAAACAGCCGTATGGAGATTTTGAGTCGACTTGAAGTTTTCTAAAATTCACCGTTGGATTGTGAATGAATAGAATTGACGTCTAGGAATACATATAACCAGCTGTCTTGAAAAGGTTTTTGATACTTTTGAAATTATTTATGAATTTTCCTTGTTCACTTTACATAATATATTAAATTGACCATGATCAACTTGCATATTTTTCATGATTCGAAAGTGAAATGAATTTGTTTCATATAACATGAGTACAATTTTTGTTAATTCTTTTTTGGGTTATTGAGGATTTTTTGGTTAAATAGTATCAAACTATGATGAAATTTGAGTTTCTTCATCGTGTAAATTGATGTCCATGTAGATTTGGTGTATCCATTACCTATAACACATTTTGTAATTAACGGTCATATACATTTCACAATTAATTGGGAATGATGACACTTATATTCAGTTGCTTAGGTACCTACTTGACCATATGTATTCGAGACCACTCGAGTTCCACCAGATCGAACATATGCGTGACAGTTTTATAGATATACCTAATTGTTATATTTGGTAAGAAAATAAATATATACTATTATTAAAACTGGGTCACGGCTAGCCCACTCAACATTTCAAAGTAATTTACTCAAAGAGTTCGATAGTACATAATTTTTGTCTGTTTAGTTACTTTCTCATGATATTGGACTAAGACTGGAAAGTGTGAACTAATTTTAAATCTTGAGAAAGAAATACAATAATTAATTTCTGCTAAAAAAGAAGTTTTCTGCTATGAATTAGAAATTGACTTTCTTCAATAAATTGATGATACAATCACTACAGGATTAAAAAAAATATTAAACGAAACTGTCATATGTAACTTGATATTCTGTAGTGAAAAATATAAATCATACGACCTATTTTATACGCATGTTTCAGAAAAATAATTCTGAAATATTTTCCGAATTGGAATTTCTGAAACATGCGCATAAAATAGTTTCTCGGAAGAAAATAAGTAACAGTGATGTAAGAGTAACAGCAACTATCGAATGTTACACTCCAAACACTTGGCGAATTAAAGATAGGCCTAAAAATGTGAAACAGCAAGTAATTGATTGTTTATTTATCCAGAATCTCTTGTACTCTCTCAAAAATGGTATTATTTATCGAAGAAATTCGAACAAAATGATTTATACTCAACGGCCTTTTTGACCAAGTTGGTACCACTTTAGGTGAGCATATTTCACACAGGTATTGCTGGGCAACATATAAAAAATAATACACAATGAAATTTCCTTCATTAATGAATAAAATCAAAATTTTTTTTATGCGAACATTAGATGAGCATATTCGTCATTAGTTTGAAAAAATCGCGTCTCGATTCTGAAAGAAAAGATAGGATAAAGTGATATAAACAAGATATTTATTTATTTAGAATCAATATTCAGTTGAACATCCATGGGTTTTCACATGATCTGCTCATTAAATTGTACAATTTCGTTTTATAAACTAGGAATAAAAAAAAAAATAATGTGACCAGATGTTTCCTTTAAATCAATGGAACTCATCTGGGGTTTGTAGGCACTTATGGGATGGAAAGACGAGAAATCTAGGTATTCTGGAGAAGTTTATGAATTTACTTATTTATCGCTCTCAATTTCAAAATGAAAATTTTCTTGAACAAAAAATAGAAACACATTTTCCAAGGGAGTTGAAGATTCACAAGGATCCTCACTTTTATAAAGGTTGTTTTACTTGATTGGTTGATGATATGAGAGGGGTGGGGGGGTGATAGCTTCGGAGCTTTTAAAACAGTACTACATGTCTGCAGGCTGGTGTCCCCCCAGTAAAGGGGGACACTTTTCAATATCAAATCTTATTCGTCTTCCTCTATTTCACCTTAGAGAATCGGTTCCTTTCTCAGGAGGATTTATTAACTTTTCAATATGTATTATCCACTAGTGGTACTTTTTACTACGATAGAGACGACATCCAATACTAATTGGGAATTAAACTGGAAGAACAAAAGGAAATAAACTATATGAAGAATTAATTACATAGATAGCCTATTTTCCACATATCAAAGATTCAGCTTGAGTTAGCAAGAAAATGATATACACTCACCGGCACGAAAACCGGAGCAGTGGAATATTTTCAAACAAAGTTCAAATTTTAATGCTTTGTGATGTTTCATCATTATAATATCATACACACAAAGAAAACAACATGTTTTATGTATTATCCAACAACAATTTAACATATAATTGAAAAAAATGAGTGTTTTGTAACAATTTGAGAAACTGGGACGAAAACGCACCATCTGGTGTTGTGTAAAAATTACCTTAAATTAATCAAAACTCAAACGACTTGCTATCAAAAACTGGGGAGCCGCATTCTTAATAACGGGTGTTGCCCCCACGTGCTCGAATTACTACCTGTATCCTCCTTGGCATGCCTAAAATTAAGTGGCGAATGTCCACTTGTGGAATAAGTTCCCATTCCTCTAAAAGAGCTTGTCGCAACTGATTTAAAGTTAAAGGAGCAGGAACACGACTTCGGATCCTTCGCCCAAGCATGTCCCAAACATGTTCTATGGGATTAACATCCGGACTCACCGCAGGCCACTCCATAACAGGAATATTTACCTCGTTTAAGTAATATTGAGTTATCATCGCGGTGTGAGGTCGGGCATTATCATGCATCAAAAGAAAGTCATTTCCAATAAAGCCAACATAAGGGACAACAAAATCTTGGAGAACGTCCTCAATGTACCTGGCAGCAGTTAAGGATCCTCTCGGAAGGATGTATAATTCTGTGTGTGCTTCCAGAGAAATTGCGGCCCACAACATAACTGAGCCCCCTTGGTATCCTGTTCTAGAACTGAAGGTACATTCTGCAAAACGCTCGTGTGGCCTTCGTCATACTCTCTCATGACCATCTGGAGACCGCAGGCTAAATCTGGACTCATCGGTGAACAACACGCGCCCCCATTCATTTTCACCCCAGTGCTGATGATTTCTGGCAAACTGAAGTCGCGCAACACGATGACGCCTAAGACGTTCTGGGCCTATTGCAGGTCTACAACTGATAAGATTGGCTTCTCTCAGTCGTCGTCGAACTGTTCGTTCGCTTACGTTGGTTTGCCGGACGTGCTGAAGTCGATTTCTGATTTCAACAGCTGTAGCATGACGATTTCGCTGACTTTGTAAGATGATAAAACGATCATCACGAGCGCTAGTTCTACGTCGGGGATCAGTTCCAGGTCGTCTGGTGTAACCTTCAGTTACGTGTGAAAATACTATGAACAGTGCTATTGGAAACATGATACTCTCGGGCAACATATCGCTCACTTCTTCCGTCTTGAAGCAACGCAACAATAACAGCCGCTGTGTCGGAATTAACATCCATATTTTTTATGCAGAACAACTTTCAAACATTTTTCGATCTGTCAGATTCCTCACAACAATGACAACAACAGCATTGTTGAGATGGGTTAGTGGCCAACTATACACACTGCAGTAGCAAGATCTATGGAATTTATGATTTTTACTCAAAAACACTTTTTTTCTTCAATTAAAGGTTAAATTGTTGTTAAAAAATACGTAAAACATGTTGTTTTCTTTGTGTATAAGATATTATAATAATAAAACATCACAAAGCATTCAAATTTGAAGTTTATTCAAAAATATTCAAGTGCTCCAGTTTTCGTGCCGGTGAGTGTATGATTTTGACTGATGATGTTTCCAAAAAATATTTTTAAGTAATTCATGGAATTATTGAATTTCAGTTTCAAAAGATAGTCAGACAGTTTTAGGCATTGAAAGAGCATTCAGACAGTAATAATAATAATAATAATGATTGTTTTTTATTTTTATGAGTTTTTACAAAGATACTAAGAGAGGAAAACTGCAAAAACAGAGAAAACACATCAAAATAAATCTTAAAAAATAATCACATTCTACTTCTGCAACATTCCATAAACTCTGATATGTTATATGGTTCATATCTTATCAGCATATCATAACTCCATTTCCGAAACTGGTAAAAGTCAGTTGTTATCTTCTTGGTAGCTCAGTAATCGACATATACATCATCCCATTCTGCACAAGGCTCAAGATGCGTCGAGGATATAAATAGCGCTCCATTTTACCAAGCTAGTTAGTCGAGTATGTTAGGTACGCTGGCTAGTATTTGGGAGGTCTCGGGTTCAAACCCCGGGGCCGACTGGTCTGCCATGAGTTTTTTTCAGAGGTTTCCTCATGGTAATGTAAGTCACTGCTTGCAAACTTACAAGGCAGATGCTGGGCCAGTATTTATCCTCTGAACCCTACCCACACCTCCTATGTTCCATAAATATCCCGTCTCACCTATCCTTAATGCACTTGTACATACAAGTGTATCCTCTGATCTGGCTGAAGGAGTTAATCCCAAACTCAAGCTGCCCGCCTCCCTGACACATACTTCAGGGAGGAATGAAACACGTGTGTTTCCTTCCTTCCTTCCTTCCTTCGTTGCATTTCTGCTTCTATTTTCTTTGTAATAATTTCTGTGTTTGTGTATATGTAATGAGCATTTAAATATATATATATATATATATATATATATATATATATATATATATATATATATATATATATATATATATATATATATATATATAACCCACTAGGATAATACTAGCTAGGATATTATTTTTTCTGAATAATCCCTACAAGATTTTCTCAGGATCATTTTATATATGGTTTTCAAGGCAAGCTTCTGTATAACAAAAATACGATTACTTTGGGAATTATTCCCCCAAAAAATGAAAATTGGATATATAAATGATATATGTGCCTCAAATCGCTCAACAACTTCAAATTAACCAGCATAAAGTCTCAAATTTTGTAAACAAAGAAATATACTCAGTACACAAAGTACGTGTAGTATATTCTGTGTACCGGATGATTCAAATTATTTTCCAGAAATATGATTATGAAATATTTCCATTTAAGTAGGTCCGAACATCATCGCAGGGGTGATTATATAAATCGCACGTAACCAAAAAATCCATTTCATTGAGAAATATTAGACAACGTGAAATCGGCCAGCAGCCTTTCCCTGACGCATCAACCTCTTGTTGCTTACATTGGGGAAATAAACGGCATCTTGAGTAGACAGAATTCATTCAGTTCTTCAGCGAAATCGAAAGTTGAGACAACTCACGAGGCGCGATAACACTTAATTGATCCGGCTAAAACGAATAGTTGAATAATAGTTTCGTTCCCGCAAAATGACTTCTTCCAGTTCCATTCAAAGATAACAAGGCGTAACGTGTATTCGATTTTGCGACAAAGTGTGTGATAACGATTTGAACGCGATGGGTAGTTTAAGCCGTTTGTGTTTATTAGTGACATTTTTCAAGTTTTCCTTAGCTGAACCTACAACTATACGACATGTGTACAACTCTTCGGATCTGTCCTATTTATCAAATGGTATACAATTTCCTGCACCTGAAAATGATCTTATGAATCCCATTGTAGGGGAACTTGCTCAAGAACATGAAATTCATCCGGACATGCAGTGGTTGAGGGAGTTATACGATCATCACAAATGGGGTGAATACGTGAAGCTATTGAACGACACGAGATGTAAAGAGGACCTGATGACCTACATTAGAGAATTGTATAATGGGACTTCCTGGGCAACCAAAAGTTAGTGAAAACTTTCTCTCGCAAGCATGTAGCTTATGAAACATATTATTATGTATTTCATTTCGATTTTCGCGTAATTGACCAGTCTGACTACTTGAAGTGTTATGTAATATCAAATCAGATCACTATATAATCGGTAACAGTAGAAACGTGCAAATTCCGGTATCATATCTTTTCCGCATCATGAGAATATCTCATGGATAAATTCCATTGAAATGCTCATCAAATGAATTCATGATATGGTATTATAATCACAATAATCTTCCTTTGTTACTATTGTAGTACCAATGAATGTTTCTCTTATATTTTTCAATTACAATGCTCGTTGATAGTAATAAAAATAACAATAAAATTATAATACCTAATAATAATAATAAAGGATTTTATTTCGTGAGTACAGCAGTAATATCAGGAATTTATTATTTAGTATCCTCGTTAGTATCTAAAGAGAACTCTTATAGTATCCTTTCTATATGTAGGGTTCTTTAAAGTTCAAATTATTAATAAAAATTAAAAAATAGCGCTGTAATTGGGTAGATTTTATAAATATAGGTATGGTATTTTACTCGATATTCCTGAGTTATCATTAGTTTTTCTCCCGAAATTATTAAACGGTAAAGTCAACAGTGAAATACGGTAGTGATTTTTCTATCCGTTTTAGATTTTTTGTTTTTTCTACATATATATATATATATATATATATATATATATATATATATATATATATATATATATATATATATATATATATATATGCATATTTTTTAAGATAACTGAATTCTGAATTTTAAACTCGGCCTACTACCAATTGACAAATAAGGCCGATTCTCAATATTTTGTTTCACGTTAGAGATATCGAAAAAAATTATGAGGAAAATTTGTTTAGAAAATTTGTTTAGACCCATATACCAATTTTCATGACAATATTTTGGTATCCGAAAATTATTACGAGATGTCTTTTTTTAATTTTATACTTAGTGTGCCATGGAAAATAATAAAATTGACAGAAGTACTCAAGTGTTTTATAAATCCTCTCTAAATTTAATCAGTTATAAGAATAAAATAACTATAATAAAATTCTCATTACTTTGTGTTAATTATTTTATTGAAATATTTGAATACATAAAACTATTGAATCATCAAGTAGTCAAGTTCTTAGTTTCCATAGCGTACTAGTTATAAAATGGAGAGATAAACTTAATAATTTTGAATTATAACCAAAATATTGAAAGAATTGAAAATGCGAATTTAGTCATGAAAATTGGTATAAGGGCCTAAAAAAAATTTCTGAAAAACCCATAACTTCTTTCCATATCTCTAACGCGAAACAAAATATTGAGAATCGGCACTATTTGTCAATTCGTAGTAGGCCGAGTTTGAAATTCAGAATTCAGTTAAGTATCTTAACAAATATGACCCATCACCGTTTATGACTGTACGAAAATTCAAATCTGTGTTTCTTTGAATAATTATAATGTGGGGGTGTCTTCATCTTAAATGCGACAAACTGTACATGTATATATATATATATATATATATATATATATATATATATATATATATATATATATATATATATATATATATATATATATATATAAAGGGTCCGCCAATAAGGGCGCGTGAACTTTAAAATTGAATAAAACAAGTTGTGTGTGAGGTAGAAACGAAATTTATTTTTCATTCGAAAGGGTATTCGACCCCATTAAGTATGGAAGATAACATCGTTCAAATGACCACCGCGGCTCCGTTTGGTAGCCCGGATCCGGGAGGTCCAATTTTTGATGACTCTGGAGCACATATCGGCCTCAATTTGAGCGATGGCGTTGCGTATGTTGACTTTGTGTTTAGAGGCTTGTTGGCGTAGACCAGCGACTTGAGATAGCCCCAGAGAAAAAAGTCTAAAGGCGTAAATCGCACGATCTCGGTGGCCAGGTGATATCGCCTCCGCGCGAGATGACCATGTCCGGAAATCGCTCGTGCAGAATGTCCATTGTGGCATGGGCTGTGTGGCACGTGGCGCCGTCCTGCTGGAACCACATGTCGTCCGTGTCCATATCATCCAGTTTAGGCCAAAAGAAGTTGGTTATCATCGACCTGTAGCGCTCCCCATTGACGGTTATGGCCGCCCCAGCTTCGTTCTCGAAAAAGTACGGACCGATGATGCCGCCGGCCCAAAATCCACACCAAACAGTGACTTTCTGGGGATGCATTGCCACTTGGTGTACCTCGTGTGGGTTGTTCTCACTCCAAATTCGGCAATTTTGCTTGTTCACATACCCGTTCATCCAGAAATGAGCCTCGTCGCTGAAGATGATTTTTCGGCCAAAATGGGGGTCTGCTTCCAACTGCTCCAGAGCCCAGTCAGCGAACGCCCGACGCTGTCTGTGGTCGTTTTATCTTGAGCTCCTGGGTCAATTGGATTTTGTACGGGTGCAGACCCAAATCTAGATGAATAATTCTGCGAGTTGATGTCTACAAAAGGCCAAGTTCCTGGGAACGACAAAAAATGGACTGCCTCGGGTTCTCGCGCTCACTCTCACGGACAGCAACGATATTTTCGTTCGATCGGGCGTTTCGTCGACGTGTCAGTGTTGGCTGGTTGTTTACTGGACCAGTCGTCTCGAATTTGCCCACCAATCGACGGATAGTCGACTCTACAGGCCGTTCATCGCGACCGTAAAATGGGCGAAGTGCGCGGAACGTTTGCTCGAACTGATGACCCATTTTCGTAAAAACAATTTAATAATTTGCACGTGCTGCTCGATACTCAAACTTGCCATGGCGATTTGGGTTATATACTGAGCAAATGACAGCAACTTTGACAGCTCTACCTCGAACAACATGGGCCGCACCCTTCCGGCAAACTTCGCGCGTCCCTATTGGCGGACCCTTTATATATAATATATATATATATATATATATATATATATAATATATATGTGTATATATATATATATATATATATGTATATATATATATATTATATAATATATATATATATATATATATATATATATATATATATATATATATATATATATATATATATTTATTTATATATATATATATATATATATATATATATATATATATATATATATATATATAAAACCAAAGTTTAGGTCAGTGAAATTTTCGCTCCAAATATTGGGGAAGGAAGTGACGGGGAGCTGCATGATTGTAAATTTTTCAAACTGGCGTTAAAACATGTGGAAATTAATTATGAATTACATATCCGAGATACAGCCTTCTTAAGTATTTTGGAGGGTGTATGGAGCTGCAAAATAGGTTTTGAAGAAGGATTTTTACCCCTACAAAATAAGTAAGAGGGTTCAAATTCGTACTTTGATTAAGTTGATGTTAAAAAGTGCTGTTTGATGGTATAAAATTTTTTCCTCACTCTTGTCATTTCAATGTAAGGATTTCTTGTTTTTCATGGTTTTTGAGAAATGGGCAACTCCATCGCTTCTTCAGACGTAGTTGGACGGTTGAAATTTCAGACATGGATTGAGCTGATATGGCGCTTTAGTGGTTTCAGGTAATTTCCTGAACAGCCGTGACTTTAATATAACGATTTTATGTTTTTTAGTGGGTTTGAATGTTTTGGGTAGCTCCATATTTCCTGGCAAACGCGCTTTTATAGCAAAGCAAACTAAAAAGTAGAAAACAATTTTCAATAAATTTAAATAATAGTAGCAAAAAACTAAAAAACACGCTTTTATAGAAAAGAAAAATGAAAAGTAGAAAATAATTTTCAATAAATTTAAATTGATAATAGTGTAATTAGCAAACAAATTTCTTTTACTGTAGAAAAGCATAGGGTGCTTGCAGTCAATTGTTATATTTTAAGGACAAATATTGGTAAAAGTAGATTCATTATGGAAATATCTTAAAAAGCACCCCACGCTTTTCTTCAATAAAAGAAATTTTTTTGTTAATTACACTATTCCAAACTTAAATAAATTTATTTATTTATTTTAGTTTGCTTTTTATTAAAGCGTGTTTTTTAGTTTTTTCAACTATTATTTATTTTTTCCTTTTTAGTTCTGCTAACTACAACAGCGTATTTTTTATTTTCAATAACTATTATTTTTCTTTGCTTTTATACTATTTTGTGCATAATTTTCACAAAGACTCTACCGGGTATCAGATTTGGAAAATTGCTAATCCTGAAGGTCCTGAACAGGACAATGGGACAAACTATTCAAATTATTGCATTCTCATCGTTTTTTGATGAGTGTACAAAGTTTCAAATCAATCTGACGTTTTAAAGGGGGTGAAATTTACTTTCAAAATTTCCGTTACATAGATACATAGGTACATATATATATATATATATATATATATATATATATATATATATATATATATATATATATATATATATATATATATATAATCTTCTGATAATTATTAGCAATAACAGGCTTGTTGAATCTTAAAAAACTCGATTTTATTAAAAAGTTGACGTTTCGCCACGTATGTTATAATAACATCAGAAGATTTTATTGATGATATTCTCAAAAAATTCAACGACTTTTATAGAAAATTACAATTTACTCTAGAAAAAGAAACGAACAATACATTAAATTTTCTTGATATTACTCTCATACACAAAAACAATGAAATTATCACAAAATGGCATAGAAAAGAAATTTTTTCACAAAGAACATTGAACTACAACAGTACACATCATTTGTCACAAAAAAAGAGTTTAATAATCGGATATATAGACAAAGCACTTAAACTTACTTCACCTACACACAGATATGAAACATTACAAGATTTCCATAAATTACTCATAAAAAACGATTATCCAATAAAACTTATACAGAAAATCACTAAAAATAGAATTCATAAACTTTACAACACATTAGAAACATCAAAGAAAGAAAATATCAACAAAAAATATATTCCTCTTCCATATATTCCTCATTTAAGTAATAAAATTTCACAAATTTTAAATCCACACGATATTAAAGTAGCCCACACCGCACAAAATCAAATTAAACAAATATATTCTAAATTAAAAAGTAAAACACCTCTTCTGCAAAAATCTCATGTTGTTTATAGTATACCCTGTAATAATTGTAATAAATCATATATAGGACAAACTTTTCAAAATTTAGGAGAAAGATTAAAAGCACACAAATATACCAGAACACAAACCACAGCACTGATAAAACATAAAAACAATGAGAATCATACTTTCAACTTTAATAGCGAAAAAATTTTAGAAATAGAAAAAGATCAAAAAAGCAGAGAAATTTTAGAAATGGTACATATTCCAGAAAATTTAAATAAAGTCGTAAATGATAGAACAGATATCAAACATTTGAGTTCAATATACGCAGATTTAATTCTTTAATTTTTCTAAGAAACAACATAAATCAAAACAAAATAATCAACAAACAAACTATAACCATATCAACTCATCTTCTTAGACAAAATCTAAACATCTAGAATTTTCAATTTTTCTAAAAAGAAAGTATAGTTTAGAACATGTGATCTCCAAAATTACAAGTAATGTCTTTTTAAAGACAATAATCAAATATTTTAAACCTATTTTGTACATTACGTGGGTGAAGGTTTCTGTGGTTCCCTTCCCATCTAATATCAACAGACCTGTCTGTTTATATTGGACTAAATAGCACGTAATTAATAACTGAAGACGGCCACAGCCGCAATGAGAAATTTTTGAAAAAAAGATAAACAGTACCCTATTCTTTGACTCTTCAAAATCAAAATAATTTGAACCTATTTCGAACATTACGTGGGTGAAGGTTTCTGCGGTTTCCCTTACCATCTAATAATAACAGATTTGAATGTTAATATTGGACTGAATAGCACGTAATAATTAACAAAGAACGGCCACAGCCGAAAAATTTTAGTGGAACAGAGTAGTCTGTTTCTATTCAAATTTTTTCAAATCAATAAATATCAGAGAAATTTCAATTTTTTCAAAAGTTTTGATAAAGCCACGAATGTCGTGGCGAAACGTCAACTTTTTAATAAAATCGAGTTTTTTAAGATTCAACAAGCCTGTTATTGCTAATAATTATCAGAAGATTAGAAATAGTTCACAGGCAACAACAATTCGAATAAATAATTATATATATATATATATATATATATATGTATATATATATATATATATATATATATATATATATATATATGTATATATATATATATATATATATATATATATATATATATATATATATATATATATATATATATATATATATATACGAATCTTATAAAAGCGTGTTCAAAATGGAGTGTTTTTGAAACTCTATGAGAAATATACCATAAGAAATCTCTCCCAATTTTTGAAGCATCCAGTTCTAAAGAAACATTCATATTACATAATATAATCCATAATGAGCCAAATATTGACAATTATTATTTGTCCAAACTGAGCTATCTAATTATCTTCATTGATTTTCGATTATGCCAAGTCAGTTGATAAAATGCGTGCATGGAGTATTGAACAAAAAGAACTAATCTATATTAAAACAATGGTTAAAAATAACAATTTACACATTTATTATAAGAAATAACGCATGACGCACGTTTCGGTGGAACTTCACCTTCTTCAGATGCTAATGGCAAACTTTTTGTTTTGTTTTGCCATTAGCATCTGAAGAAGGTGAAGTTCCACCGAAACGTTATTTCTTATAATGAATGTGTAAATTGTTATTTTTAATCATTGTTTTAATATGTTTATTAATTTACACCAAGTATCGGCCCAATCAATCCAGAACTAGTCTAATGATACAAAGCATATTTCCAATCAACTTTCAAAACCAAAATAATACTACAATTATATTTCATTATTGAGTATATTGTAATATTTGCTATTGTAGTTTTGAAAATATAATTGATTTTTAAAGAAACTGAACGTTTTAATAATATTCAAACTGACAACATTCTCTTCGAAATCCAATTTTATATATTTTCCATGTTGAATCAATATAGATAGGTATTTTGTAACATGAATAAATATCGTGAATATCATCTGCATTAAATTCTACTTGCTCTTCCTGATAATAAAAAATAATAACGATTTCGTGTTGAGTGAATAAGGCTTCTTATTTCTATTTATAAACAAAATCATTAATTTTCTCGTGAACAGATTAAGTAAATTTTTTAATACCACAAATATTCAGTAGTTATCGTGCTCATATTTCATTTAATCACTTCGTGAAGTTTAATTATACTTTCGTTCATGTCTGCAGCAGCTTCTTATATAATAAATTATTCTGAAGAAGAATTATTATTTGAAATACTATTGATGAATGATTTACCTGGGTCTCACTATTCGGAAGTATTTTCGATGGAAATCATTTTATTAATGATTAGTGTGAACAATCGGTAACTGAATAATAAATTTTTTATTCAGATTTAGATGCCTCTGAAAACTTGAATTGAGTTCTTGATGATTTCAAAATTACTCTGAAACAATTATGTCTCAATAACCACAAATTACTCATGAAAATTTTGTAGCGATAAAGAGGCGCAGCGTCTATGATAAAGATAATAATTGGTTGGACACTTCATTTAAAAAAATAATGAATAAGGTATAAACTTTAAAATAAAAACACTTGGCTTATGTTTCACAATATAAAAAATATTTAGATACTGTATTTAGCAGTAACGAAAAGTCGACATGTTTCGAGTTATGAACTCATTATCAGTCTTTTTAAAGAGTTCATAACTCATGTCGAAACATGTCGACTTTTCGTTACTGCTAAATATAGTATCTAAATATTTTTTATATTGTGAAACATAAGCCAAGTGTTTTTATTTTAAAGTTTATACTTTATTCTTTATGATGTTTCACCAAGTGATGTGCGAGAATTCAATCTCAGTTATTAAAAAAATAATGATTATTCAAATCAAATCTCCAACGGAGTCATAAGACTCGACTTCCCATTCGTCCTTCAAGGGAGAATGCTATAAAATTCGACATCTGTGCCGCACACGATGAAAATACTAGACAGCTCTTCAACGAGCTTGTCAGTAGTGTCCCGTCCATAGACCGAGTGGCCAACAACATCGAAACCATATAACCACCTCAAAGTTTCTAAGAATAGCACTAGTGACATGCAAACGAATCACAGCTCCATCCATCGGAAACCGATAAAAATCTCCCTTAAGGCCAAACAGAAACGCCAATCGCCGAAAACTGATGTAACTTTACATCGTCTGTGGCACGAATTTCGAATTTTCTAACATTTTCCCTTGAAGGATGAATGGGAATTGCATGTCGTCGAGTCTAATGAAAGAGGGTTGACATTTATCATCAAATTTTCAAATGAATTGCTCCACATTATTATCTTTATAAATTTTTCTATATATATATATATATATATATATATATATATATATATATATATATATATATATATATACCTATATATATAAATGTATTTTTATATTTATATTATAGTTATTTTATACATTTATAAACAGCAAATAATTTTATCTACATTTTTACTATATTTCACATTATATCAAATGGAAATGCTAATTTGTATAATTATATGTTAAGTAGGATTGACTTCTTTTTTTCAAATGAGTAAAAATTATTTTCAATCAATTTCTCATTGGATAAATCATTATTGTGGGTGACACATCAATAGTTGTGCAGTTTTACATAATACAGATTTAACCGATTTACACAAATTTGGCCTTGACTGAAGTCTATAGCAAACATGAATTTCAATAACTTACAACATAAATAGAGCAGAATGATTGAACGGCAAGGGGAAAAGTTGATATAGTTGAAACTTTGGAGAATAATATATATATATATATATATATATATATATATATATATATATATATATATTCAGGTGGTTTATCTAAATTTTGAATTTTTTGACATAAAAAATCAATATGGCTAACTTCTGGTTTTACTGAAAAAGATGTAAAAATTCAAATAAAACATCCTATATATTATTACATATTTTAATTCTGAGGCGTCAAATGAATTCATTACATGTGTCAAATGTCAATTCTAGCGCTGTTTGAATTTTGTTTTTTTTTTATCGTAGATGGCTACGACATCATCTATAAAAATCATAGATAATTGACTTAAAAGATCGCCCACAGGAATAATTTTTTTAAAATTTTCTTTTCGTGAAGTTTGTTTACGATTCAATTCTATTTCGAACCAACAAAACTCAGAATTTTAAAATGGAAACATACATGAGCCACCTTGTATATTAAGCGGTTCCTTCAAATTCCTTCAAAATGATTTACACATCAGTTTTCTCAATTTCTGAATAACGAAGTAATTATTAATAATCTTATTTTCTTTAAAACCTTTCGCTCCTGAAACCGACCTTGTTTACGAAACCGGATGTCAGCCATATTGAATTCGTATGTGAAAAAAATCAAAATTATATCTGCGATAACTCCCAAAATTTCAATAATCGTTGAAAATTATATATATATATATATATATATATATATATATATATATATATATATATATATATATATATATATATATAATTATTTATTCGAATTGTTGTTGCCTGTGATCTATTTTTAATCTCTTGATAATTATTAGCAATAACGAGTTTTTTAAGATTCAACCAGCCTGTTATTGCTAATAATTATCAAGAGATTAAAAATAGATCACAGGCAACAACAATTCGAATAAATAATTAAATATTGCAAGCTGAAAATATGGCAATGATCCCAAACTTAAGCTGAGAGTTTCAAACATTGTTCTAGATTGTGAGTACCTTTTTAAAAAATTTGAAATTCTAAATAAAAATTTCATTAAAAACGGTTACTTCCATATAAACAAGCTATACCGATAATTTTGCTCTACTTATTTAATATTTTCCCGCGACTAATTTCTTTATTATTGTTTATTTACTCGTTCTGAGATCTCGCGGATGGCATTAATCGCCTCCATGGCAGAGTTTGACCAAATCTCCCAAACCGAAGAGTTCAAACAATAGTCCACAAAGGTGTGATTGTCTTCCGTAGCAGAGGTTTTTATTTGTTGTACTATTTTCATCTCCAAATTTTCAATACAATGCTTTGCTACGCCGTTCTGATGAGGACCAAAGAGTCCAAAACACGTGTCAACGGCTGCTTCCATATAAACGTTCTATACCGATAATTCTGCTCTACTTTTTTAATATTTTCCTGCGACTAATTTCTTTGTTGTTAGATAAATAGTACCCTATTATTTTTATTTTCGAACATTACGTAGGTAAAGGTTTCGGTGGTTTCCCTTGCCATCTAATGATAACAATTTTGAATTTTGATATTAGACTGAATAGCACGTAATAAAAATAACAAAAAGAACAACCACATTCGGAAAAAAAATTTAGCGAGACAAAAGCAGTCTTTGTCTTTTCAAATTTTTTTCAAATCAATAAATGTCAAGGAGATTTCAATTTTTTTTCAAAAGTTTTGATAAACTATGAATGTCGTAGTGAAACGTCAACTTTTAAATAAAATCGAGTTTTTCAAGATTCAACCAGCCTGTTATTGCTAATAATTATCAAAGAGATTATATATATATATATATATATATATATATATATATATTATATATATTTATATATATATATATATATATTATATATATATATATATATATATATATATATATATATATATATATACCGGGTGTAAATGAGTCATGGCCACCCCCATTAACTTTTCAAAGGGTTCTTCGATTTTATTGAAATTTGGGAGGTTATCGCAGATATAATTTTGAAATTTTTCACATATGAAATCAATATGGCTGACTTTGTGTATATATGGTGTGTGTATATATATATATATATATATATATATATATATATATATAAATGTATGAAATGAAATTAATTAAAAACAACACAATAACTTATTTGCGTTTGATAGCTCAAATTGGACTAAAACTAATATCTAACAAAATAAATTATCTGAAGAATTTTAAAATATCAATTAAATCACTCTGAATTCTAATAAAATTATTTCCTCATCCATCGAATGTTAAAAGAATGATTCATTAAATTTCCAGTACTGATCAAGAGAAACCTATTTGATAATTATTGAGTTCAACTATGTGAAACGTGGTTACGCTACAGTATTTCGAAGTGTCTTAAGAAGCTGGAATAAATATTACTTGTATTGCTATAAACCTCAATTTTGCTACTTGTTGGTTAATATTTCCCATTAACCGGAAATGTAATTTTCGCTTCAATCGGTATGCGGATATGCATTACTAAATGTCACATGAACGTTGAACTCATTAGTACTACATTTCAATTATCTCTAGTGTAAGTTTGAAAGATACTCACATTTTAAATTTATGAGAAATCAAACAACTTCGAGAAACAATAATTTATATCTATGGTGCTTAATTTAACTTAACGAATGTATATTAATCACTAAACCATTTAATTATTTCTATACAAGCGTGCGGAAAAGTGTAGTTTTCCACACACATCACAATGTGATGAATAATATCTTCCCACTCTATTTTTTGTAGCATTGGCGCGATGAAATAAATTTTATCAGGGAGCTACATAATTTAAACTATAATCAACATTTTTAATGTGCCAAATTTACTTACCTCTGATTCTTCATCAACTATAAATATTATATTAACACTCTTTAATAATAAATTATAATTTAGTTCTTGTTCATTGTTTTTTAAGTTCGAAAATAATATATACTCAGTTGTTAAAAATAAATACTAAATGCTAAATTTTATTTCTTGTTTTCGCAAGGCTCTACTTTTAACAATCAAGAAAAGTAATTTATAATTTATTTGTTTAAAAATATGAATAATAATCAAACGAGCTGAATGATTTAATTGATATTCACTTTATAGAAATATTTTTTTTTAAGTTATGAATTTCATTCACTATGAATAAATTCATTTTGAAAAATGAATGATGAAATCAAACCACAAACTAGATTTCGTAAGGAAAATAAAGTTTCAGTTTCTTCAAAAACCTACAAAAGTAATTCTTCTTTTAATTTCAAAGAAACAATTCTTCTGTCTATCAATAAAGGGTTTCATAATTGCCCACTACTCTTAAGCCACAAAATAATTATAATATTTTCTATTTGACTAACTGATAATTGAATCAATTCAAGTATGATTTTCAAAGCAAATAACCGATTCTGGAACGAATTTTATTTCATCTTGATTGCCTTTTCTTGGTTTCCCCATTAACCCATTTTAAATTGGAATTGTGGAATACGGGCTGGTTCTTCTTCTACTCCAGTGCGTTTATGATGACTATACAAATACTGCCAATACCGTGATATTGATTTTAAAATAATTTAATTTTACGGATATAAATAACTTTCTTTTCACAGCTTCTTACATCAAATTGAATTTTCGCTTTGCTTCTCAGATCTTTAACTCAAACATTACTAGGCACAATAAGGAAGAATCTTAATTGCTGAGATTTTTCTGACCGCCAATCTACAAAAGTTGGCACACCAAAGAAATATTTTAATTAAAGAAGGATGAATATAAAGTTATATACTAATAAGTTTGTTGAAGTTATATTCAATAGCGAAACGAAGTGGTACATTTGTGATATTTTTTGGTTAATGGATCACGAAATTGTTACTTTCAATGAATGATTGATTTTTTTTATTGCAATTTGATTTTAACATGACTAGTTTTCATTAATTGAGTAAATCCAATTGTATAGAAATTAAACGTAATTGCAATATAGGTAAGAATAATAAGCGACTTTACCATGGAAAATGTATGGGGGGTGGGGGGGGGGGGGGGTGGGGGGGGGGGGGGGTGGGGGGGGGGGGGGGTGGGGGGGGGGGGGGGTGGGGGGGGGGGGGGGTGGGGGGGGGGGGGATAGATAGAGATACATTAGCAGAAAGAATAATATATAGAAAGAAAGATAGATAAAAATAATTTTTATGGCAGAACAACGTTTGCCGGGTTAGATAGATATGTAGATAGATAGATAGATAGAAAGACAGATAACTATCTAGATAGATAGATAGATAGTTAGATAGGTAGATATACATCGGCAGATAGATGAATAGATAGAAAGATAGATAGATAAAAATAATTTATATGGCAGAACAACGTTTGCCGGGTCAGCTAGTATATATATATATATATATATATATACTATATATATATATATATAATATATATATAATATATATATATTATATATATATATATAATATAAAATAATTTATATAAATAAATATATATATATATATATATATATATATATATATATATATATATGTGTGTATATATATATTTCATGAATTATATTTGTATCCCCTACTGTCCATATCATACCAAATGAGCTGAAATTTGGTTTCTAGTTTTTTTTCTGAGGGAGAAAAACATTGAAAATTTGGCTAAATTTAGTAAAAATGTTAGTATCCCCAAACTTTGGGAAGGGACTGGCTGGAAGGTGAATTAGAGGAAAGTTTTCGATTGGCAAATTCAGTTAGAGGGTTGAAATTGGTTATATGGATTGAGTTGATGTTGAGGTACGTTTTTTAATTAATTTCAATTATTTTTCTGAGCCGACACTATTGAAATTTTGAGATTTAAACTATTTTTGTACACGCGATGCACTTCGAGGCGTATATTTTCCGTTTGATACGCATTTCGACCTGCTTCGCACTCGATACGTGATGCACTTCGCGGCAGGACTTACATGCATGATGTTTCTGTAGTTAATTATCTTCCTTCTCAGGGTAAAATAGAACCTTATTGACAACTGCTGCTCACGGAATTTTCCGTTCTATATCATTTATATATCTATTCTCATAAATGAAATCGAAAGCTGTTTAACACAATAATTCTAGTTATATGTGAAGTCAACGTCAGGATGAGATAAATGGAATTTTTTGAAAATATATAACTCAAGAGTGAATAGAATAACTCTCTTATTCGACTACTTCATTTCTTTTTTTGAACACTAGTGTTTTTCTTTCAGTTTATGATTCTGCTGGACGTTACAATGGTCAATTTTTCTTCGGTTACGACTATTGGCTTGGGTCATTTTCTCTTTGTAAGGAACTAACCAACAATGAAACGAATAGAGAAATACCTCCATTCCCAGTTAGTTTTTTCATGACCAAATTGAGGATAAATATAAATGAAGAATTGACACCAGTGGTAAGCAATATTATTTTTGGAAAATATTCATTTATATTTGTACCTGAATCATATAATCTTACTCGTACGGAGTAGGTAGATACTCAGTTGAATATGCCCAATTCTAAATTGAATTGAAATAACATATAGGTAACTATAATTCACTAACATCTTAAACATCTTCAGAAGTCGTTACTGAATGGAAAGTGACCACATTTTTATATTTCTATATGGAAATTGAATTTTCTCACCTCATCAAACATTTTTTTATACCACTGTAATGACGGAAATGCATATTCAGTATCAATCTAAAAACGAAATGTTGTCAAATAACTCCAGACTATTATTCGAGTCCAATATCTGCTATGAAAGAGAAAGTATTCTACTTATGTAAACACTGAGTGTCCTGAGGCACGATACGTAACATACTCTCATAGTACGTAAAACGAGCGCTGTATAGTCTACCAGAAGTGGGTAAAGGACAAAGGCACTTTATTTATCTATGTCCTCGAGAAGGCAGTGCTGCGTTGAATTAACTCAAGCTTGAAAATATTGAATAAATTCATTGCCCGAATTGACAATTTAATGGGACACATCAAATTAAAAATCAATTCATGAAAAATATACTAGTTGACCATGCCAGTTTTATATGTCACATATGCGAACAAGGAAAGTTCACCAATGATTTAAAAATTATCGAATAATCTTCCAATAGAGCTGCTTATATGTATTCCGTCACTAAATTTCAGACTGATAGCTCTGCTACCTGCATTAGCTGAAGTAATCGAAAGATTAGTTAAAAAAAGAATGGTAACGTTTATATGCAAACACGGTAGGTACCTATTCTTAGTGCAGATGAATATGGCTTTCAAGCTTCAAAAAATACCAATGACGCATTATTCGCGTTTTTTGAGCGACTGTACCTGAGATTGAATGATGGGGAGGCAGCTACATCAGTGTTCTGTGATCTATCAAAGGCCTCCGACTGTGTAAATCACGGTATATTGCTTCAAAAGCTGTACACTTATGGCTTCAGAGGTGTGGCTTTGGACTGGTTTCGATCGTACTTGTCAGAGCGCTTCCAGAGCGTATTTTCGCTGATGCGAACGCGATGTCTCTCAGACATGGAGTACCGCAGGGATCTGTGTTAGGTCCTCTGTTATTCCTATTATATGTGAATGACTTAACACATGTCGGCATTCATGGATAACCTGTTTTTACCGGACATCATCAATGAGGATCTAAGCAGGGTTAAGGAATGGCGTGACGCCAATTTATTGTCTTTCAATACCACTAAGACAAGTATAATCAGCTTCAAATGTGTTGTTGATGATGTATTTCTCGAGGATGATCGTCTCAGCATTAAGGCAGTCAATAATTTCTTGGGGTTAAATATTGATGCCAGTTTAAAATTTGAAGGGCATATATTGAATTTGTCTAGCTTGTTATAATCTCAACGAGTTCTATCGGATTACCTGATTTTCATAATAATAATATACGTTATCAAATTGGTAATAGGCAATTCAATTCATCTGCCATTGCCCACAAATTTGTTAATGTTTACATGTACTTGTATTTTTATATTTATATCTATATTTATATTTATGTTTATATTTATTGTTTATAATTATGTTACCTATAAGTATTTTTTTGTGAGGGAGAACTTTTTTTTCGACTGTTTATTTGACTTGAATCCTTCCTGTCTTTGTGTGAATTGTACCTAAGTTTTTCTCTTTTCTTTTTTAACGCTTTGTCAATGAGAAAAATATTTTTATTCTTCAGATAATAAAGTACATTTTGATTTTGATTTTGAGCTGTCTTGGAAGAATGATTATTTTTAAATTATTGAAGACTTTGCGTTTTTCTCTTCATGTGATATGAAATTGACATGGTCAGTAAGTATATTTTACATGAATTTATCGTTGAAAATTACGAACATCGCAACAAGTATTCTCGCAACGCGCACTCGTGAGTAAGTCTAGAGTTTTTAAATACTATGTTAGTGTGCTCTGGAATCCCATACGCCACTGTTGCACAGTAGACACCTTCATGTCAGGAAGTATTAGTTATCTCGACGGAATTCTGCATTTTCGGTCTAACCAGCGAATTGTTGGTTCCCAATATCTTTGGTGGAGGTTGCTATGGTTTGTTATGCATCTAGTAGTTCTGCCGCGATCTGTATTGGGAAACAATTAGAAATATGTCAAGTATGCTGTACTGAAGAGATCTAATAAGATCGAAACAGCTGTATGCAGATCTTGAGTTATAGTGACTTGACATTCTCTATAATTCACTGTTGCATTGTGAATGCAGATTTCGCGTTGCGGAATACGTATAACCTACTCCCTTGAAAAATTGTTTAATAATTTTTAAATTATTAAAGGATATTCCATGTTCACTTTGTGAGATATATACCTCAAATTATTTAAATAAAATTTGTGTGGAGATAGGTTTTATTCGGCTCCTTAAATGATTGGAAAAAATAACAGACAAGTTAACAAACAATTGACAAACGAAAATTGAGGTAAACAGAATGAGATATATTGTATTTTTAATTTTGATTAATATTTTCACCGAAGAAGGAAGATAATATAAACGTATAATAAATTATATATATACCTGACAAACGAAAAGTACATTATATAAATATTCGTATATTATCGAAAATATTACTGTAGATATTTTTCTATCAGTAAATGGCAAAAATCCTGTCATTTTCGTTATTTTTAGAGAAATTTGTTAATAAAATAATTTCTATTTTCAAAATAGCTGTTATATATATATATATATATATATATATATATATATATATATATATAGATATATATATATATATATATATTTATATCATATAGATTACATTATCATAAGCTGACTTTTTTCAGACAAGACAGTTGAATATTGGGGAATGTTTGCCTGCTACTTGTTCTATTAATGAACTCAGATTACTCCTTGCTCATGAACCAAAGCAAGGAGCTTCTATCAACGTAATTGATATAAGGAAGGTTCCTGGAACTTACTCACTCTTAAATGATACTAAATTTAGTATTGTGGGGTAAGTTTGATATTTACGTGCTATTTGTTTCATGCAAATGAAGAATTGAAAATTTATTTGATACACCTTTTATATATATATATATATATATATATATATATATATATAAATATATATATATGTATATATATGTATATAATATATATATATATATATATATATAAATATTATATATGTATATATATATATATATATATATATATAATATAAATATATATATATATATATATATATATATATATATATATATATATATATATATATGTATATATACCTTCACGAGGATCAATTTTAGTTAAATATGATGAAAAAATCTTTGTCTCATATACATTTATCTACAGAAATTTCACATTATTTTCGATCATCTGAACTTTCACACACCAATAATTTTCCATTTTCAATTTTGACTATTGTTTCTTCGTTCATGGAAAATAGGTAAATCATTGATTAAAATCATTTGTTGTTAATATTGTTTTCTTAGAGGAACTGCTCTGGCAGTAGGACTTCTAATTCTCGTAGCATCAATAGTGGAAATAGTACTAAAATCAAAAAATAAATCGAAGAAAGATGATCCTGACTCTGAAAATAACAACACAAACACAGAGGGACTTAAAGGCAGCAGAGAACTGGTACTGAATAAGAAAAAGAAGAACAATAGTGAGTATATAAAATATACCAAACAAATGAAATTTTAGTTATATAAATTTTTTGGTTATAATGGTATGAATGTCTTCCACTGAGATCAAATCAAATTGAATGGTATCTTGATATTTCTTTAACTTTGTTACACGATGTGCAATGATTCATGTCGATATATCAAGCATTTAAAAATAAAATGAAATCAAAATATTGGTTTCGTTCGTTATTGAAAAATAATAATGAAGCGAATACGATGCTATAAAGTTGCTCTAATTTCACAATGTCTATATATGCAAGATGTGGATATCCAAGTCATACTAATTTTAACTACCTAGAATGTTTTAAGTCGTTGCCACCAATAATTAAGAAATAGCATTCGTGTGCTTGCAGCGATAGATTTTGTTGGAAAAATCGTAATGAAGTTTGAAAAAAGCTATAAAAATGTTATAATAAATAATAATTCTTTGAGTACACAAAAGAGCTATAAGAACTATAACAGCTATCTATTGAACTGGAATTATTTTTCATCTTTAGTGATGATAATATCTTATTGTTATTTTAGTACTGAGGTACTGCATTCTATAGAAACTCGAGCTTTATATCCACCTATTTCTCTTTTTTGAAAAATTCGCTATGAGTTAAAAGAAAATAGTGCGACTTGGACAGTTTTTCGAATTATTGCCAGAAAAAGGCATAAATTTCCTTTTTTTTTGTAGTATTTATATAGGTAAATGATTATTCCTACGCAATCTATAAGTATCCATGTTCTATTAATAGAAAATACAACTACACCCAAATTGAAGAAATAGGTTTTGAGTTATGTTTATATGTCTTAGAAATCAAAACAACAGCTGAGAGATCCACAAAAGATGAACTGATTCTAAAAATCTGAATGAAAATTAGTGCTTGAAAAATTGAAAAATAAATAACAAGAAATTGCTAAAATTGCCCAGATTACGTCTATTGTTGGTTTATGTAATTGTTTTTAGTTTTCTTTCAATGAATAATAATTCATGTTTTCACTTTTGTGATTTACTTCAATTTATTTGAACCAGACAATCCTGTCCATCACATCGACATTCTTCATTCGAAATTTCTGACTTAAGCCCTAGGGCATAATCAAATCAGAAACTAGAACGTATTGTAGTTCGTCTAGAGTTTTCAGATGCGTTCGACCCGATGTAATTGTTCTATTTAAATAATGGCCACATTTTTATATTTTTTTTACGATCAAATGATTATTATAGGCAAAATTGAATTGTTCTGGGAAATGTACATTATAATATTTCTCTTTTGAAAAACCAAACATGCTAAAATCATTATTTTACAGATATAATGCTGAGATTACTGTTAGCTTTCTCCGCAATGGAAAACGGAAAGAAAATTCTCAATGTGGAAACAACTTCAAAAAAATCAATCACATGTCTTCATGGTCTCAAATTCTTTTCTATTCTCTGGATTATATTGGTTCATACGTATCTTGAAATTTTCAGTGTAGCTAGTAACAAAAATATGAGAATACTCACAGAAAGAACATTTTTCTATCAAACTATATCCAATGCTACATTTTCAGTGGATACATTTTTCTTCATAAGGTAAGCACACATAATATATATATAATATTGTATATATATATATATATATATATATATATATATATATATATATATATATATATATATATATATATATATATAATATATATTGTGAACTGTGATAATGATCGTGCTCGAGTGTGATTTTGGTAATATTTACAAGTCCCAACATGTAGATGAATGTTTTGAAATATTCTTCGATATTATTAGAAACACTTTTGAAGATTGTTGTCCACTCATAAGGTGCACTGGTCAGGTCCAGAATGATAAAAGGTGGATATCTTCTGACATTATTACTGCTAAACGTGATCTGAATGATCTTCATTGGTTGCATAAGAGTTTCAATAGTCAATCTACTTATGATCTATATAAGAAAGCCAAATCATCTTATCATTCCCTTATTAGGAATACAAAATTTAAATTCAATAAACAACTAATTGAAATATCAGAAAATAAAACTAGAACTGTCTGGGATATGGTGAATACTATGACTGGTAGGAAAACGAAGGATCATAAGTCTATCTCGTTATCTGTTGATGGCGTTTCATATAGTGATCCCAAAATAGTTGCGGAAATCTTTGTAGATTATTTCACAACAATCGCGGAGACTTCGCTCAACAGTTATTTCAAGGATTCATTAAACCACCACTCCTGTACCACTTCATCTATTTTGAATAAAAATTTTTTCTTTTATCCAGTTCATGAACAGGAGGTGATCAATGTTGTCAAATGATTGAAAAAAACAAAAGGTTCTGGACTCGATTTCGTTTCTGCGCGTATTTTGAGACTATAGTTAATGAGATAAGTACTAATTTCGCACATATTATTAATCTATCAGTAACCACTGGAGTATTTCCCAACCTCCTCAAGAAGGCCTGCATTGTTCCGATTTTCAAAAAAGATGATATGGCTGATGTTTCGAACTACAGACCTATTGCTATCCTGAGTACATTCTCAAAAGTATTCGAGAAGATAATATATAGCAGACTGATGAAATATCTTGACAAGTTTCAGATTCTTGATAGTGCTCAGCACGGCGTTAGATCCGGTCGCTCAACTCAGACTGGAGCGTTGAATTTTGTTGAATTCGTCTATGAGCACCTGGATCGTGGCGCACATGTTGCTGCTTTGTTTTTTGATTTATCACGGGCATTCGATAGCCTGTCGCATCAATTCATTTTATACAAGCTTGATAACTTTGGATTCAGGGGTATCTTTCACAATTGGATACGGAGTTATCTCGAAAATAGAGTCGCATCCGTTCGAGTTGATGATCGTTGTTCAGGTGAGCGAAACTTGAAATTAGGAGTGCCTCAGGGCTCTGTCCTTGGACCTCTATTGTTCCTCCTATTTATAAATGACCTCCCACCAAACTTGAGGCAAATTTTCATCAAATTACTGAACTCCAATAAGTCACTACACCGGACGATCAGGATAATACTGTTCGCCGATGATTCCTCTATAGCGGTTTCAGGTGAGACGTTAGATGAATTACGATCTCTATGTGAGCTCATTATGCAAAGTTTCATCGAGTGGTGTCACAATAATAGAATTAAGATGAATGTCAATAAAACGGAATGCATTCGTTTTAGTGTATCTGGCTCTGGGAGTGAAACATTTATTGTTCAGCATTTGGATACGGTTATCTCATCTTATGACCATGTTAAGTTTCTGGGTATACACATTGATAGATGTCTGAAATGGCATTCGCATATTGATGCCCTATGTAAAAAACTCAACAGCTCCTATTACGCGTTAAGTAAAGTCAAAAGTTCTCTTCCGCTAAATTCTCTTATTAACGTCTACTATTCTTTGGTATATTCTCACCTATCTTACAATGTTTTGCTATGGGGTAATTCTTCAGAGGTTGATAGAGTATTCGTCATTCAAAAACGAATAGTTCGTTTAATGTTCGATTGCCATCCACGGTCCACTTGCAGACCCCTTTTCATAGACAATAGTATTCTCACTTTGGCCGCTTTATTTATATTTAAATGTCTAATATATGTGAAAGAAAATGAGGATAGTATTATAAAAATTTCTAGTTTTCATTCACATGATACCAGAAATAAGAATGAATTGTATTTTCCCATTCATAAACCTACTAAGTTTGAAATGTGTCCACTTTATCAGAGTATTAAGATGTTTAATCATCTACCACGATGTATTCAAAATCTTCAGAAAAACAAATTCAAGAAGACTGTCAAACACTTTTTATTAAAGGAATGTTTCTATAATGTAAAAGATTACTACAGCTATAATTTCAGAGAATATATTTTTGAATGATGTAATCTTTGTGTGTATATCTTTATGACTTGTCCTATACATGTAATAATATGTCTTACAGGATCAATAAACCATTATTATTATTATTATTATTTATTTTTATGATAAGGCATGTCGATCAAAAGTAAAGAAAGTCAATTTACTCTTTTTTTATTCCATATGTCTAGCTTTCGAAACTAAGTTTGTTTCTTCTTCAGGACTGTAGAACCTGTTAAGAGTTTCCTTTTCTTTGGTTTCCTTTCATTTAAATATAAACTATATAGTAGTATACAACTCAACACGATACCATAACCTCCATATGGTGTGTTTGATTTGGAGGTTATGGTATCGTGTTGAATTTTATACTACTATATAGTTTATATTTAAATGAAAGGAAACCAAAGAAAAGGAAACTCTTAACACGTTCTACAGTTCTGAAGAAGAAACAAATTTAGTTTCGAAAGCTAGACATATGAAATAAAAAAAGAGTAAATTGACTTTCTTTACTTTTGATCGACATCCCATATCATAAATATATATATATATATATATATATATATATATATATATATATATATATATATATATATTTATTTATTTATTTATTCATTTATCAATTTAAATTAACGTGTCTCAAAATCGGAGGTCACTGACACTAAATTGAAATGCTAATTATGATACAAGAGAAAACAAAAAAATAGAAAATAATATACGACTGTAAAGTTAGCATTCTTAGAGGAATTTCCATGGCATCAGATAGCCATGATATATATATATATATATATATATATATATATATATATATATATATATATATGTATACAATGGGTTAGTAAAAAATATTTTCAGGGGGGGTTAAATTAGATAAATATTAGAAAATGATATAAATGTTAAATTTCGTTGAATTTTCTTCATACAAAAGAAGTTTCGGAGGGAGTTTTGTCCCTTATATATTTTATATTTGTATATATATATATATATATATATATATATGTATATATTTATATATTTGACTTCGAGAACCGATTTTATTAAACAGTTAACGATTTGTCACAAAATTCATGGCTTTCTCAAAACTTTTGGAAGATTGAACCTAACTTGTCGTTTATGAAGTTTAGAATGTACAAAATAGGTTCTTTAAACCTATTTATATTGGATCTTTTTTGTTCAAACTTCGAACTTATGTTTTATTCATATACAAGAAAGAAATATGTCTTTGTTTCAATAATGACGAATAATTTTTTTAAATTTCAGTGGACTGCTAGTCACCGTTACGTACTTCAGATCAGAAAGCAAAAACAAGAAAAAAACTGAAGATGAATCTACTTGCCACGTAATTAAAAGTACTACCGGAAAATTTTCGCTGATGATGTTTTATCGATTCTTTCGTTTAACTCCAGCTTATATGTTTGTACTTGGTGTTAACGAACTCACCCTGAGATATTTGCATAGCACTTCTGTATTTTCGCTAGCTGTCATCGATCATTTAACCTGTAGCGATTATTGGTGGAGAAATATTCTTTACATCAATAATTTTTTTCCACAAACAGAATTTTGCATGTTGTGGTCATGGTATGTTGCCAATGACACCCAGTTCTATTTCATCGCATCGATTCTTCTAGTTATTGGAGTTCGGTGAGTACTGGGAAATTTTTTGTATATAGGGGTCATTTATGAATCTATCAGAACGATGAAAAAATGTCATTATTATTTCGATATAAATCTCGTTAACACAGGCATCGAATAAAGCGCTCCGATTCTTTAGGCCCTTGAATTTAAATCAGCCTCTTTTATCAGGAGAACAGCCGGACTTCGGCCGCCCGTTTATGACGCACTCAAATCCCCTAACGCCTAGAATCTCAAATTATTAATATCTTTTGTAAATTATATTATTTCTTATCATTCAGAATTCCATATGAACTCAATGCTACAGCTCCAATCATTCAAACAATGATTTAATGTGTAGGTAATCTTTGAAATATTTGGATAAATATTTTTCATATCAAATCTTTGAGAGAGTTTGAGCGAAAGGAAAATATAGATCGCCAAATATGAATTAACCAAACAAGGCTTTCATTAAGGTGAATATGATGCTTAAACAAGAAGAAAAAGGAGTAAAAATCCTGGACAGGCAAAAATAATTCAAAATATATAATCATGAGAACAGCCGGACTTCGACCGCCCGTTTATGACGCACTCAAATCCCCTAACGCCTAGAATCTCAAATTAATAATAATTTTTGTAAATTATATTATTTCTTATCATCAAGAATTCCATATGAACTCAATGCTACAACTCCAATCATTCAAGCAATGATTTAATGTCTAATCTTTGATTTAAATTTGGATAAACATTTTTTATATCAAATCTTTGAGAGTTTAAGCAAAAGGAAAATATAGATCGTCAAATAAGGATTAACCAAACAAGGCTTTCATTAAGGTAAATATGATGCTTAAACAAGAAGAAAAATGAGTAAAATTCCTGGACAGGCAAAAATAATTCAAATATATATATATATATATATACATATATATATATATATATATATATATATATATATATATATATATATATATATATATATATATATATATATATATATATATATATATAATATCTTAGGAAACAAATTTCCTCAAAGGTTTTAGGTTCTCGGCAAGGGATTGTTCAAGTGTTTTTCTTTGATTGAGGAAGGACCGCACTTTTTGGGTCCGAAATATAGAATTTTTTTGACGATGAGTCGATTTTAATAACTGCCCCCTTCCCTTGCCGAGAACCTAAAACCTTTGAGGAAATTTGTTTCCTAAGATATTATTAAATTATGGCAATACTCCTTATTACTTAACATCACACATATAGGTTTATATATATATATATATATATATATATATATATATATATATATATATATATATATATATATATATATATATATATATATATATATATAATATATATATATATGTTCAGAAAGATTTCCGCGGTCGAAAGTATTTGAAAAACTTGGTTCACGGAATGAACCGCGTAAAAGATTTTGAAAAATCTCGACGTTTCGGCTCCTTTGCGAAGCATCTTCAGAGAGAATTTAGAAGGGAAATAATTCAGACTCGTGGCCTCAATCTGCCTACTCCACGAATCGAATTTAGGAGGAATCGGAAACAATACGATTGCGTGGTCTTAACCTGTCTACTCCACTAACCGTATTGCTTCCTGTTAACTCAGAAAGCACAATCAGCCTACTCTTCAGAGTCAACTGACGGGCCGATCGTCGCGTGGCCGTATTTATAGGGGAGGGGGTGGGTTACTCTCGCTCATCAGTGCGGGATGCACTCTGATTGGGCGTTACATGGCGACGACTGAGAAGTGGTTTCCATGCTGATGGGAGTCTGTGACTGTCATCTCTGGTGTTCAAACAATTTGGACGTTTTTTCTATTTCTACATGCTTCACGGATAATTCGGGATTTGAAAAGATCGGACGGGAGCAAATAGTTCTTGTATTGGGGAAATCGATAATGTGGCCTGTTTGGGTGTGATGTTGGGAAAGGGCGTTGGCGATATCTGAGTGTCTTACCGAAAGTGAATGTTCCTTGGCACGGACCTGAATTCGTCGGTTCGTTTGTCCTATATAGGAACGAGGACAATTGGAACAGGGAATCTCATAAACACCGTGATTTTCGTTAGGAATTTTATCCTTGACGGATCTGACCAGATGGGAGAGTTTTTGTTGAGTAGTGAATATTGTTTTGATGTTTGTGTTTTTGAGAGATCTTGCGATCTTATCTGTTACTCCTTTGATGTAAGGAAGAAATAATTTAGGTGTAGATTCTTGTTCAGTGGGATTGGAAGGTGGTAGAGGTGGGGTGATATTTGTGTGTTTGCGTATGCTCTTGTCGATTTGATATGTGTTGTAACCGTTCCGTAATAAATTATTTCCCTTCTAATTCTCCTGAAGATGGCTTCGCAAAAGGAGCCGAAACGTCGAGATTTTTCAAATCTTTTACGCGGTTCATTCCGTGAACCAAGTTTTTCAAATATATATATATATATATATATATATATATATATATATATATATATATATGTATATATATATATATATATATATATATATATATATATATATATATATATATATATATATATATATATATATATATATATATATATATATATATATATATATATATATATGTGTGTATATTCAGAAAAGTTATGAAGAAATGTGAACACTTCTTACTATAGGTAGCTGAAAAATCGATTTATTGAAAATTTAGCAACATGAAAAAAATATTTTCACTTCACAAACATTGGAAAATATTACATATATTCAATAGTACCATGATTTCATATCAGAAAGATATTAAAAATGATAAGTTAACTAAAACTAGGAAATACATAAAACGCGCCGGCGGTTTTAAACTTCCGTTTACTAAATATATTAGGTACTCATAATAGAGAATATCCTTAATTTGAGTTCAAATTGTCATGGTGTCAAATACCAGATAGTAGATTGAATATAAAACGTATGATAAATGAGATTGGATCCTCGCCTAGCTCTTGGTGAAACATGATTAAATATTATTAATTCAAATTAAACAGTAAGCCAAATGTTTGATTTGAATTAATAATATAAAACGTATGATTTTCGAAATAAAATTCAATATCAGAAAATCGTTGTGACCCTACAGATCTTTTTCTATATAATAATACTATTTCATTCTAGGAGTAATCGTCATTTGAAAATAGCAGCATGTTTAACAGGAGTATTCTTAGTAACATCTTGGATAAGTACATTCATAATAGCAATGAAATATGACTATGTTGCGAGAGTTGAAGAACCTTTCGCACTTTTTGATCAGTTGTACGATAAGCCATGGTTGAGAATAGGTCCATACCTAGTGGGCATGATTATAGGCTATTATTTATACAAAGTTGACTGCAAAATAAGAATAAATAAATTAGTTGTTGTTATCGGTTGGGTACTTTCCTTAGCATGCCTTGCGGGTCTAGTATATGGGCTAGGAAGAAAAGGATTAGTGATACCAGCGTCTGCGTTTTATGTAAGTATTTCCAAAAAAAAATTAAATTTTATACTTGAAATAAATCGAAAATCTCGAATCTAGAATATTTAAAATTTTTTATCTATAAAAGTACTATGATGAAATCATATCACAATAATAAATATCAAAGTATTTTATATTTTACTGTATGTCTAACAATTAGTGTTAAAATGCTATGCATCTCATTAGAATAAAATAATTAGTAACCAGTATTTTCAACAGAAATTAAGCTTAAAATAAATCAAAAATCTAGAATCTAAAATATCTAAAAATTTTTATCAATGAATGTATTATGATTGATAAAGTCATATCAAAATAATATCCATCACATATTGTGCATATCTCCTTAGACCAAAATAATGCGAAACAAATGTTTGATTGCTGGCCAAATTAAATATTTGAAAAAAATATCAGTTACTAATATTATTTTACAACGTTAGCTGATCAATAAAAACCATTTGAAATTTTGCCAATCATGGATGTAAACTTATCAAATTAAGTATATTTCAAATATTAGTATTATTTGTTCAAAGTTTAATTAATGTGGTAGTTGATAATTCATTATCTATAATATTTAAATGAAATATCATTGTATTTGAGTTGATAGTTTACATAACCAATTGATTTTGGCCGATGCTTTGTGAAAACCCATCACAATAATGTAAATAAAGGTTTTTGATTTTCACTTTATTTTGCTAAACATAAAAATTGTTTGGGAGGCCTCGGTATAAATAAATAAATTTTATTCGTACGTTGGCTAAAACAAGCATGTACACGTCATAATAATGTATCAATAGAATTTTAGAATACACATATAAATAAAAATATACTAACATATCTACAACATAAGTTACAAACACCAGCACAGAACTATGTGGAACAAAACTCTTCGAATGAATAAAATGCATGACCTAGTAGACAACGCTTCAGCTCTTTTTTGAACTTTATAGTACTACTTATGCTAGTAATAAATGATGGCAATTTATTATAAACAGTAACAGACACATATCTGGGACTCCTTTCATACAACGCACTCTTATGCTTAGGAAAAAGTAATTTCGAATCATTTCTTGTATTATATGAAGCACCCAGTCTCGCAAAAGAGGCAAAATTCTGTCTAGCGTACATTGCTGCTTTGAGGACGAATATCGAGGGGAGAGTGAGTATACCATGGCCAACGAAATACCTCCTACATGACTCAGTAGGATGAAGGCCAAACAATAGCCGAATAACTCTCTTCTGTGCAATGAATACCCTCCTCCAACCAGTTGATATACCCCATAATAATGTGTGTGTGGAAAGTGAGGTGCGTGTGAACCATAGCATGATACACACCTACAAGTAGCCCAGCGGTAAGGTGTTATCCCTTGTAAACCGAGGATCGTGGGTTCGAGTCCCACCTTGCTCTTGGGTGTTGTGTATGTATTTATTTATTTATTTAACAACAAGGAATACAAACAGGCTGTGTTGCCCAAAAACAGTATTCGCTAAATTACAATTGAAAGGATAAATACTATATGTAATTGACTTAGAATTTAAAATTTATAATTTTTTTTTTTTTTTTTTTTTAAATACAATTTTATACAATTTTACAAAAGATAAGATAAGATAAATCCCTATTCCAAAAATTTACGTTTTAGGGTTTTTTTAGTTAACGGTCCTGAAGTAGAAAATATGTCAACCTCCAAACCAAAAGCATTTCCAGTTTGTAACATCCTACAAAGCGGGGAATTTTGTGCACTGTTAGTTCTCCTGAAGGGAGCATAAAACGAATTTTGTAATCGCAACCGCGGATCTGGAACAGTAAACGAAATGCTCTGCAGAATGCTAGGCACTGACAAAAAATTATTAATTATTTTTTGTAAAAAAATGAAATCTGTTATTTTTCTTCGATCTGCCAAACTTATTAGTTTAAAAATTTTGCGAGCTTCGATATAGTCATGATTTGAAATATTGACATCGTATCTAAAACCAAGAAATCTTAAAAATTTATTTTGGACACTTTCAAGTCTGCTAATATAGCAAGCGTACATGGGGTTCCAAATTAAAGATCCAAAGTTTAATCTACTAAACACAAAAGAATAGTACAAAGTTAAAAAAGTTTTTTTATATCGAAAGAGTTTACCCTTGCGCAATATAAACCCAAGCATTTTGTTTGAGCTACTTATAACTTTTTCAATGTGCTGTTTAAACAGGAGTTTAGTGTCAAAGGTAACTCCCAAATCTACAATATTATCTACCTCCGTAAGCTGCTGGAGGTTAAGCGAATATTGAAATTGAAATATATTGACATTTCGAGTAAATGAAATTTTAAAACATTTTTAAAAATTTAAAAATAGATAATTATTATTACAGTAGTCATATATATATATTGACATTTCGATTAAATGAAATTTTAAAACATTTTTCAAAATTTAAAAATAGATAATTATTATTACAGTAGTCATATAATGTATGAAATATAGTGGTTCAAAAATTTGATATGTTGTTGGGTAATGACTCAGATTCAAGCCCATTGGCCGTTCGGAACCGGCGTAAAACTGTAGGTCCTTTGAGTTAAAAAAAAACACAATTGTTTTGAAAACCACAGTGGCTTCATCAGTTGAGTAATTCAAACTAACTTCACAAATGGAATATCTCACGAATTTAGAAATGGGAAATACAAATGGGGATGGGAAAACTTAAAGGTAATCTATTGGCAGGTAGATAAAAGTATGAAAGGGGGTAAACATAACAGCAGGGCCGGCGGAAGGCTAGTTAAACGCCCGTGCGAATGACAAAATTTCCGCCCCTCCCCCCTCGATTTGATGAAACACATATTTTTAAAATTTTGTAAGTTTTGCAATAACTGTTATGTGGAATCAATTTACAAAGTTAAAATAAAAATACTCAAAGAAAAACTAATAGTTACTATATTCTCTTTCATAATCGTGAATCGTGTGTAAATTAAAATACAAACAAACAGAAGAAAATTATTTATTAAATATTAAAAAAACTAATGATGACACTTAAAGTTATAAACATCTTAAACATTATATTATAAAAATAAACATAATAAAAATATTTTCTACTAAATACAAACTAAATTTAATTACAATTAACTTTTCTGGCTTTAGTTTGCGAAAAATCCTTAAGAATATTGTCAATGTCAATGTCAATATGAAATTGAAAACACTACCCTGATACCGGCTAGATAAAACATAAAATATTTATTACCTGTAGCTGGTGCTGTGGCGACTAGCGGCGCCTTTCATTGTCAATCAAATAATACCGCCCGTTTGTTCACGCTCGGTAAGGCACAATACATCATAAGCAAATAAACTGATTGATATATTATGCACTTAATTTATACTGGATAATAAATAATTTTACACATTTTCTTGTGCTCTAGTTTATTATTTATATTTTTTTATATCAGACACTTTTAGTTCTTGCCAGTTTTTTTATTAACTATCTCTTGATTTGGCGCTCCTAAATGTTGGCGCCCCGTGCGGGCGCACGGTTCGCACGGGCCTTCCGCCGGCCCTGCATAACAGGTACAAAGATTGAAAACAAAATATATTGAATCTTTGTACCTGTTATGTTTACCCCCTTTTATACTTTTATCTACCTGATAATAGATTATGTTTAGGTTTCCCACCCCCATTTATATTTCTTTATTCTAGATTCGTAAGATTTTTTATTTTTCACACGTTTCATCACAAAATTTGTGACTTTATCTTCTTTATATATATGACTGGGCATAATGGATCATAACGCCCGCTCATTGTACGAGGAGAAATGAAGCAACTTCCATTGATTAAATACTTCATAATCCTTGTCGTATACGACTCTGGATTTCTCCGGCAATGAATTATTCGCAGCTTTGGCTGCATTTTCTATGATATTCTTGGGTAAATTCATTTTCATTTCCATTATTTCTATAAGACTACACAAAGAAAGCATCAATGACTTTCACTAAATACGATAACAAAAATATTCACAAACGTCAAAATATCAACAAATGACATGCCTACTATGAGAAGGAAAATGGAAAGTATAGGAGCAATGAACTGATTTTAAAATCGATTTTTCATTATAATAAAATAATTTTTTGATGAAAAATAAAATCTTGTATGCACCACGTGTGTTACTAGATTCTAACGCCCACCGGGCGTTAGGATCTATATAACGCACTTGGTACATAAATAACTATTATTTGTAAAGTTAGTTTCAATTACTCATCTGATGAAGCCACTGGGTTTGGAAAAATGTTTAACAAAATAAAGTGAAAATCAAAAACCTACAAAATAAAGTGAAAATCAAAAAACTCTGTTTTATTCACATTATTGATAGTTTCACTGAATGGTAGGATAATTTATACATATCTTTTCTTGTATAAGTTGCAAGTATATCAAGTCGGACAAATAACTTGTTTATTAAATCTCATTAATTATTTATTCCAAAATATAAACAGAAGATTAAATATATTTGATCTTCGCCCCATGAATTATAGAATCACAAGGGTTTATACGACCGTAACTATCAATATTTTTTATTATTATAAGAATATTGCTTCGACCACTCCGGGTCATTAGCAAAAACAAAAACTAGATTACACTGTTTCACACTGTTCAGGTACATGAGATTAAAACGACTTATTCTTTCAGTCAATGATACCATTTGAACAAAATAAACAGTGAGTTTAATTGAAAGTTTCGATTCATTATAAATTTAGGGTCATAGAACGATCTTTGAAATAATTTCAATTTGGAAACATCTTTCAGTAGTTGAATAAAGTTTCTGAATATTAAATATGTTCGATGAATCACTATGATCACTTATCATGTTAACATCAATTTCAGGCTTCTTTGGGACATACCGCTTGGGCTGTAGCCCTCGCGTGGATAACCATTGCTTGCGTTGGTGGATATGGTGGGCCACTGAATTCACTACTCAGCTGTAAACTCTTAGTACCATTGAGTAGATTAACTTATTGTGCTTACCTTATTCATCCAGTATTGATGTTTATGACGAGCTTCATCTTGGATGGACCTCTTCATCTCCATAATGTTTTTATGGTAAGAATTAACTTATTTGTACCTATTATTCTAGGTTCATGTCATTTTACATTATTTAAATTTGCTGAGCGACTCAACAAAGCAAAGAAAGATAAATTCTAGAATCAGATCCTGCTATCTTGAATGTGGAAAAGCTTATGTAACAAAGAATGAGGGGCAAACTTGAAATCATGTTTTCCTACGTTGTTCTTACTTTCCAAATATTTCGCAATGATTTCATCAGTTTTTTAAAGATCAATATTTAATTTGTATATGGATTTTAGCAAAAGAAAATTTGTACCTATATGTATGATAATACATTACGTTTGATGTATCATAATTTCGGTAATTCAAATAAAAGGCATACCTTTTTTCAAAACCTTTCCTTACGTCAAAAATATCAAATATAATATAATAAAAATTATAATTATATTTATAGATATAAATGAAATTGAGACTAATTTCAGAAGCCTTAGTATATCATTGCAAATTGAGTATAATAACGGCTAATAATATCAGGCATACAATATCCTTTTTTTAAAACGAGAACTCAGATAATTGACTTTCAAAATTCTTCATATGTACATTTTTAAGATCGAATGAATTTTTTATTGGTTCGTAAGATATTTAGTTTTTAAAACCTTCGATGTTTAAAAAATTTAAACTTCTTCAATTTATATGATCACATGTTTGAAATTGACCATAAATCTCAAAAGAATAAAGTTTGTCTATCTCTTTTTTCCCTTCTAATAATAGTTAAAGCTAATGGTGAATACTAATTTCAGCTACATATATAAGGTTTTAAATAGGTAGCACCATAAAATTATTTTTCAACTTGTTGCAAATGAATTTAGAATATATGTGAATTTTAAAATAATATAAGGATAATACGCCATAAAACTCATGTTATGGCAAATAACAAAATATATTCAGTGGATAAAAAACTGTCAGATGCGTTATAGCAGATGAAAATTTAATGTTATAAATGACATTTTCTAAAAAGATAATTGACACTTACTGTCTTTGTGTATTGCTTATTAGAATTATTATAAAGTCCTCTGGAAATAATCTATGATAATGATTTTTGAACTTTCCGATATTTAAGTAAGTTTCTAATTATACTATATTTTTTCAGCTGGTCATTTTTTGTGGAAATGCAGTTATTTCCTTCCTGAGTGCGTTCATAGTGTCTCTAGCTTTCGAGGCACCAGTTGTGAATATATTAAAGATAATAATTTAACTTTAGTACCAAATTTTTTCAAGAGACTATATTTTGCTTGTAAGACGAGTTTTGTACATTTAAATATTTAATATTAGAAATTGTGTAAATATATATAATAATATTTTTATAGCATCGTGTATAATTTCAATCCTTCGAAAAAAATAGAGACATCGAATGTGTTGGGAATTTCGGGAACTTTTATGATGAATGTGCTTGACTTAATGAATAAACGAAAACTAACTTTTCATATGTTGAAAAAAAATTTATTGAGTAAACGCGTTTCGTCATAACATTGACTTCATCTCGTACTAAATTATGGTTTTTGTTTTTTTCTATCGAGGTGAAAACTTCAAAAGCGATACCCGTTGCTAACCCGGCCTGTGTGGGATTCAATAGTTTATATATATATATATATATATATATATATATATATATATATATATATATATATATATATATATATATATATATATATATATATATATATATATATATATATATATTATATATATATATATATATATATATATATATATATATATATATATATATATGATATATATATATATATATTTAATATTGCCTACTCACTAAAAACACCTCTGTTCTTTCGGGTTTGTGGTATTGCAAAACAATCTGTTTATATGAAAATTTGAACACAACAATGGGGCTCCAAGGGAGAAAGCAAATAACAATATATCAATTCATTCATATTCATTGGTAGGTATGTTAAACAGATTAAGAAGAGGAGAAGGGTTAACTTCAATCTGGTCGTTAACTAGATTACCGGAATTTTTATATTTATTGATGTATAGGGATTCCCAACAGTTTTGTGGAGACTATTTTCTAACTGTAATATTTTATAATTGTGATTAAAGGTATGATTTTCTTGAATAAGATGGCACGCATAATTAGAGTCAGTTTTCTGCTTAATATATAGCTACGTTGGTGTTCGAGTTTTGAAATATCTAATTGTACGTCCTATATAGAATTTTTCACAATCGTTACATTTGAGTCACCAGTACGATAATCTCTACGAATTTTTGATTTGTTGTTTTTAATCAATTTTCCAATGCTATTGTTAGTTTTATATGAAACTTTGAAAGTTTGTTTATGAAGAAACAATTTCAAATGCCATTTTGTATTTTTTCTTCTGAATGAAATAAATTATTGTGCTTTCCAAATATCAAAAAATAGAATTGAGACATCACAATTCATTCTCATCATAAAACGTAATCAAAATCATCCACTTAAACACTTTGCAACTATTATATAGGATAACGTTATATAGTTAGATATATTGAGTGAGTTATTTAATTCATGTTTTCCTTTTCTTAATTGAATCTATAAATAAAACTGAATTCAATCGTATGGATAAAACAATTTGTTTACCAAATAAAAGTGTTTTATTCTTCATTAGCGAAGTCATTATGGATGATATTTCCTTGTACTTTCTAAACATATTATTTGTCAAAAATTTGTTTCATGATGGAATCTAAACTAAAAATTTTTTTAACACTGAGCAGAGTTGAAAGTTTTTGATTACATCATGAAATACATAAATTAATACTAAATCTGTACACATACAAAATATATGGCAATATTTAGGAACACAAATCCACCGTTCAGTTAAATACTAAATAGTTCCACAAGTATTTAAAATCTACTTCAGTACTGTATTAAAGATGTCCTCACTGTTAACTTCAGTACTGTACTAAAGATGTCCTCACTGTCTATTTACACAGCACGTCACTTAACGCGTTATAAGTACTCTTATTATGGAACATTTCGAATAACATTAACCTGAAAAAATAATTAAAATTAAAATCCCATAAAGCATCAAGTGGTCTTTGGTGAAAAACAAAATATTTTTGAAGCATTTTTGCACTGATGAATTCTGATTGCATTGATTGTAGAAGTAATCAATATACAAACATTTTGAAGGTTATTTTCTTGCTATTTATTAAAAAGCTTATCTGCGTTTTGGAAGTGAAAAGGTTCAGACAAATGACTTTATTTACTCCTCTCACAATATTTTGAGATTTACGCCACATGAAAAATAAACAAATCAGAAATAAATATTAATATTCGAACAGAACTTTGTCTGTTATGTTTTACACAATTACTGATGAAAATGGAAGATATTAATCAATTTTCATAAAAATTATGTTATTTTTCACATAAAATTACATTTAAATATAAACATAATCTAAGGAAACATGAGGTTTTTAATAGAATTATAATTGACAAAAACCTGTAGCATACCAATGGTTAGTTCAAATGAGAAAAAAGAGACACTGAAAGTTGTATACAAGTTGTTTGACTGTTGTTAAATGGCGGACGCAGACACAGGTAGAGCTGAATTCATTTGATCTGGATACTCGTATTCTTCCTCTGGTTCTTCATAGTCTTCGGTGTCGTCATCTCCAGTATCATCTCGATCGAAATCTGGGGAACTAGGCGCAGGGGATGGAGATGGATGACGACTGTGTATCTCCTAAAATGTTAAAACAAACACCAAACAGCATGCTGGTTAGTTACACCAAAACCACAGGGGAGAAAATTATAAATCGGTCATACACGCAATAATTAATATTATCAAAACGCACATTATCATAAAACTATAACACAAATCTGAACTGAAAATATTTTTATGAAAAAAAAAATTGTAATAATTATAACAGACTATTTTTCTTTCTGGATTGACTGAAAGAAATCAACAGAGGAAGTAATATGTGCAGATTGAGATTAAGATCAACAGATTTACAAAACTCTAGATTCACGTTTGGGTAAAGAGTATATAAGCGCACCTTTGGCGGTCTCCATCCACATCCTGGGAGTGGTAGTCCATCAGCACCCAACGGGCATGGCGCATCCAATCCTGGTACTCCTTGGTCACCTTTATCACCTTTATCTCCCTTCCTACCACGTTTTCCTAATGGTCCCTGTAGTACATAAGAAAGATAATTAATATTTTGTGTTATGTTATTTAAAATAAATCATATCTTAGCAACTGTCAAAGGTTGATAGTGGTAAGGAACGTCTAAAATAAATTGACGTTCTGTAATACAAGTTGTAACGTGTTTGATGTATTTTATATTTAGTGCTTTACTGCTAATTAGGTTTTAACGAATTTAATAAAGCTATCATATATTATTCTGGCTGCAACCTCAAAAATTTTACAAATACATTTTTTCTCAACTAGCCAGTCAAGACTACCCTTCTATATATATATATATATATATATATATATATATATATATATATATATATATATATATGTATATATATATATATATATATATATATGTATATATATATATATATGTATATATATATATATATATATATATATATATATATATATATATATATATATATATATATATATATATATATATATATATATATATATATATATATATATATATATATATAGTATTTTAAGTTGGTACTTTCCTTCTAACACTGTATATAATGCAAGAAAATAAGAAATTTTTTCTAATAAAATTATGTCCGAAAATTCTTCGTATCCGAGATATAGGGTGTTAAAGTTTAAAGAAAAAATTTTTTTTTTATCATAGCTTTCCTACCACTCCAGATATTTCCACAAAATTCAATACTCACACTTCTTTTGACCATTATATTACATTTTTTTAAGTGAAAATTTTTAAGAAAATTCTACCAGTAGCGTTCGAACAGGATTTATATTGAATTGCTGCTCTTTCTTATAATCAATATTATTTTTGAAATACTCATTTACTTTGGTGTTAATTTGATCTCCTGATATTTTTTCGTACGACGAACAGTTTTCGTTCAAAGAAATAAAAGATTTTGATGCATGGCAAAATTCTGATTTGATGTTTTGTATGTAAAATTCGTTTTTGTCTAATTTGTATCAAAGTGAAGTCAATTACTTACACTATTACAAAATAAAAATATCTGGAGTGGTAGGAATGTTATGATAAAATAGGCATTTTTTTCTAAAAACTTTAACATCCTGTATCCCGGAAACGAAGCATTTTCTGACATAATTATGTTTGAAAATTGTCCTATTCTCTTGCATTTTATACAGTGTTGAAAAGAAGTACCAACTTAAAAAATACCCTGTATATATATATATATATATATATATATATATATATATATTTATATTTATATATATACTGATATTTAAAGAAATTACTTGGCTCAATGTTTCACAAATATATTGAATACTAAAATAAGTACCCATTATTAAGACTGAAATAGAAGAATACATAACAAACTCTTTTATAGTATTCTATATTTCTGAACAAAATTAGTAACATATTATAAAAAAACAGCATCAAAATGAAATGTACTAATAAACTGAATATAAAGTCACTCTTGGTCAATAATAAAGAAAAGAATAAAAATGAAGAAAACAGTGGTTTTCACAAAATTTTTTGTGATGAATATCGGTCTTTTTATATTGGACAAACAGGGAGTAGTAGTGCCCAAAGAATAAATAATCTTTTGTGAACGAACAATTGTATTTCCAAGTTCCCACCTTAGAATCAATACTATGAATGAGCTTGTTGTGTATTGTACTATTTTAGTCTTGATAATGGATTCGCAACCCGAAACAAGTTCACTTTTTCATTATGTAATATATAAGTGGAAAAAAAAACTTTTTTTCAAATATCATTATATAATCATGTTTTATCAAGTGCTAAGCGAAACTTCGATAGCTTTTTTATCTCTGGGCTACCGAAGCCTCCATAGAATTTTTGAATTTCAAAGAGGTTCCTTCAGGTTCAATTCCACGCACTAAAGTGCGTGTAAACTGGAATATTTTAAAATAATTTAAGCATTATATGTCACAAATAATTTACGTTGTTTCAATTTAGATATGAGTCGAATTTGATTTAGATAATGCAAAGAATTTTCATGGTTGGTGCACTCCAATGAAAATTTCTAGGTGTATACTCCTATATATAAATCTCTCGTCGGAACACTCATATGGCAATGTTGCCAACTGAACAGAACATAATTGAAAGTTAACGAAAATTTTTAGGTACTCTTTTAGTTACCCACACTTTATCTTGGAAATCTTATAGTAGTATTTGGAGATTAATACCTACCGGATCTCCTTTTCCTCCTTTATCACCCTTCGGTCCCTGAAATAGAACATTTTTTAGAGATACTCAAAATGTGGGTCTACGCGGAATTGATTAGTTCGATGATAATACATGCTACTACTGGGTTAATTGTTAAAGTCCCCAAGCCTTTTCAAGAAGCTCGCAGTGCAAACATATTAGTGGTATCATTTATTAGTACCTCTTGACCTGGTATACCATCTGTACCCTGAAATAACAGAAAAAATATGAGAATTGTGAACCATTAGTTGAAGAATTGATTAGAAAAACCACTCCGTAGATAAAATATTGTATATTGATTATAAAATCTGTCACTAATTAAAAATATGATATGCTTCACGAAAAATTCCATGTGAATATTGTGCTGCAGATATGTATTTCATTTATTGTATTATATTGTGTACATGAATTGTTCGTCAGTGAAAAAAAAACATATATTAGAAGAAGTATTGATGAATTGATTAACTGAATCAAAACGCCAATTAACTGATTCAAAAATATAATATACTAATAGACCAAGCTACAGAGATTTTTTCATGTAAAAGTTGTAAGAAGAAAACCGGCTCCGCCATTGTTTGTACAATAGTTCCATATGATAAAGTGATGTATTTCACTCGACTTTATTAGATAACTTTGTTATTAACAATTTTATGCAAAAAATCGCGGCATTTTAGCCGGTTCTTTTCCGATTTTCTCTCAAACTAAAAGTCTGATCGAGTCGTCCCCTCATTTTCTTCGTCTTTTCATTTTCTACAATTAGTCTATTGACACCATCACGATTACTTTGATAGTTTCAATTTTATAAGCAAAAAACTAAAAGAAAACGCGAATTTTTGAATAAAATTGTTAATAACAGAGTTATAAATAATGAAGTCGAGTGAAAAACATATCACTATATCATATGGAACTATTTTACAAACAATGGCGGAGCTGGTTTTTCTCTACAACTTTTTACACAAAATGCTCACTCTAAATCTCTGTAGCTTGGCCTTTCCGTCGAAAATATACTTTACATGTGACATTAATTGGTTGATCAATATTGAAATCATAATGAAATATGTCAAAATGATTTAATTCTTTGCGAACTATTTTCCTTCAGTCGCAAACAATTAAATGATGGAATCTACTTCTAGTGCAATATATTATTCTGGATTAAGCATCTCGAGAAGATGAGTATGTAACAGGAACGTGAGAAATTTAATTATTGCTTCAATACATTATGAAAATAATTGTTAGTGGTGTTTTACTGTCTAGGTTTATTAAAGTTGAGATATTAATGGCATTCATTTTGTTTTTATTGTATACGTATTTCCTGAAAATATTAACAAATAATTTTTTTTGATGAATTTAATAAAATATTATAATTTTGTCATTCTAATCGATAGAGCGATGAAAAATTTGTGATCAAAAAATTTCATTAATGAAATTCATCTTCACTATCTTCTATAATGAAGAAATTATGACTGAAAATTGTTTATTTGGACCAATGAAATGATTGGAAATATTTGAATGATAATATTGGGTGTTAGTCATCAGAATATTTATTTATAGTCCAGTATTTGACGGTTTTTGGCTCAGAATTCTTTCGGACTGAACCGATTTTGATGAAATTTGTGAGTAAGCGTATTTTACCCTTATTTTCAAAAGTTATGTAGTGCCGATGTGTGCTCTTGCCCTGGGGGTGAATGCCACCCCTTTTAGAAGGGTAAAATTAAAAAAAAATAAAAAACCCCAGGTTTCGATAGAGGGTTTAATTTTGAGCAAAAAAGTTCATATAAAGTTTTTTATAAAATGTAATATTTTTCGAGTTATTCGCGATTAAAAATTTTGATTTTTCAATGAAAAATGCTTGTTTTGAAATGGTTTTTTAGACATTGCTCAAAAACTTTTGGCTTTAACAAAAAAATGATTGAAATCATAATTGAAGCTTTTGGAAAAACAAATCGATTGGTTTTTTGAAAAATTATTTTAGGAGCAATAGCAAGCGAGTTATAGCTTATTGAATATGGGTATTTGTTCGTTTAAAACCGAGTTCCAACATTTCAACGTTAAATAACGACAAAAATGTAAGTTTTTCAAGGAAAACCTACAAAAATTTTTTCAAAGTACTTGGAAAACCCTTTCAAATGAGCTATAAAAAAGGTCATTTTCTTGAAAATTAACGGAGATATAATAAAAACTATTTGCTCATCTCACTTTTTTGGAGAAAAAATCAGCGATTAAATCAGTGTATTAGCCACAAAAATTGAAATTAGCAGTTACAACTGTATTCATACCTTCATCTCGGTACTAGCAACAAGTTCTGTGAGTTTGGTCGGTTTAGAATATCTAGATTTGAAAAAAATTGCATTCAAATTTGACTTTATTCTTGAAATTTTTCAAAAAAATTTTCATTTTTCAAAATAACTCAAAAACTGCAGAAAAAACTCAAATAATGAAAGGATACGAAAATCAAGTTCTTTTTTCGCTGAATATTTTGTTTTTTTTTATTTTTCTACTATGAAAATTCATTGAGATATTACAGTTTTAAGGTTGCATGTGAACGCAAGAACCACCTTAGCCAAGCCTTTTAAGCTGTAAAATCTTAAAAACGAAGGGCTCAAAAAAGTTCATGCTCACATGTCGTGTAGCGCTAGGAATTACCTTTAAAATGCCATTTTGAGAGTTTAAATATCTTTAAAATTAGGGAAGTTATGCTCAAAAAACCAATTGCGATGCTAAACTATATTGTAATTTTAATTAATAAAATATTCTATTATGCATGAAATGTATTAATCAAATATACTAATATTTATATAATGTACTTACATCTTTTATTTGAGTTATTTTTAAATTATTATGGTTTTAAAGGTTGAAAATTTAAAATGTTTTTCAAAATATCATACTTATTGTGAAATATTCACAATAAGTATGAATATTTAATAATAATTTTTAGACAAAATTTCAATATAAATAACTGATAGTTTTAAATGTTTTTGTATAAAAGGGTAGTTAGGGTAGTTTTTAAGGGTTGATATTTTGCGAAAATTGAAAAATAATTTGACAATCTGTAAGACATTATTAAATTATTATATATTGATCATAAAACAATTTACAGCTGTCATACACCCATTTTTTTTGAAGATTTCGTCTTGAGGGGTAGTTTTTAAGCGTTAAAAAATTGAAATGTTCTTCAAAATATATTCTAGAATATGTATAAATATTAATTTCACATATTTAAACATAATTAGAATAGAAATAACTCTTACATTCATAGTTTTTGAACTTTTTGTATAAAGGGGTTGTTTTCACCCCCTAAAAATAAAAAGCACTCATCGGCACTATATAACTTTTGAAGAGGAGGGTGAAATACGCCTTCTCACAAATTTTCATCAAAATCAGTTCAGTCCGAAAGAATTCTGAGGTAATACCGTATTTTAACCGTCAAATACTGGACTATTAGTTATTATAGAAAATCTTACCGGAAGTCCAGGATCCCCTCGTTCTCCTTTGTTTCCTGGTTCACCTTGTGCCCCCTACATAGAAACACTGATCAGAAAAATAAATCAAATTTCAGTTTATATGAGAACCTATTGAGAATTTTCCTTCTTTTATTTGAAATTAAGCCCTACGGCTGAGTTTCTCACAATATTTTCTCTCTTCCAAAACTATTTGATTTTTCATAATCAAGCTTTTTCTTCAAAAACTAAAGAGGTATCTATTGAAGAAGTTATTTCAACGTAGTAGATCCGTTTTATCATTCATGGTATTCGTTCAGTTCAATTATAAGAATTATTTTATTAATATTTAAATTTAGATATATAAATAAGTATTGGAACTGTTAGAACATTGGTACATACAGGAATTGAGTTTTCTAGGTACCAAACTAATAAATATAATTATAAATTTATTATATTATAGATAGAAAACCTGTAACAAATTTGATTGTCATTAATAGTAATAAATAAATAATAATAATAATTTAAATGTTATATACTTATAGTTATTCTTGATAACTTCAAATAAAAATTCACATTACTCCGGAACATTTTCAGAAAAGTTAAAAAAACATATATATATATATATACATATATATATATATATATATATATATATATATATATATATATATATATATATATATATATATATATATATATTATTTTTATTTATATATATATAAATATATATATATATAATATAATATAATATATATATATATATATATATATATATATATATATATATATATATATATATATATATATATATATAAATTTTTATAAACTGCATTAGATACTTCATATTAAATTAATGTATATACTTACTTTCATTCCATCGAGTCCTGGAGGACCCTGTGAATTAAAATAATTAAAAGAAAAGAAAGAATAAATGAATGAGCAGAAACATGCACTTCATTAAACTTGCTAGTTTAGAATCATGTTATAAGTTTGGAATCAAATCAAACGTTTTCGCCATATGCACTCTAAATTCAGGTCTTTCGGACACATTCCAAGCTTGTTGTTGATGGCAATATATATATAAATATAAATAAATATATATATATTTATATATATATATATATATATATATATATATATATATATATATCTGAAAATATCTATGAGCGAATATAGCTTATCATGCGAAAGTGTTATTTCAAGTCACACAGGTAGACAGTAGTTAATTTCAAGCAGAATATTGTAATTATGTTGCAGTTGAAATCCATCTACCAAATAAGTTAACTCAGTTTGAAATTTAAGCAAATTCCGTGGAACACTCAAAAGTTTATTTGAATTGAAATAGTCGCTACTTATTATATTGATCTTCTGGAAATTATTCATGATTTAAAGTAGTTATAATTTCAGATTATAGTGAAATTTGATTAAAAATGAAGAATCATTCAACCAAAATTACCAATCATTCTGCAGACGTTGCAAGAGCTCCTTGAGACCCTCAGTTAACAGGAATTCATTCTTTATTTATATTTCCGTATTTCAAGTTCTTTTTTATAATTTTTCAGATATCAAATTTTCATTTTCCAAACGAAGTTTTTCATTTTACAGATAGTTTTTTGAAGAAATAGAAGCTCGCATGTTTTCAAATATAGAAACATTGCTCACCCCCCTTAGAAAGAATTGTAAGTAGTGAAATATGTTATATGAAAATAAAATGTTCCCACGTAACTGAGAATTCAAAATATCTCATGAGAACATTTGATATATAAAGCCTTGGAATAAAGTATGGAACCAAGTAAATATCTTTTGAACGAAAAGAACAATATTTATGAAATTTTGCAGGTAAGTGCAGTGGCGCAAAATGCACCTGATGTATAATTTTTCGTGGATAATACACTTCCGGTTGAACCGGAAATACCTTCAACTTTTTTAATTTGAATGGGACCTCGTGTATATCTTTGCAGATATTGAAAGAGCTTGGGATTTCGAATTTGTACATTCTGGGTTTAGTGTGAAAAATCTGTATATCTACACGAGTAATTATCGCACGTTTCAACTTCTCCTGAGTTTTTTACATTACCGTAAAAAAAAGTTCAGATAAACAAATTGATGTTGTGTGCATGTATATGTAGTAACTAATAAACATCAGATGCATTTTGCGCCCTTGCACTTACCTGCAGAATTTCATAAATATTTCCTTTTACTTCAAAAGATATTTACTTGGTTCCATACTTTATCCCAACCCTGTATATGAATGTAGATAGTTTCAAAGCTATTTTTTCAACTGAATGTAATTGAATGAGCGATAGATGAAAATCTGATTCAAAATGTGTTTCGTATTATTTTTATTAATAGCGGATGTTTTTAAAATTGATGAATTTGTTAAGAAGCAGCAGAAAAGGGAAGTGGGTAGAAAAGTAGAAGAAATAGAATAAAATAGTAAATAAAGCTATTTTAATTATTTTAGCACATGCACATACATCGAATTCATACATTTTGACAATGATACTCCAAATTTATAGGTCATATCAGTAATGAAAATGTATTTTACACGCTTTCAGTTTTACAAACATTATGTTCTTAAATAAGTCATATAATTAAATTTACAATTACACATTATAAATATTATATTCTACAATAAGACACCTATAAAATGTGAATTGAATTTTTATATTACAACAAATCCTGAACTGTAAATGTAGCTTGAGAATCTATACAATTGCAGTTTATGTACTCAGAGTATTATAACTTCTATATTTCTTTTCATACAAAAATTGACTTCTCTTTCACCATGTAGCTCTCCTTCAAGTTAAACTAAGAGTGGAAAACTTTTGACATACATTAAATTGTTAAGTACTAAATGGACGTCCTGATATTATGAGTCGTTCAATATTTTATCAAGATTTCGTGATTGGCACACAAAAATTGATCGAAAATTGAATACAAGGTAATGTACAAAGGGTAAATATAAATGCTAATTTCGATATCTCCTGGGAACCAGGAAATCTTGATAAATACAGATTCTTTTTCGTAATCCTAGTAAGAATACTATTAAAATGGCATTAATATTTCACAGCGGATGGTATATTTATAAAATAAATATTCGCATTATCTCTATCGTTTGAACATATACTTATATAATACTAGGCGGTTTAGAATAGTTTTATAATATACATATGACAACAGCAGAATATGTTCAATAAATTAATGAAATTTCAATTTGTTCTAACACTGGTAATAATTTTAACGTTCTTTGTGTAATAAAAAGTTTACTTTTGATACCTAATCTACAAGTATGAGGCGATATAAATGATCAGAGCAAAGTGATGAAATTATTTGTTCTGTTAGAAACGAAAATCAATCTATATTTATGAATGTTTTTTGAAAAATCAGCGTATAATGAACAAATTGAAAATTCAAAGAACACTGAGATATTATTTGCATTTGATGAGAAATCAGTGGCAGTTTTCTGACTAATCCTCTGGAAGTCACCATTTATTGTCCTCCTGAATCATTGAATATAATTTTCTTAATGAATAATACAAGAATTATTGATATGAGGCGCTCTAAACGATCCAATGGTAAAATTTTGTGCCTGAACACTTAGTAAATTAAGAATTTTAGTATGTTAATGAATTATTTGTTAATTTGTTAAATATCACTGCATCGTTTTGTTAACGTCGCTAATGTCCTAGTGATAATAATGTTTTCTTACCATTGGCCCTTGTCTTCCATAATCACCTGGTCGACCTCCTTCCCCTCTTAGCCCCATAGGACCCTGCAAATATTTTTGATAAATTTATAATATTGTTCTGATCTGTTCGTGATTTAGGTATCCTTATATTGAAGTAAGCGTGTTATTTCATACAATATACCTAATTTCGAAAAAAATTAACAACATAAACAATGTATGAGCTATATATATATATATATATATATATGTATATATATATATATATATATATATATATATATATATATATATATATATATATATATATATATATATATACATATATATATATATATATATATATATATATATATATATATATATATATATATATATATATATATAAATATTGGTTCATGGTGTGTAAAATAGTTGATATATTTTTTTTTATATTTTTCATATCTTTTACGCGGTTCTTTCCGTGAAAAAATATTTTCAAATACTTCCGACCGCGGAAATCTTTCTAAATATAATATATATATATATATATATATATATATATATATATATATATATATATATAAATATATATATATATATATATATATATATATATATATATATATATATATATATATATATATGGATTCATAAGGAACACACTTTCCCATGTACACAAATCTCATGTATAGGTATATTTTTTATTTATATTTTCATTTTTATATTCAGATTAGTATATAATTGATAAATATATACTACCTGGATAATCGTTCTACAAGATCTATTCGAACACTTTCTCAGTTATTTCTGGAATGTGGTAATAAATATACAAATATAGTAGTGATAACGTTAATGTAATAAAAATTCTCTATCAATCAATATTTTTATTTCCCCATAACCTATGTTACTGACAATTATAAGAGAAACTGAACTTTGAAATTAATTGAATAGAAAAAAACTTACTGGTAACCCCATTGGTCCTGGATCACCTTTCGCTCCCTTTTCACCCTGAAACATAAAATTTCCAATGAAATTCAAGAACTTCACAGAGTTTTGAATAAAATTGTGTATATATATATATATATATATTTATTCGAATTGTTGTTGCCTGTGAACTATTTCTAATCTCTTGATAATTATTAGCAATAACAGGCTTGTTGAATCTCAAAAAACTCGATTATAGAGAATCTTATATAGAAGGTGAGTTAAGCTTAAATCGATTTATTTTATTCGTAGTTTTGTTTGTATTTTCTATAATATTTTTAATTATTAGTCCTAATTTAATTTCAATTTTATTAGGTTGAGATGGGTTAGGGTTAGTTTCTTATTGTTTAGTAATTTATTATCAAAATGTAAAATCTTTTAATGCGGGGATATTAACTGCTTTAAGAAATCGAGTAGGGGATGTAATATTGTTAATAGCTATCGCTTGAATATTTAATTATGGGAGTTGAAATTTTATTTTTCATATAGATTTTTTTAAAATAGATTATTTTGTGATGATTATCTCTTTATTTGTTTTAATTGCTGCTATAACTAAAAGAGCTCAAATTCCTTTTTCTTCCTGATTACCGGCTGTTATGGCTGCCCCTACTCCTGTTTCAGCTTTGGTCCATTCTTCAACTTTAGTTACTGCAGGAGTTTATTCGTTGATTCGTTTTAATTTAATTGTTACAAAAAATTTTATAATTTTTTTATTATTTATTGGTTTAATGACTATATTTATATCAGGTATAGGGGCTAATTTTGAATTTGATTTAAAAAAAATTATTGCTTTGTCTACTTTAAGTCAATTAGGATTTTTATCTTTAGGGGGTTGAATACTAGCATTTTATCAGTTGACGTTTCGCCACGACATTCGTGGCGAAACGTCAACTTTTTAATAAAATCGAGTTTTTTGAGATTCAACAAGCCTGTTATTGCTAATAATTATCAAGAGATTATATATATATATATATATATATATATATATATATATATATATATATATATATATATATATATATATATTCATGTATATATATATATATATGTATATATATGTATATATATATATATATATATCTATATATGTGATTTATTCTTTCATGTACTCAATTTTTATTTACCTATATTTTTTTCGCAGTAACAGGTCATTTGAGTTAGAAAACCTACTTCATTAAACAGTTACAAATTCCGTGACGAAACGTTAGCTGTTTAATAAAATCAGTATTCTGACTCAAATAACCCTTTATTGCTGAGAAAATACAAGCTAGATAACTACGTCGATGTTTTTAGCATTCTATTATCAAGATTTTCTCATGATGTTCGCCTAGAAAATTGATGAAGTTGCTAATTTTCTTGGGCACTACTATTTTACTCATTATACATTATTAAATGAAATATATGACACTCAACTTTTATTTTGTAATTGACTATTTATAACGTTTTTTTCAAACGGGAATATTGGCCCTAAATAATTCTCGTAGTTTAAATTAGGGTTTCATATTCTTCATTTATTCGACGTGAATATTTGTTGCCGTTCGCAACATCTGGTATACTGGTTTCTTATCAATGCATGAATACGATGTACCGTCAAGGAATCTAGAGATTCAGGGAAGAAAGTCATTTCTCAGGTAGTAATTGGAGAGAAAACGTCACTAATATAGATTTATTCCGAACGGCCTTGCCGGATTATAGTGAGTTTTCATAGTAGATTTCGCCATAATTGTGTGAATTTTGAGTTTGACGAATAATTAGTCGAATACTAAAATTAGGGTGAAATCACCGCTGGTTGCGGGATATATTTCCTCCCAACAACTAAGATATTTTCAGAATTTAATTTCTTACCATGTGTCATCAACCATATAAACCATTTTCAGGCTTTTAGTATAATAATACGGATATCGTTTGCGAGTAGGATTCCAATTCTAATTTGGCATATTGTTTTACTGGAAAATCATTGACGTATCTGCCTGGAAGTACCCCGATTGAATTGGATATTTGTTTCTGATTGATTCTGCTGTTATTTCCTGTTCTTAGAACCGAATTCCTGATAGTTAGATTTATTGGTTACATTGGACGTTGAAGAGAGAAACTGTATTAGGATACTGGATGAGTACCTATTTAAAATCACTATTTAAAGCCTAGATTTTCTCCTTCACTATAAGTAGATTCATTCATAATTTCTTCGGAAGTTTTATTGCGTTATTCATTTGTTATTCTTTACCATGCATTTACCTTTCATTATTAATAGAAAAACACCGCCTATGCTCATTTACATGTAATTGTAAAATTTCATGTGAATGAATGCATGCATTCATAAGTACTTTTGTAAATGAGATAAATATATTTTCATATATTACATATAAACATCATAAGTTGTTGAAAACTACAAATAGGCATCGGCTGTTGATTTGAAAGGGATATAAAGATTATTTTCATATTATAAATTGCGTTTTCGTGAATCATTTCTTTCAGAACCTTTATTTGATAGTTTTGGTGTATTATTAAGGGGGTCCGGAATTTATTGTAAACTATCTGGCGCCTAGTCCAGGGCATTTAGAGCAAAATCGGCCGGATTAAATGAATTTGGCCGTGCAGCAGATATCGAGATGCGGTTTTCTGCATTGTGTTCAGGAAGGTCACAGAAAACGAGTCTATATGGTCTGGTTAATCCGTTTTTTGGAAAAATGCCTTCTGGGCCGGAAAATGCATTTTCCAATTGCATCACTACTTGTACCATTCTAGGAACGACTGGAAACTCGGAAAAATCGCTCGGAAATTATTGCTCGGGGGTTTTCAGGCCCGCCAAACTCGATTTTGGCATTAGAATTACCCGGGGGCGCACGTAGGCGGCTCTGCGGGGGGTGCGGGGGTGGTTAATTGAGGGAGAAAATGCAGCGTGCATGGAAATCGCTCCAAACTCGTTACTCGGGGGTTTTAGGAGATGAAGAATTCAATTCTAGCATTAGATTTTTCTGGGGCTACTCGGGGGCGGCTCTGCGGGGGTGGTTAATTGGGGAAGAAATTGCAACGTGCATGGAAATCGCTCCAAACTCGTTACTCGGAGGTTTTCGGGGATGACGAATTCAATTCTAGCATTATATTTCTCCGGGGCCCCCTCAGGGGGTGATTGGGAGGGAAATGTCAGCGTCCATGACAATCAGACATAAGACTACACCGGGGATATGAATAACAAAAATTTTGATGGAATATTAAATAAATAAATATTACAAATATTATAAAAACAATTGCTTCGGAACGGAATGAGGAAAAATGAAAATTCAAAGTTGTATACACTTTTTGAAGAAAGATCTGTAACTGTAAGAAGTGAAGACACACAATATGTGATTGATGGAGGCATGCTTCTGCATAAAGTTAGATGGCAAAAGGGCCAGAACATGTTAGAGATATGCAACGGGTATGTTAGATACATAAAGAGAGCATTTGGGAACAGGGTTTTTGTTGTTTTCGATGGATACGACCAAATTACCACTAAATCGTCCAAATGTATCGAGCAAAATCGTATGCTGAAGCCGCCAACCTTCGAAAAGTCGACCTTGCACGCATAATTCCGACTGCTAATGCGTTAACCGAGCATATCAAGCGGGTCTATTTCCAAGTACAGGCTTGGTATGGTTCACAAGGTCAAGACGAAACCTTAGATCCGTTGGAATGGGGCTGGGAATTGGTGGATGGAGAGCTCAGTCCTGTCACCATGAACCAGGAAGCCGGCCCCGAAGAAATTTTGAGTAAAATTTCTTGTTCTTGTCAAACCGACTTTGGCCTGAGGTGCGGGTGCCGCCGAAGTGGGTTGGAGTGCTTACTTGCATGCAAGCATTGCGATGGTAATTGCTCAAACCAAAAAGACGCTTGCACTGAGGCCTAGAGTGGTGACGAGGATAAAGATGAAGAAGGGAAAGAAAATTCAGGAGGGAGAGAATATGAAGAACAGAAAGAAGACGAAGAAGAGTTTGAACAAGATCCAATTAATCCAGATTAATAAAAACTCCTATCTGTTATTTGAATAAAGTATTATTTTCATAATTTGTGATTTTTCTCCTTTACCATTCACGTACGCTGCCAATTAACCACCCCCGCACCCCCCGCAGAGCCGACCCGAGTGGTCTGGAAGAAATATTATGCTAGAATTGAATTCGTCATTCCCGAAAACCCCCGAGTAACGATTTTGGAGCGATTTCCATGCACGCTGCAATTTCTCCCTCAATTAACCACCCCCGCAGAGCCACCCCCGAGCGGCCCTGGATAAATCTAATGCTAGAATTGAATTCGCCATCCCCAAAAACCCCCGAGTAACGAGTTTGAAGTGATTTCCAAGCACGCTGTAATTTCTCCCCCAATTAACCATCCCCGCAGAGCCGCCCCCAAGCGGCCCCGGAGAAATCTAATGATAGAATTGAATTCTTCATCCCCTAAAACCCCCGAGTAACGAGTTTGGAGCGATTTCCATGCACGCTGCAATTTCTCCCCCAATTAACCACCCCCGCACCAACACCGCAGAGCCGCGCACGTGCGCCCCCGGGTTATTCTAATGCCAGAATCGAGTTTGGCGGGCCTGAAAACCCCCGAGTAACAATTTCCGAGCGATTTTTCCAGTCGTTCCTATAATGGTATAAGTAGTGATGCAATTGGAAAATGCATTTTCCGGCCCAGAAAGCATTTTTCCTAAAACGGATTGACCAGACCATATAGACTCGTTTTCTGTAACCTTCCTGAACACAATACAGAAAACCGCATCTCGATATCTGCTGCACGGCCAAATTCATTTAATTTTCTCTATCTTCCCTGGACTAGCCCTGATATTATTTTTTTACTATATTTTAAAGAATTAAGAATCTACCCCTTCTCCAATGTAGTTCAGTCGAGAGCACACCCCCCTTAATCTCATTTATGTTAATCGTTTATTGAAGAATTGTATTTGCCTTTTAGAAAAAAACGTAACAATTCCGATATGTAAATATAAAATTGAAGAAGAAATACTCACTGTTTCTCCTTTAATACCATCCATGCCACGGTCCCCTTTTATACCTGGAGGTCCTTGAAGGCCAGGGATTCCCGGTATTCCAGGTGGGCCAGGAGGTCCAATAATCTGAAACGACTTCTCCATTAAAGTAACACTTACTTATAAATATAATTAGATGATATCGACTGAGACCCAAAACTAGTTGTGGAAAATAAAACATATTTAATTCAAGCATTTGATAGTTTGTTCACCATCTTTTCTCATATTTATGGATAAGTAATTCAAACAAAACATTTAGGTAACTGAAATCTTTTATCAATAATATATATATATATATATATATATATATATATATATATATATATATATATATATATATATATATATATATATATATATATATATATATAGTTTCTATAGTGCATAATGTTCTTGAATTTTTGAGTATAATAGAACAATATTCAATATTTAGAATATGAAAAAAAATTCCTTGAAATTTCCTGAAAATAAGTTTGTGAATTTTATTAAGAGGTAGTCATGTTTCGTTTGTTTATTTGAGTATTGTGGAGATAGTATAAATTCCATAAATATAAAACAATATATATCAGTAATTGTCAACTTCTTGATTTCTACTTACTCTGCGTGTTTTGATGTTTATCAGTTTTGTTTGGGAATCAAGGAAATTATGATAAAGGCGATATTGAATTATGTCGGTTGAGAAAAATTAGTTCGTTTGTTATATACCGGGTGTGCACGGAAGGTGGCTCGCCCCTATAACTTTTTTGTTTTCGGATAAAAAATTTAGAGGATCTGTTTGACGCATAAAACTGCATTTTTTGACAAGTAACTCAACTTTATTCAACTTCCGGTTCAACCGGAAGTGACATGAACTTTCGATTTTTAAATGGGACACTGGGTATATTTTTAGTTTTTTGTCTCCATATGACATTTAGAATACAACCGTTTTTTTTTCGAAATAAATTTTTATTCTAGAGGGCTATGGATGCGTTCAAATAACTAATTTCGGTCCTAAAATGTATGTTAAAATACAACTTCACTGTTTTCGGTCAAAATGTTCCAGCTATGTGAAGTTTAATTTTAAAACTTTTATTACTATTTTTTTTCAAATGGCAACATGGTGGCTCGTCGGGTTAAAAAAAAAGATAATTTTATTACGATTAATTGGATACCGCACTCTTGGTTTTAGGTTGAAAGAAAACTTTCGATAAAAACCTGAAATCCCATAACCCTAGAACTTTCTTTAAATGAAGAATCTTATTGAGATTAAAATAACATTTGAAATCATCGAGTAGCTTGTGACCAACACAACTGAAACAAAATAAGTCCAAAGCCACGTCTACAAATCTACGTCCCTGGACGGCAAACAGGGGCATTTTAGGAACGAAATTATTTATTTGAACGCATCTATAGCCCTCTAGAATAAAAACTTATTTCGAGAAAAAAATTGAACAACGGTTACAAAAAGTAGCAACTGATACATGGTTGTATTCTTAATGTCATATGGAGACAAAAAAACTGAAAATATACCAGGTGTCCCATTTAAAAATCGAAAGTTGATGTCACTTCCGGTGAAACCGGAAGTTGCATGAAGTTGAGTTACTTGTCAAAAAAAGCAGTTTTATATTTTAAACAGATCCTGTAAATTTTATTTCATTATCTCTGAAAACAAAAAAGTTATAGGGGCGAGCCTGCTTCCGTGGACACCCGGTATATATTTATATATGTATATATATATATATATATATATATATATATATATATATATATATATATATATATATATATATATATATATATATATATATATATATATATATATATATATATATATATATATTATATATATATATATATATATATATATATGTTATATATATATATATATATATATATATATATATATATATATATATATATATATATATATATATATATATATATATATATACCAAGGTCGAAGTCAGGATTTTTTTACGTAGGGTTTCAGTCACAGTACCAAGTTTTTCCTTCCCAAATGTCAGAAATAAACGATTATCACATCACATATTAGTATATACTAGTTTTCAATAAATATTATTGAAGTCAACATATGAGATAAATTAATTTTGGTTACTGTATTTATACAAAAAAAAATGAAAGTTTTGTTTATCAACGACTGTAGTTCTTAATTTACAATTTGTGATAGTAATAATAGGATTAACAGAGATAGTATTAATATTCTATCCTTTTAGGTTGCGAATATATCGATGATTTTAACAGTCGGTATATTAATGTCAAGTTGTAAGGACATGTGCCTATTCCAGATAGTCGACATTGACCAACTGAGCTTCTCAAATATGTTTTAGTCTTGTTAATGTAGAAAATAAACGTTCACTGAACAACATTCTATGTGTTATTTTTTCTATGCTAAAGTTTTGATTTTTTATTCCAGTGATGAAATAAAAAATAGCTATATTCAATTTTATACTCTAGATTCTGTAGGGAGTTTGAATCCCTTAATCTCTCTTCTGGCTAGGGTCCTGATACGATATATATATATATATATATATATATATATATATATATATATATATATATATATATATATATATATATATATATAATCATAGAGTCCTTCTATTACTGTCTACCAAATAAATTGATTGATATAAATGTTGAACAAGTGATATAATCCAAAATTGCTCTTTGGACCAATACTTACAATCTCCCCGGCGTTCATTTCTCCAGTACCGTCTCCCTGAAACAGCGGGAGAAATACAGAAAAAGATATTGTTTTCACAATGTTTTCAAATGAATATTAGACACTATTACCAATTATGTTTAGTAAAGATTGAAAAAGGTAAACTAAACTGAATTGAACATAAATTAAAAAAAAAAAAAAATTAGTGTGAGTAGGAAGTTGTCTTTAGACTTGTAACGGTATGATGAGAAGGGAGGTCTAAGGAGAATTAAAGGTCATGCAATGCATAAATAGTTACCTGTCTTCGTCGTAGCTTTTTGTATTTCTATTTGTGGAAGGTACCAAGAAAAAGAAAGACATGTCAGTTTAGGTAATCATATATCAGCCAAACTCAAAAATAAATAAGTTTCGTTGCATTAAAGAGCGTAGTTTGGAAAAAGATTTCATCAAAACATAAAATAATAGAAATATGCTTGGTATACACCAACAAATCATACACCAACAGAATCCATAAACAGATAAAAAATATCTCTAAATAATATGACGTAGTTCATAATAAATATAATCTATATTATCAAAAAACGAAAAGACCAATTATTACACGAAATAATATTATAGAAGGAATATTGATATGATGATATATACCTAATCATATAATGAAATATAATTTTGTTCAAACTTACCGATTCGCCTTTTTCTCCCTTTTCTCCTTTTTGCCCTGGATATCCTGGAGGTCCCGGTAAACCAGGAGGACCCATCAGACCTGGTGGTCCAATGTCTCCATATTCACCTTTCTCGCCTTTCGGACCACTTAAACCCTTCAAATATACATAAATCGGTATATTTTCAAATGAAAAAAAATTGATTTTCCTACCGGAAACCCTGGAGGTCCTTGAGGTCCTGTATCACCATTAACTCCTGGTTCTCCTGGTGTTCCCATCGATCCCATATCACCTTTTGGGCCTTCAAAATGAATTTAATATTTTTTTGCTTCTTAGGATATCAAAAAAGTACATGTTTTATATCGTTCTATATATAAGGTTAGAAATCTGATCATACTTTGGAAACTGTGGAGTTTAACTATTGTTTCGGATGTGAAAGATGTATAAATACTTCATTTAGGCATTATTATCATTATGATATAGGTAATTGAAAATATTAAGGTACGTATATCTTCCTACTTTCCACCAAATCCATATTACAGTGATCGGTTGAAAAAGTACCTGGAAAGCCGGTAAGCCCTATAAAGCCTCTATCCCCTCTGAGTCCTGGTAAACCTCGAGTGCCAGGAGGACCTGGAGGTCCTTGACTCAATGCATCACCATCTCGACCCTACATAGATATCAAATCACATTATGTACATAAAGCTTCATATATTTTTCAGTGAGTTTTCGGAATTTGGCACTTACATTTAATGAATCTAATACTTTCAGCAGATACTACCATTACAGAACAAAACTAAAAGGAATCTTATTATCGGGCAGATTGAGTTAAGAACTGAATATATGGGTTATAGATTTGACGCTTACGGGTGGTGAAGAATTATCACAGGTACCTAATTGGACAAGAGTAAAATGTTTCAAGAAAGGCTAATCGAAGTCTTCTTCAGATGCATATCCACATCACATGTTTCATTGCTTCTCTGTCTCGCGCGGTGTGAATCAAAGACTGTTTATCGCGTAGTCCTGTCCATTGTCTGATGTTCCGAAGCCAAGACATCTTCTTTCTCCCTATTCCTCTCTGGCCCTCGATTATCAGGTGTAGGAGCCTATACTTTTCGTTCCGCATGATATGTCCCAAAGAGGCTGTTTTTCTTTTCTTGACCGCATTGAATAACAAGCCTGAAAACTTTCTCGTTTGTTACTCTCGCTGTCCATGGTTTCTTGAGAATTTTGCGATACAGCTACATCTCGAAGGCCTCCAGTTTGTTGACACTGCTCATCTTCATGGTCTAACCTTCCACACCATAGAGAAGCACCGACCAGACATAGCATTCTATGGATATTATCCTCAAGTCGATAGCAAAGTCCGAACAGGCAAGCACACTTCTAAACCTCAGGAATGCTTGTCGAGCCTGCTCAATACGGCTTTCTATTTCTAGTTCGATGTCCAGTCTTCAAAGAGCCATGTTCCGCATCATCGGCATAACGGATGTTGTTAATCCATACTTCTTCCAAGGTCTCTTGAAAAATTTCCTTTGAATAGAGGTTGAATAAGAGTGGAGACAGCACGCACCCCTGTCTCACTCCTGTTTCAATTTATATAGTGTTGGACACTTGAGCATTTTGGTTCCAGTACAGGTTCTCGATGGACCAGATGTCTTTCTGGTCTAGTAGTTGCATCAATTTCCGGTGTTGCACTAATCGAAGTGGATTTCCCAAATTGGTACAATGAAATGTTCATAGAAAATCATTATTGTTTGAATACACTAAATATAGGAGGACATATCAAGTCAATCTCGTCGTTCAGCAAGATATCCCTTTTTGCATTATGATTGAGTTTGAAAATTTCCAACGATTCTAAGTAAGATAGTTTGGTCCCTTTTGGGGATACGGGTGGTGATTTTCACGGCAATGATATGAAAACGTTGAATCCGTTTTATTTTTCAAAGAAGTTTGTTGGCGTTATCTTCCCTTGAGCTGTCTGACGTATATACACTCCCTTACATACCTACAGGATAAATCAAGTTCTATTCTTAATGATTTAGAGACAAGATTTTCACACTCGAATTAAAATATCCATAATATGAAACTACTCACTTAGCAGATATTTATAAAATGATTTTTCATAATTTTAATTATTTATGTCAGTGGAATACATGATAATCTATGTGAAACTTAGTATTGCGATAAATCTAATTCAAAACTGTTTCAATGTATAGACACAATAATTTTAATGAAAATGATAGTATTTGCTGAACCGCTCGAGAGAAATCTTTGAAATATAATATTGTCATGCCAGTAAATAAAATGAAAACTACTGAAAAAATAGTCAATAAATATAAATGAAAACATAATACTTACGAAATAAAATTAGTGCAGAAACTCTAAGATAAACAGAGAGGCGAATGTCGGCAAAAATAATGTTGGTTAGTTGGCTATAAATACAAGGAGTATTACAAAGATCAAATCGATCAACAGAGAGAGAGAAATATAAAATACTTAAACTAATAACATAACAAAAAATATAAACAAGTGATCAGAGAAAAGAAAGAAATTCTGACTTGAAGAAGAACTACCTGAAGAATTCATAGAATTTGGAAACAATAAATAAAAAGAGATTACACGAAATAAAGTAACAGAACTTCATGTTTATAAAATAAATTAACATGGATAACAGAAACTTGAAAATAAAATATACTAGATGATAATGGTTCAAATTAAAAAAAAAAACAGAATTGAATTTAACATTTATTTCAATTTAGGGAATATTCTCTATTTAGCCTTTATTTGCAAGTTTGTAATATCCAAATTATTGAAATAAGAATATTGACAAATTAAAGTGTTCGAAAAAACTGTTTGCTTTTCATGCCTAAATAAATGTAGCCATGCACAATATTTCAAACGGTTTTTACTGAACGTGCTCCTCATTATATGCTTTCTCATTGCTTTGAAGACATATTTCTTATTTTTTACATGCACACGAAATTTTTATTCTCGAAGAAAGAACCATCCCCAATATATGAAGCTATGCAATGATTGTGATTTTATCTAGAGCACGTAACAATGCCAAGAAACTTCCAAATTTAACACAAGAGGGTGAATTTGTTGGAAGTGAGTACGAAGTTCTTGACATTGTGGTGTTGTCGAGAAGAAAAATGTATTGAGATAATACTTGCCCGCTTTCCGCGACGACCTCTGGCTCCCTTTTCCCCAGATAACCCGGGGGGTCCTATAGGACCAGCCTCACCCTTTTCACCTTGAAAGTTCAGAATGAGAAGTTAACCAAGGAAATATTACTTCATAAATTTCATTTATGCAGTTGAATCTCAACTAAATGTGTCAAAATTACAAGACATTTCGTTAAAGATAAAGGAGAAAGATGAGCGGGTGGGACAAGAGACAGAGCTTACTTAGCTTTCATTCCAAGAGCTGCTTGTTAGAAAATAAAACAAATACATCACAGGTTTTGGTGATATAAATTGTTTAAGCTGACCAAAAGAAAGGTTTACAGAATTACAATTCAGGTTCTTGTTGCACAACATTAATTTTTCTTCCTCCGAAGATGGTACCTAGTATTTATACAATTGTTTCACTGAATACAAGAAATGGAATATCAAAAAGCTACTCGTATGATTTTTCCGTTCAGTTTAAATTTTTTTTTGCAAACTATGGTTTGAACTGGTAATAATAGAGAAAAGAGCTTCATTCATTTGAATTATATAAATTCAGTCATCAAGAATGAAGAGGTTTCTTACCTGGCGGTCCTGGTGGGCCAGGGGGTCCTTCAATAATACCCGTAGGAAATTGATCTCCGGTTAGTGTGGTAGTTAATCCTCGTTCACCCTTGTCCCCTTTGTCGCCCTGGAAATACGGAATAATATAAAACATTGAAACATTTACAGGAATATATATATATATATATATATATATATATATATATATATATATATATATATATATATATATATATATATATATATATATATATCTGTATATATATATATATATATATATATATATATATATATATATATACCTATATAAATATATGGATATTGGTAAATAAAAGAGTTAATTTAACTAAGATAGAAGCACTGGAAAAATGAAACTCTACACTCTTTTTCCTTTGTTCTGGAGCTTTCGATAACCTTTTATTGTCTTCTTGAGGCGATCTAGAAATCCTTAAGCTACGACAATTTGATATACTGAACAGTCCAACTCACAGGAGTTGAGTTTGTCCCTGTTGACTTTAAATATATGAGATAAATATAAGTATACAACGATTCTTCATACATCGTGGCAAACTCACGGTGTACCTATGTGTTATCGCCAATGTCTATATATCGTTATATTCATCTCGCATATTCAATTTCAACAGGGACAAACTCAACTCCTGTAAGTTAGACTGTTCAGTATATCAAATTGTCCTACCATAATGTCTTCTAGGTCTCGTGAAGAAGATAATAAAAGTTTATCGAAAGCTCGAGAATCAAGGAAAACAGTGTATAGTTTCATTTTCATAGTGCTGTTATTTTAATTAAATTAACTCTTATATATGACCTACCTTAAAAGGTGGGAAATGTCATATATTTCTCGAGTAGGAATGTGCAATGGAATAACACCATTAATAGTGCAATATCAAATAAATCCCACTAAACAAGTAACTGAATTCAGAATTCACTGAAGAATTCATAGAAAAAAAAATTCTGGACATCGAACGCACACCTGGTTTCAAATGAGAGACTCGAGAATAAGGAAATATGAAGCTTGATTATTAGGATCCTTTCGAGAAAAGGAGATCTATATAGTAGGTACCTACTACTTGTATGCTTTTTGTAGACTGTGCCGGAGAAAAGAACATCGACATCTATCATTTGTATAAGTTATTATTCAATTGAATATTTCTGAATTTTTATGTTTGTTTCACGATTCTTGTCTACAATACGATTCTACAAATCATGATAATATAGTTGTTAAGGATAAGCAATTGATATCTTGGTTAATTCAGATATTTTGACACATCACAATTGATATATAAATTGCAGTATCCGGAAATGCAAGTCTTTCAATTAGAGTGAAAAATAAATATTTACTGAATACGCAATTCATTTTATTTCAATTTGATGAAGAGACCAGCTAAGATTGTATTTACTGATGGCTCGGAAGAACATATTTACACTAACTTATATTTTATAGTTGAACAATGATATTGAAGAAGAAGGATACTTCTAGGTATTCAACTTGAAAATAATAACCAGCGATTTTATATTATGCTCGACACAGAGAGCAATATTGTTGACATGGGAAGCTAATACTTTTAGAAAACCTATAGTCCAACATCCCAGAGCAGCCAGACGTTACTTATTTTTTCAGCAATAATATGTATGGGATGAAGTAGTGTTCATATGTACTTTCAGTGTATGGATACTTGCTACCTTGTGCCTTATTTTCTCAGTCTTGATTTTTGAATATGATACTTAGGGAACTATTTCAATACCTTATGCAAGCAGCCAGACCGATCGTATAGGCCAAACATCCCACCAATAATGTGTCCCTATGAGTATGATAGTATGAGCGAAATGTCATGACAGTATGTATAGAAGGGAGATCGACGCGCATAGATCATCACTATCGCGCTTAAATAAGCGAAAAATGACATTTCGCTCATACTTTCATCCTCATAGGATCAATTTATTTGTATCTGGCGGGATGTTTGGCCCATACGATCGGTGTGGCAGCTTGCATTAAGTATTGATAAGTTCCCTGAGTATCATATATAAAAACCAAGACTCAGAAAATAAGAAAAATGAGTTGAGTTTTTTTCCATCTTTAGCACCTGATAATTGACCGCCGGCACAAGGTAGCAGATATTCATACACTGAAAGTACACATGAGCACTACTTCATCCCATAAATATTATTGCTGAAAAAATAAGTAACTTGCTCTACTAGTATTTGTATTTGATTTCCGAAATGAACATTTTTGTAGTAGTTGATGTTACTTACCTTCGCGCCTGGTGCTCCATCTGCTCCTGGTGGTCCAATAGGCCCTATTGGACCTGGTTCTCCCTTTTCACCAGGTGGCCCAACTTCCCCTGGCATTCCTTGTCTACCATCATGGCCAGCTAGTCCTTCAGGTCCTGGAGTACCAGGAGGACCTGGTGGTCCCGGTTCTCCGGGTTCTCCCTACATTTTCACAATCAATTTATTAACAATGCAAAATATTTTATACTTGACAAGCTAGCAAAAAAGCAGTAATAAGCATAACATACGGCGTTGAAAGATTATGCACAATTAATAGGTATGATTGAACTAACTGCAACGAGCATGATTATAATTTACTTACCATTTATATTGCACATCAAATTGAGCCTATCTTATAAATCTTTTATTGATTAAAACCCAAGAAAGTATGAAAATAGAAAATTTACAAAATTTCAAATTTCGTCCAAGGGGACAAATATTGAGAAATAATAAATACTAAGATATGATTATATATGATTGGGAGATACAGAAAGCGATTTATGAATCATGCTCAACTTTCAATGAAAATTAGTAAAATTTGTTAGTTAATGGTTCAGCTGTGCTGAAACAATTTCGTAATTGAAAAGCACCTGTGAGATGTTAGTTTCGTGCAGTTCTCAATGTCCGACGTAAACAGAAAACTCACTTTTAACGTGATGATAGTTTCCCCGCTAATGTTATGGCCCCTTTCTTGCAGTCCCTAAAAAGCACACTAATGGTGAAACAAGCTCTACGACTACACGAAAAGGAAGGAAGTGCTCAACAGGTTTCTATTCGGAAGTGCATCTACAGGTGCACCAACAGCTAAAACCTACATTAAACTGATGAAAAACTACACAAGAATGAATCGTAATAAACAGTTAGGTATTTGAAAGAATCATTTATAGAAGAGAATATACGAAGTGACAATTGGCACAAAACTTAAATTTCTCTGAATTTTTATTCTGCAGTATTGTGAGTTTTCAAATATAATGAAAACGTTGATGCAACAGGTTAATTTCTCATTTTTTGTATTTCTTATGAACTCTCATTGTTGACATTGAAACACTGAGCCTCATATGATGAACTTCAATTGATCATTGTCGACGTATCTATTAATCATATATATATATATATATATATATATATATATATATATATATATATATA
>JARQZK010005084.1:287500-435000 GCA_030704885.1 Cynegetis impunctata | reverse complement strand
GACGCTTTATTTTTCTTTGGTTCGTAGTAATTTGGAGTATGCGAGTGTTGTTTGGTCTCCTCATTATCACAAATATATTGATCGTATCGAGAGTGTACAAAAGGCATTTTTTAGAAATCTTACTTTCAGATTTAGTGAAAATTTGTATTTGAGAAGTTATAATGTTATTTTACGTTATTATGAGGTCTTGAGTTTGGAGCACAGAAGGATGTACTTCGATGAAATGTTTTTATATAGAATTATTAATGACGTATATGATTTTCCGCTGATTGGTTATTTATCTTTCAATGTACCGCAGTATTCAAATCGTCATGGTACTCTTTTCTGTGTCCCAAAAGCAAGAACTAATTCATATTATAATTCTGTTTTTCTTAGAATTGCACGTTTTTATAACTGGCATTTTAAAGATATTGATATTTTCAATGAAAGTTCAGTTGCTTTTAAAAGGAAAGTATGCGGTTATTTGATTCGTTACAATCACTTCTGAATTTTAGTAAATTCGATAGATTTAAGTAATTTTAAGGATATTGTAATTTCTGTTTCTACTGTTTCTACTTTTTTTGTTTTTTCATTTTACTCTTCTTCTTGGTTGATGTATCTCAATAATTTTTGAATTGTTTCCTACGGAATCAACAAATTTTTTGCTTTTGTATTTAGTGGATCTCTGTTATTGGGCTTAGGCCTGTAGAGGTCCCCATTTCTAATAAATGAATAAATAAATAAATAAATAAATATATGAATATATATACCTATATACAAATGTCGATCCAGCAGTTCATGGAAACAACATTTAATACTTCCATCTAGGATTCAATTTTCGACGAAAGTACATATGAGAATTTCCGTCAAATCAGTTTCAAAATTAGAAGTAATATATTCAATTCCTTTTAGAATTATGCATATATTCAACTTTTAACTGAACAGTCCAATTTAAAAGAATTGCAGCGAGCTTCATCATACAATTTTCGTTTGTAGTAGGTATACCTAATACTCTACTTCTACTACGTAAGGATAGATTATATTTTAAGAAATTCGAATTGAGAAAACTTCACATATATACGAACATTGGGACGAAAAAATCCATTTTTAAATGCACTATTACATGTAAATGATATCGCCTCTCAGAGTGTTCAACCATAAAAATGGAAAATCAATTAGAGTTAAATACGTGAAACTAGAACTTCTCTTCATAAACTAATCCTTTCAATTACCCACTGGTTACAAAAAAAAAACACCCAAACAAGAATAAACAGAAATAAATGCAACCACAATATAGACTACGTAGAGCGTAACTCGTCCTGCTGTCAGGAATGCCTCACCTTGACAGCAACAATCTCGGCATAGCCCAGGGTGCCACCTCGCAGCGTAGTTACCGACCTTTTCAAGCCCTGGAATAAAAAGTCCACATAAAAAATATTTTGCTCCCACGTAGCCGTGCCATTGCCACCAGGATGGGAATTAAATCATTGTGCAGTAACATTTCGAGATAATCCAGATGAGATTTGAGTTAGAAATTCACATTGTAATGAATGATATCAAAAAATAGCATTTTTTTTCATTCTGCCTACAATCGATAAGTACAAATAAAAACATTAAAAAGTAAGCTTGTTGATTTTTGATTCGAATTTAGAATTGTGTTATACGAAGAAAAGTATATATATATATATATATATATATATATATATATATATATATATATATATATACAGTGTGGAACAGCCAAATGGAATAAATTCGATAACGAATAAATCAGAGCGTGCTGGAAAAAACGCTTGGACACATCGATTTGTATTTTTAGATGCGCTTTTTTTAAAAAAAAAAATAATTATATAGGGTGTGTCATGTGACAGTGGCCGATACCAATTTTCTTATTTTAAATACAACCCCCTGTATGTTATTAGGTTTTTGGATTCTTCAGAAAATTCTAGACATAAATCATGTACAATGTCCCATACCTATCTTTAACTGTTTCGAAAATATTAAGTGTTTCAGATGTATTACAAACGTTAGAAGACATTTCTATACCAGATTAGCATGTTGCCAAGACGTTCGCGGCGAACATTTTGAACATCTCTTACATTGAAATTAATGTTTTTTTGTTTTTTTCACATTATTTGTGAAATAAAATAATTTTCTTTTTTTAATGTTAATTTTTGTAATACATCTGAAAACACTTAATATTTCCGAAACAGTTGAAGATAGGTATGGGATATTGTACATGAATTATATCTAGAATTTTCTGAAGAATCCAAAAAACTAATAATATACAGGGGGTTGTATTTAAAATAAGAAAGTTGGTATCGGCCACTGTCACATGACATCCTATATAATTGTTTTTTTTTTGAAAATATGCGCATCTGAAAATACAAATCGACATGTCCAAGCGTTTTTCCCAACACGCTCTCATTTATTCGTTATCGAATTTATTCCATTTGGCTGTTCCACACTGTATATGTATGTATATATATATATATATATATATATATATATATATATATATATATATATATATATATATATATATATATATATATGTATATATATATATATATATATATATATATATATATATATATATATAAATATGAATTTAGTTTATATTAAGTTATAAAAATACATATGGTGTTGCTAAATATTATGTACAATATTATGTACATACGGAAGGGAAAAATATTTGTCTCATTTCATGCTTAAAAAAATGGATAGCAACATAGGTTCACAAACGCTTCGTTTTGAATATACAGGGTGTTACACCTCACAGTTTGAAACCTGAACCTTGAATTCATAAATATATGCAGAGACAAGGGGCATCCATTATTTACGTGAGGTGTTTAGGGGGTGGAGTAAAAAATGTTAGGGGGGAGAGTAAAAAATGTTTCTCCATTTAAATATGGCCAAATCATACATACTAATTTTCATTGCGGCTCAATTATGCACTGATGAATATTTATTAACAGTAAATAAATTTTTTGTTGGAAAGAACATTTCTTTTTCATATACTGTACGATGCGAAGATTATTCATAAAAAAAATGCTATAACCTTTTATAATAAATATACGATGCACTAATAATTTTAACTGAAAACAAAATTCTGTATGGCTTATTACAACAATTGTTTCATTATTAATTTTCTCCACATTTCAATAAAATATTACTAATATACTTGAACTAATAGAATTTTTTATTGAAGTTATGGCGGAATAAAAAGTGTTGAAGTAGTATTCACACTTGAGATCATACATGAGTCTCCGTTGATTGAGTTAGAGTGAATATTTTTTTACAAATTTTAGTAGTTCCTATTTAGGTATTTTATTGTTGAATCTCATTGTGATTGTATGCTACGTCATTAAAAATATTAAATACTAGTCTTAACCCTCTCGGTCACGAATTAAAACTATTGGAGCGAAAAATCTGAAATTTACTGTAACGCAACTTATGATTTTTGAAAAATTTTTAAATTTTTGATGTTAAATTCAGATTTTCAAAATGCTCCGTTTGAGCACTATGACATGTCCCTAATTGAGGACATCATGAGCTGATGGAAGACAAAAAATTTTCAGAAATATGTTCAGAGGGTAAAATATTAATATGTTTTATTAAAATAACATTACAGGGTATGGTATTTCATGAATGGTCCATTTTCGAAGTACTAAAATGTATAAAATTTAACTTTTGCAGAAATAAAATAAAAGTGCTGTTATATTTACCTAGATGTTGCGTTTACCGCTAGCTCACAATGTCCTCAAATTAGGACACCACACTTTCAAAAATCGCTGATTACAATATGCACAAAAATCACCAAACACAATTACTTTGGAACAAGTCTACACTTATTGTGAACGTGAACAAACAGTTTTCAAACACGTGGTCTAACGAATATAACCAACAAAAAAATAAACAGTAGAGCGCTACACTGCTGTCACAGCTACCCTACGGAAACCTATATTTCAAATGAATGAATTTTTTTTCCATCAGCTTGTAGATGGCAGCACATATATTCATTTGAAAGTATATGATGTCCACAACTGAGAACAATGTGACAGAGAAGTAAGAGCAAGCGGCACTTCATAGGAAAAAATCCAAAGTAGGTTGTCCTCAATTGAGGACAAGGTGAGCGAGAGGGTTAAAAGAAAAAATTATAAGATAATGGTTTCTTCAAATGAATCTAATGGAATCGAGCACAGATTAACTCATTCACATAATAAATACGCATTTCAGAAAATCTCACGTGAGATTCGAGGAGGGGGAGGGGGTCGAGCAAAATCTCACGACATCTCACCAAGAGGGGAGGGGGGATCGAGAAATCGCCAAAATTATCTAATAAATGGATGCCCCCCAAGTCACTATATCAAATTTACTAAAACAAGAGATTATTCTAATTAAGCATACTATACCATTTTAAATTGTCATGCTCAATTATTTAAGCTCTAAACCGAAAATTTTAAATGTAAGCTAAATATCTCAAAAACCATCAACACCTTGTAGATCCGTACAGACGCGTTTGTGGAATATTATGTTTTTTTATCATGAAATGATCCAAAGAATTACCTTCTACCATACATATGTATATGATGATCAGGAAAACCTTTATATTTGTACAGGCTGACCGAAAAGTCGCTCTGTACGCTAACAATGTTTACCTTGCTAAACTAGAGTGATCTTTTGGCTAGCCTGTACAAATACTTTTATATATATATATATATATATGTATATATATATATATATATATATATATATATATATATATATATACATTAGTAGATAGTAATGAAAAAAATTTCATATGGCTCTACAGTTTATGATTTCATATAGCTGAAGTCAATCATCTGATATGAATGAAATAAAATCGAATATAATATTCAGTATTTTTTTTCAGAATTAATAGAAATTGATTCACAATTCTCATGAACTAAGTAAGCAAAACTATACGTACCCTTCCAGGCTGCATAAACGAAAGTAAAATTGAAATAATATAATTAATAAGCAAATATTTATTCTGATAAAGGAAATATAAGTGAAATATTCTTTAAATTCAAAGTGAATTTTCGAATTACTGAATAAGACAGTTATTATTTTAACCATACGATCTGTCGAACTAACCTTAACTGCCTGTAAAACATCTATTCCTGCACTGCCAACGTCCCCCTTTTGTCCTTTCTCACCAGGGCGACCCTACAAGAAAGAAGATTTCTAGATATCCATTTCCAAGAATATACAAACAATTTGAGTTAGTCTATTCTACTTCTAAAAGATGGCCCTACATGCGACAAACTGATTTCAAGTAATGAAAGCCTTGTAATTAAGTTCATTTTAAAAGAAATTATGTATTATGCGAGTATCGAATCACTGAAAATTACAAAAAAATATAATATTGAATTAAAATTTTTGCATAAATAAATATTATTTTCAGATTTATATTTGTCGATAAGTTTATTATTATTGAAAACAAAAGTATTATTATTGAAAACAAATTGGGATATATATTTTGTATCATTAGGTGATCCAACCTTTCATCATTTATTTAATGGAAACGGATCAAGCATATAATTATAACAGAGAATTTTCAGTTATTTATTTACTGACATTTAAGAATTGTATCGTATATTTTTAAAACATGTAAACCGGCTTATATTTCCTGGTCGTTTCGTAAAAATTAAATGCAATGTATATATATATATATATATATATATATATATTTATATATATATATAAATATATATATATATATATATATAATTATAGATATATATATATATATATATATATATTTATATATATATATAAATAAATATTATTAAATATATATATATATATATATATATATATATATATGTATAATTTCCTACTTTGATGTTTATAAGCAAGATAATTGACACCACAAAAATTAACAACGGACCAACTTCCCATAAAAATATAAGAATCAGTTTCAACTTACAGCATCACCTTTTGGGCCATCTAAACCGATTGGGCCCTGTTAAAATAAAACAAGCATTATATTCACAAAACTATCAAATGCATTACATGAAGGATTAGTCAATGGAATGTTGATGTTGTTAAATGTTACGAAAATGGAAATTAATAACTAACAAATATTAATTGGCTAGTACTACTTATCTAATCTAGACACAACAAAGAGACATGAAAGAACCATGGTTCCCAAAAATAAATTAATTTGACTTTGGCATTGAGGTCGATCATTTTTTAGTGGAAAATATTAGAAACATTATATTTTCCGACCACGTGTCAACATAATACCTAAAGAAGCGGAAGTTTTGTAGACAGTAGGGATTTGAGATATAATTTAGTTGTTGAATTTTTTATATGCGAAACAACAATTTTTCATATTCCAATAATTATATATATTACTGATAACTGAAAAGAATTTGTTTGAATATATACCCAAAAATGAAAAACAAAGTTTGCACATTTCAACTATAATTGTTAAGATACCAGAAAATGTATTATATATATGTTGGAAATAGTTTCAACCGTTCTTTAAATATTATTGAACACAAATGAATAATATTGATGAAATATTTGCCATTCATTTGATAAAAACTTCATTTTAAATCATTCTCATCTCTGGAACATTCAATATGATTTAATTGCTTCAGAATTTGAAAAATAACGAATTATAAAAGATTAGATTCTTTGGTAGCATTCTCACAGGAATACAAGAAACTGGTAGTAGGCATAATAGAAATTCATTCTCATCTCTCGATCACTCAATATAATTTAATAGCTTCAAAATTTGAAAAATAATAAATAGTATCTAATAGTTTAGAACTTTTGGTAACATTTTAACAGCGATACAAGAAACTTGTAGAGGACATAATTGAAAAACTGAGGTCTTGATTATTCAGTCCTACCTATATTTTTATGAAAGTTTTCTATCCGTGCTATATATTTTTATAATCAACAATTTCTTTGAACGCCTGAAAACACATATCTCCAATTAGTTTAATAAACAAGTTATAAAATTGCTCAAATTGCATACACATGTGCAGTAAAATGTGTACACATAAAAGTTGAAAACAGTGGTTCTAGGGTCCATTTATTCTAATTGTAAATATCCAAGGAGATATCAGATACGAAAACAACGCTTTTCCTAACAATTTTACTAATAATGTAGATTTTTTCTGTTTCAAATTTTGGTTTTTTTCGAATCATATAATTGTTATGATTTGTTCGGATATTAGGTAAATCTCAAAGTAAAAGGCCTAATTGGAACTGAAATTAATAATACAAGTTCTATATTAGCTGCCAAGAAGAACGACCACTCTATTTTCGGAAATTAGACGAATAATTCAGAGCGCTTATGGCCATTTTAATATAGTAGAGAGAGACATTTCAAGTACAAGGTTCGATGATTTTTTTCTGATTTCGCAGAAAATCAACAATCAAATTTTACTGATACATGTGACCTGAAATATTACATTATTTTAAGTGTCAATAAAATTAGAAAGAAATTTCGGTTATCATTAAAACTTAGTAATATATCGCTGCCGATAAGGCATACAAAAGAGGTTAGGACAAAATAAGGATTTGATAGAGATACAATGTTAGTAATACAAAGTTAGTAATACAATCATTAAAAAGCAAGCTTGTCCGTCACCGAAATACTTGAACAAATTATAGTTAACAAACCGGGAATCCGGGAAAGCCTCGAACTCCTTTTTGGCCCTGGAAAAGATTGTTAACTGTAAGTATCTCTTCTTTACAAACGTAGTTTATGACGCTCGAAAAAACAAAAGCAATTATATTCAGGAGTTTTCACCTTTTTATAGCAACATGTACAAATGGTATGATATTAATGAGTATGAGCTACAATATAAACATATACTTTGAGGACAATAACTTACATAATTTTTATAAGTAAATTCATGAATGAATATTGAAATTTTCTAAAATTAAATAAACGAAATCTAGAGTTTGAAAGAATATTAAATTTTTTTTCCTTGTCATTATGGAATCACTTCAACAGGTCAATAATTGATTTAAAAAAATGAACATTCCAATGATCCATGTACACTTACTCAACAATGAGAAATTCATTGCATATATATATATATATATATATATATATATATATATATATATATATATATATATATAATCTCTTGATAATTATTAGCAATAACAGGCTGGTTGAATCTTAAAAAACTCGATTTAATTAATAAGTTGACGTTTCATTACGATATTGGTAATTGAAATTTCTTTGACATTTATTGATTCGAAAAAATTTTTTTGAAAAGACAAGGCTGCTTTGTCTTGCTAATTATTTATTACATGCTATTCAGTCTAATATTAACATTCAAAATAGTTATCATTAGATGGTAAGGGAAACCAAAGAAACCTTTACCTACGTAATGTTTGAAAATAAAAATAATAGGGTACTATTTATTTAACAACAAAGAAATTAGTCATGGGAAAACATTAAAGATGTGGAGTAGAATTATCGGTATAGTACGTTTATATGGAAGCAGCCGTTGACACGTGTTTCGGACTCTTTGGTCCTCATCAGAACGGCGTAGCTAAGTATTGGATTGAAAATTTGGAGATGAAAATAGTTTAATAAATAAAATCCTCTGTTATGGAAGAAAATCACTTATTTGTGGTTTTGCCACGGAGGCGATTAATTCCATCCGAGAGATCTCAGAAAGAGTAAATTAATATTAAAAAAGAAAATTAGTTTTGGGAAAATATTAAACAAGTAAAGCAAAAATTATCGGTATAGTTCGTTTATATGGAAGTAGCCGTTTTTAATGAAATTTTTATAATAAAATCCTCTGTTATGGAAGAAAATCACTTATTTGTGGTTTATTGTTTGAACTCTCTGGTATAGGAGATTTGGTCAAACTTTGCCACGGAGGCGATTAATTCCATCCGAGAGATCTCAGAAAGAGTAAATTAATATTAAAAAAGAAAATTAGTTTTGGGAAATATTAAACAAGTAAAGCAAAAATTATCGGTATAGTTCGTTTATATGGAAGTAGCCGTTTTTAATGAAATTTTTATTTAGAATTTCAAATTTTTTAAAATGAAAAAAGGTACTTACTTACAATATAAAACAATGTAGTTTGGGATCATTGCCATATTTTCAGCTTGCAATATTTAATTATTTATTCGAATTGTTGTTGCCTGTGATTTATTTTTAATCTCTTGATAATTATTAGCAATAATAATAATGAATGTTAATATTAGACTGAATAGCATATAATAAATAATTAGCAAGACAAAGCAGCCTTGTCTTTTCAAAAAAACTTTTTCGAATCAATAAATGTCAAAGAAATTTCAATTACCAATATCGTAATGAAACGTCAACTTATTAATTAAATCGAGTTTTTTAAGATTCAACCAGCCTGTTATTGCTAATAATTATCAAGAGATTAAAAATAAATCACAGGCAACAACAATTCGAATAAATAATTATATATATATATATATATATATATATATATATATATATATATATATATATATATATATATATATATATATAGTTATATATACCTATATATATATATATATTTATATATATATATACCTATATATATATATATATATATATATATATATATATATATATATATATATATATATATATATATATATATATATATATATTGAAGTAGAAAAAAGTTATTATTATTTTATTCTAAGGTTATTATTTTGTAGGATGTTTTCGATGTATATCAATTCATTCACTAAAATTTCAAGGAATTGATTTTTTATAATGTAGACCACTACAATCATTCAGCAGTATAATCCACATACACATACATATTATACGATCACAAGTACGTTTCATTTTCTGTATTTAAATGCGGTATATTGATATATAACTTCCACATAAAATCTATTCATTAATTCTGACATATCATCTATTATATTTCGAATAGATCCACAGGTCGAAGATACAAAAAATATTAATTATTTATGCTATGCTTTGTCAACCGCTCAATTATATTATTCGGACGTCCCTAATAAAACGTTTCAGCTATTTCATATCTGTATGATTTTGAATTATTTTTCTATGAAGAGCTTGTAAAAAAAAGGATTGTGCCAGTCGTTTCAAAAGTTATCAAAATGAAATGATAGGTATATGGACTAAAAGTTTGTAATTTCCGATTGGGATTTTATAACAAAATAGAGTAAAAAAACTGATGGATATGAGTAGATTTACAACATTTAACATCGACTAATTTCCTTCTTACCATATATCCCATATGGCCTTTTTGCCCTTTGTCTCCCTGAAATTGGGAATATTCTACTAAAATTCAAGATTTCTGACAAAGAGTTGTAGGTATAATACCTAATTAAATTGAGTATTGGCGACACAAAGAAAGGAAATAGGAAATGTTTTTCGGCTTAGTGGAAAAAGAGACGTACATGTTGTTATGGTAACTGACATTCAAAGTAAATTGAGGTTCAACCAATTAATATGAGTTAGAGAAGCCTATATTGATACGAATCAACGTTTCCAGCAAATGGGATAAATTTATTTTGCATGAGTGTTATTTCAAAGACTGCACTGTACAAATAAGTGAAATAATAAGTATGTTTGGAAGCATCTAAAGATAATTTTCACTGCCTTCACTCTAAGTTGAAAATAAATAAAGAAAAATTTCATATTTTGCTTTCAACTTTTAAGTCTATTGAGAAATTCTAACCAAATTTGGTAAGTGTTCTTTAATGATTGAGGGACACAAAAGAATCATGTTGAATTTTTTAATATTTACTCTGTCTAATATGTTGAAGGTCAAATTCATTCATAGTAGTTCAGTGGTTGTCTGAATAAAGAATCGTAATTTACCTCAAAATGTTAGACATATGATTTGATCAAAATAAAATTGGGTATCAAGCAGAATTTTGTTTTTGCATGACCGTATGAATTTAATTTTTGGGAAATTATAACTATTTACTCATATTTTCGCTATTGGTCGAATACTGATCCGCTCACTTCAAAAATTTTTGGCCCTCAATCAATAAAGAATATTCACTAAATTTGGTTAGAATATATCGATAAACTTGAAAGTAATAAAATGAAAAAGATAAAAATGTAAAAGTTGGAACGCCATGTGAGTGCATTACTTTTAACCAAAAACTACACACTTGAATTTTTGCCCATATTTACGATCAAGTTTCTATTGATTCCTTGAAAGAAAATTAAAATATCTATCCCATTTACTAAAAACATTCATCGTTCAGATTCATCAAATTAAAATCTAAAAAATAAAAAATAAATATAATACCGGAAAGCCATTTTTGCCAGGTGCACCGGCGGGACCCTAGGACAAATAAAAAACAAAATAAGAGAACACAAAGCGTAACAAGGAGAAGTTTTGTAGAAAAACGTGATCCTAATTTGAAGGTTTAACTTACCACAACTCCTGCTTCTCCGACGTCTCCTTTCTTACCCTTTCGCCCTCGTTTGCCTGGAGGTCCCGAGGGACCGGGAGGACCTGGAGGCCCTGAAATTAAAAGAACAATGAAGTGAGGATATAATTTCATTTCAAGTGTTACGATTTTGAAAATAGTTGTTGAAGTTTCAAATGACGAACATCGTGTTAGTATAAAAATTTTAAATAGTGTTTTGTATGAAAACATACATAATTAAAAATTAATATATATTATTATGTTCATTGGAATGTTCTATTTGATAAACTTAATAACTCTTGTTAATATTGTTCAAATCGCTTCTGATCATCATGCCAGATGACATAAATCTTTGATATCATTTTATGATTGGAAAAAGAGCCTCTATATATCATACATATATGTATATATATATATATATATATATATATATATATATATATATATATATATAAATATATATATATATATATATATATATATATATATATATAAATATATATATATATATATATATATATATATATATATACAGTGCTTTCATGATGAAAGGAACAAATTCATTAAAAAATTAGGTTTCTATTTCATGTTAAAATCCTCGGACAGGTCGATTAGTATTTTCATTTGGGAAATTTTCGCAATAAAAATTTTGTATACAGGGTGTCTCATTCAAGAGCTATGGCTTTGTCATTAGTTTTTTTAAAGGTAATACCCTGTATATTATTTCACTTTACAATTCTACGATAAATTCTTATCACTTTTTGTGAACATACCATATGCCTCAACCTGATGGATTCCCAGATTATAACGGAGATAGTGGAGCACCTGGAGATTTAAAATGTGGATTAAAAGTACAAAAAAAAAATTAGGTAAACATTGTCATTAAATCTGAAGAATGAAATTTCACATGTACCATCTGAATTCATTCACTGGTGCTGTATAGTCCGCAGTTTTCACGTTTTTAACGCTCCAGGCACTACACTACTTCATTGTTTAAGAAAATGCAATTACTTGAGAGAGAACGTATTGAAGTACTTATGATGATTGGTTTTGGAGATAGGGTGCGTTCACAAGAAGAAGTCTGCAATCTATTCAATGAAAATCATCCTGATCGTCCGCCAATTACTAGATCGACAGTCAGCAAAATTGAATCAAAATTCAGGAGATACGGCCACGTTAGAGATTTACCTAAAGGAAGACCACCGAGAGTATCTGAAGAAACAGTGCTGAACGTTCTACTAGAAACCCTCATACATCCATTACTACAATTTCCAATAATTTCAATTTATCAGTAGGGTCCGTGCATAAAATACTTAAGGTAAATAAGTATCATCCCTATAAAATTAAGCTGGTACATGAATTATTAGAAGACGATTTTGACCGCAGAGTACAGTTTTGTGAGCAGATTCTTGAAATTCATAATCAACATCTAAATTTCATTACAAACATAATTTTTTCTGATGAAGCCACCTTTACTTTAAATGGCCACGTCAACAGACAAAACTGTAGGTATTGGGCGACCGAGAATCCTCATTGGATGCAAGAATGCCACACACAGCGGCCTCAAAAAATTAATACATGGGCAGCGATTGTTCGAAATCGTATAGTTGGTCCCTATTTTTTTGAAGGAACACTAAACGGAGAGGACTACTTGAACTTTCTCCAGTTCGAACTCATTCCGGCTTTAGCTGTTTTGTTTCCTAACCCACAAGATCCTGACATACCTAATAACGAGATATGGTTTCAACAAGATGGGGCACCTCCTCACTATTCAATCGCTGTTCGACAATTTCTTGATGCAACTTTTCCCAACAGATGGATAGGACGGAGAGGTCCGATTGAGTGGCCGCCAAGATCACCGGACATAACCCCATTGGATTTTTTCTTATGGGGTTATTTGAAGTCTAAAGTTTATTTGAATAGACCAAATAATATTGATGATCTAAAAGAGAGAATCAGGCAGGAAATAAGACTTATCAGTCCAGAAGTAATTGAAAATGTGCAACGGGAAACATTGAAGCGACTTCAAAAATATCTCGAAGTAAACGGACAACAGATTGAACATATGTAAAAATTAAATTAGTAATTACATTTGTGTGTTTTCATATCGTACCTCTCATTACCCACTATCTCCGTTTCTGGCAATCCATCGAGTTGAGGCATATGGTATGTTCACAAAAAGTGATAAGAATTTATCGTAGAATTGTAAAGTGAAATAATATACAGGGTATTACCTTTAAAAAAACTAATGACAAAGCCATAGCTCTTGAATGAGACACCCTGTATACAAAATTTTCATTGCGAAAATTGCCCAAATAAAAATACTAATCGACCTGTCCGAGGATTTTAACATGAAATAGAAACCTAATTTTTTAATGAATTTGTTCCTTTCATCATGAAAGCACTGTATATATCTATATATATATATATTTATATACTTATATATATATTTGAACAAAAACAAAATTTGAATTTACTACGTTTATTATCACAAAAATACTTTGAAAAATATAACACTGCGATTGCAATTTCGGTCACTAGACCATCATCGAGCAGATTGAGTTAAGAACTGAATACATAATTATAGATTTGTGCTTACAGGTGGGAAAAAATTATTGCAGGTACCTAAATAGACAAGATGAACTCATTTCAAGAAGGGCTAATAAAAGTGGATTTCCCAAATTAGTACAAGGAAATGTTCTCAGAAAAATCATTATTGTTTGAATACACTAAATATAGGAGAATATATCAAGTCAATCTGATCGTTCAGCAAGATATATTTTGAATAATGATTGAGTTTAAAAATTTCTAATGATTCTAAGTGAGTAAGTTTGGTTCCTTTCGGTAACTTGTGCATAATTTGAAAGTTATCTCTTTGTAGAAACGGCTGGTGGTTTTCACGCTAGCGTACAACAGCATATATCCTCAATAGAAAGTAAAAAAAATCGGATAAATTGACATCTTTAACATAATTTGGTCCTCTAACAGAAAAAGTTGCTTATTTCATATCTAAATGTAATATTAAAATTGCTTTCAAACCTAAGACAAAACTCTCATGATTTTTATTCAATGGCAAAGATATCACTTCAAAATTTGAAAGTTAAGGAGTTTATAGGTTGATTTGTCCTGTATATGAAGGAGTGTATAAGACAAGATTTAAAGAACAACAACAATTTTTTTTGAAAAATAAAATGGATTTAACGTTTTCAAATCATTGCCGTGAAAACCACTTTCCACAAATAGATAACTTTCAAATTATGCACAAATTACCGAAAGAAACCAAATTTACTTACTTAGAAACATTTGAAATTTTCAAACTCAATCATTATTCAAAAGATATCTTGCTAAAAGACTAGATTGACATTATTATCTTTTGTGAATACTCTTAAAAAAATATTTTTATTTTGCGATGAAACAAAACGTTTCAGATATACACGAAATTATTTGCTTTTTTCTGAAAATATTTCTATTCCTATTTGAATGCCTTTTAGATACTTTAATACAGAAATACAAATTTGTTGATTCGACAAACAATATTTGAAGAATATAACTGAATAAATGTATCCTTTTGAAGAGAGAAACTATCCTAGATTTAATTGAAAAAATTAATAAATTATTGATTCAGCTTTCACCTATTATCGATTTGTTTCTAAAACATTAAGAACGCTGTTTTAAAACATCTTTTTATATTCAAGAACTACCCGATGTTTATTCCTGATGAGGTTATTTCGTTGCGTTTGTGTAAATATGTTTTGTGTTCAGCCCTCGGGGTATTAACTCCCCATTAAGCATGCACCCCTCTGTTTCTCTGCTATCATCTCTTCATTGTGGGGTATTTAAGTTCATTGCCATCGTCTTCTTTGTTTATCGCCCCGATGTATTCTATAGCAATTTGCGAGTAACTCGTTTAAAAACCCATTCTGCATGAATTATGACGCCATTTTGGTTTTCCCTATCCCTTTTGATAACTAGTGGCTCCATATATTGACGATACTAAATACTGAATATATCCTCTAGCATAGAGATAGAAATCTCCTTCCTATACTCCATCTAAATGCAAGTATACTTGGGGATAATGTTATTATGTGTTTTTACAAATACATACAGTAATATGTTTTTTTCTGGTATTATTCAGGATTCTTTTTCCGTCATACAACAAATATCATCCCTTGCTGTAGAATAAACAATTTGTGGATTCCTTTAGAACTAATCGATTGTCTTCTGATGATGACTAAGATATCCGAAATACGTGTCAAGGTTTCTTCAGTTTTAAAAAAAAATTCCACGAAAATGAATCCGTTTCAGCATAAATGAAAAAAATCTGCGCCAAATTACCTTCGTTAAAAAAAAACTAATAAAATCAACTCAATCAGTTTTATTTTTGCAATTTCAAATTTCCGGTTTTATTGCTGAAAGTATATACAGCAGTAAAAATGTTTCTCCGAATGAACGAAAGAACTTTTATAAATGTAGTACATAAGAGACTTTAATTAACTGACCTAGTTAAGGAAAAACGGTTTTCATTTTATGGTACAAAGCACATAAATCTACAACAGTAAGGAGATGATCGAATAACAAAATAGGAGAATAATTGAGGGATGGTTAACCTTAAAGAGTATTGCATAGTGCTACATAAACATGTACATTTATGTATATGTATATGTACCTACATATACAAAATGTGATCAAACATCTGTTGAAGTTGGTAGGTATGTGCTAAAAACCATAGTAATTAATTATTTCATACATTTTTGTAGAGGCTACGTAAATCAAATTAGGAAACAATAATTATATATAATTTCTATTATTATGATTAGGATCGACTTGTAGATTCCAATAAAGTAAACAATGGCGCAACCCGTGTCATACGAATTAGTGGGGTGTTGGGTATTGCCTCAAAATGCCCGAAACCAGGTGAAGTGAGGGCGTGCAGGTTTGCAATAGGCATTCACAGTTTTAATCACATTTGTTGTATTTCCTATTTGAGGCTTCTTAATAGAATAATTTTTTTTCACGTACCGGGTGTCTGATTAAGAGAGACACCTGGCTGTGAATAAACAGCTGTAACTCCTGAACGACTTAACGGATTTCAACAAAGTTGATCTCGTTGGGAAATGCATTTATTGCTTCATCGAAATCATTTTATCTGTGGTCTGTCAAATTTTTAGTTATGCCGGTAGAGAGCGTTTTTTGATATAATAACAGAAAATTGCTAATTTCTCTAAAAAATTAAATGCAATAACATAAAATGTATTGTGATGATGCCAAAATAGGCTAATGAAAACTGTATCTCAATATCTTATTCCTAGCCTAAAATACCGAAGAAAGAAAATTTAGTTAGTCATATGATTCAAAAAGACGCCATCACACCGGTATTTATTTTCATTTATCTGTATTTTTCCAAGAATCAATGATGAAATTTCATAATTCAATGATTATCAAATCGTTTAGGGGCATAATAATCAATAAATATAATTTATGAAAGTGCAAAAAGGTAGTCAGAATATGAAGAGCAGGCTATGAAAGAAAAATAAATGCCTAAAATCAACTTGTCAACAAATATTTAAAATGAACTGTAATGGCAGTGTAATGAGTTTTTGTGGCGCACACAAGTAAGGACTGAAAACTATTGAAATGCATTTACGAACAATGAAGATGTTGATATTTTTGCGGTATATTTTGAATGTCTTCAAAATGCGGCAATGGCACAAAGATTATATAGAACTCGATTTCCAAATTGGCGTTCACGCCCTGCGAGAATTTGTTGGGCATATTTGAAGAAAATAGAGAATTTTCATCTGAAATTTTTAGGGTCGAAGCTGCCAGTATAACGTAATTTTCGGACTAAACGCGGAAAAATTCTCGCATGGCGTAAACGTCGAATATAGAGCTCTGTATATTCTCTGTGCCAATGCCACATTTTGAAGAAATTCAAAATATACCGCAGTGATATCAACAGCTTCATTGTTCGTAAAAGGCATTTCAATCCTTACTTCTGTGTGACACAAAAACTTATTAAACTGCCACTAAGTATATGTATAATTTTAGTATTTGTTGACAAGTTGATTTTAGGCATATGATTTTCCTCCATGGCCTGCTGTTCATATTCTGACTACATTGCACTTGCATATTATTACATTGGTTATTATGCTCCCACTCGATTTTTTTTTGAATTTTTTGAAATAAGAAGGCTATTTTTTGAAAATCCTAAAATTATGAAATTTCATCATTGATTCTTGGAAAAATACAGATAAATGAAAATAAATACCGGTGTGATTTCGTCTTTTTGAATCATATGATAACTAAATTTTCTTTCTTCGATATTTTAGGCTAGGAATAAGATATCGAGATACGGTTTCCACTAGCCTATTTTGGCATCATCACAATACATTTTTATGGAAAAAAAGTTATGTTATTGCATTTAATTTTTTAGAGAAATTAGCAATTTTCTGTTATTATATCAAAAAACGGTATAACTAAAAATTTGACAGACCACAGATAAAATGGTTTCGATGAAGCAATAAATGCATTTCCCAACGAGATCAACTTTGTTGAAATCCGTTCAGGTGTTACAGCTGTTTATTCAAAAAAATATTGAATCACCCCCACCACTTCATATCAATAGATATGTCAAAGAGTGTCAAAAAAAAATGACTCGAATAAAACTCAGGTTTAAACAGAAAATATTTTTTTGGTATATTTACTAGATGAATTTCAGAAAAAAATCACTTTAAAAGTTTCAGATGGCGGTTACGCCCCCGGGCGACCATCTTAGAAACCTGAAAATAATTTCCTGTTGGTCACTTTGGTTATAAATTTTTTTACCGTAAGTCTCTACGACGAATAGTTTGTGAGGTACAGCTCTTAATCAGACACCCGGTACATATTTATAATTTGCTATATGTTATGAAGAGGCAGCTTTTTCAATTTAGAGTGGAAATACTAAATTTTTTCCTGCCTACTTTCATTATCACGACATAGCTGCATGCAATTGTAAATTCACATGTATGTGTAAGTTGATCCGACATCAAATCTGATAATATTTAGATTTCAGTAAAACCTTGTTATATAAGCTTCAATGCGCAATAACATATCAGCTTTGGATTATTATTTTTTATTACAATTTTAATTTTCTTGTATACTTAATATACTGTTTTTGAATTGAGCATATACCATAGATGTTTATTCTAATAGAATGAACTACCAATACACCAGGGGCGGCTAGTCAAAGGAGGCTAAGGAGGCTAAGCCTCCTCAATAATATTCCGTGTATCCCTAATATATTATATTGAATAGTCAGCATTCAGCATATTCATATTAATCAAAATCATATTATTTTATGCACCTACCTTCCTTTCAACCTACATTATATAATATAATTTATTAATTACGATAGAAGGTATTTACATTTACTGCATTTCATTCATTTCAAGATTTGTGGCAACGCTGCGGAGGCATGGAAAGGTATATTATCAACGTTCATTATGCCTGCCACAGAAAAACAAACAACGGTGCAAATATTCCGAATGAATACTTAATTGCAATAGAAAAGCAAAACACATGTAAATGGCAACACGGATAGGAACCCAGTCTCATACAATGTCGACCAATCACAACTATAGAATTTCGGCTAAAATCGAGTGAATTCGTTGGAAAGCATTAATTTAATCGTAGTGTGATCGTAGTGACTAATTGCCGAGAACAGCTTGTTTACTTATATTGCTCGCGTATTGTTTTAAAATGAGTTTGGTTACTGAAGTTAATTTCAGAAATTTCAATGGTGACTTAGTGGAATATTTGTTATCCCATAACTTTAGTACACTAAGTTATGAGGATAAAGTTTTGATAAAAACATTGCGACCTATCGCTGAATTAAACAATTTGGTGCAGCGTAACAGACAACAAAACCGCGGTTTTAATACAAGAAATTATGAGAGAAATCCTTGCCTAACCGGATCACAGGTAAAAAATAAATTATTTTGTTGGCAGTGTTTACTTTTTACTAGTGAAAATGTCTCTGTTTGGGGCCGCTTAGGATTTGAGGATTTTATTCTATACCTAGTTGAAAGTGAGGAATTTTTCACCGATGAAGTAACTTTAAATACAGCACGCGGATTAATATCTTACTTACAAGATAAGGAATTTATATATTTTTTAAACATCTTTAAATAAATTTTTGAACAAACAGAAATAGTTTTTCAAATCTTACAGCACAAGTTTTCAGATGTAATTTACTCACGAAATCGGCTCAAGTTTCTTTTGGAAAAAATTTCAGAATTTCGTGCAGAAGTTTATTTTAAAAAACTATTGTCTGTATTTCAAACTACTGATGATACGACTCAATTTAGCCCAAAACGAAAGAAATTCAGTTACGCAGATATGGAGCTTCACTATAAGCAAATATTTCATGAAATTTTGGATACTATTAGGGGTCAAATAGAAATAAGGTTCTCTGATTTGAAAGAACTGCATTTCTTCGACTTACTCAATAAAAATTTGTTAACCGGATTTTCGGCTAATTTTCCAGATAACCTTTTGGAAAATTTATGTTAAAAATACACTGTTTTTGATAAGGTGGCCATAAAAAGTGAACTGTGTGTTGTTTATAATGACAATGAAATTTTGGGGCAAAATGAAAACCATGTGAGGACTATTAAATACCTTTTTGATAATGATTTGAATCAAGATTTACCCCAAGTTTATAAACTCTTATGTCTAATTGTTTCTATCCCGGTGACATCGGCTTCCGTAGAGCGCTCGTTTTCCACTCTTAAGAGAATTAAAACTTATTTACGAAATTCAATGAGCCAGGATCGTTTGAGAAATATTAGTTTGTTGTCTATTGAAAAGGAATTGGTAAAACTTTTGGCGAAAGACAAAAAATTTTATGAGGATATTATAGATCATTTTGCTAACGTTAAAGATCGCAGAATCCCGCTAATCTTCAAAAACATATAATAACTTTTTATTTGCTCTCACCACCTGTTAACAAATTCGTTATGTAGGTAGGTAGGTACCTATTTTGTGAAAGAAAAAAAATTTGATGAATAGATGAATTGATTAATTGGCTGAGAAGAGTTTTTGTGAATATTGTAAATAGAAGTTGTAGGTCTCAAGGTAGACACTCGAAAGTGAAAATAAATTAATAGCTTAGGGTGCTTGTTTTACTTTGATTTTCTTTAAATTATAAGGCGGTTGACCTTGAAATCCTAAAAATTTTCGCCTATGGTGTATTTTTTAACACCTCTTGTAGCCTCCTCAAACCAAAACCTCACCAGCCGCCACTGCAATACACAGCTGGAGCTTAAAGATAAAACTTCTTGAATGAGGTGTTGTTGAATTGTTGGTAATGTTATACCATATACCGCTTTCCACCGAATCAAAATATTTATATATAATCACTGAATAACCAAAATGAAAAATCTTTCATTGAAATGTTGAGTTAATTAATAATTCAATGGAAAAATCAATAACCTCATATTTCTAGAGATAACGTCATAAGTCAAAGTTATATTAAATAAATAGTTCATTCAAAATGGAGGTTTTGTGATGAAATTGCTAAATACACTTCTGTTATACTGAAGTCACGTTTAGATCTTGACTTTTTACTGTCCCTATCTGCGTAAACTTCTTAATGGTTTAGATGCTGATAATTATAAAAATAAATTTTGAAACTTTGTAAGAACAATTAGAAGATTGTAAATGAGTCCAATATTTCAATCATATCAGGCGAAAAAGAAAATAAATTTTCCTGTGTATTATGCAATCTGATAATCGGGGAAGTTATTAGTCAATGTCTTAATTGTTTGGGTAGGTACTGAAGATTTTTCGGTTAGGGACCATCCATAAATTACATTAGGTATTTAGGGGGAAGGAGGGGGGTCAACAAAGTGTGACAAGGGGAAACGAATGACAATTTTCCCGACGTCATATGTATAAATATAAAATATTAAAATATTGACTTCAACTCTAAGGAAATATGTCAATCAATCGATCAATCATATATTGAAAAATTTTTTTTGGAGGGTACATGTTTTTTCGGCCGAATATTCTCTATGCGCAGTTATAAGTTTGTGAAACCTTCTCCATTCTTTTATGTAATGTTAAATATGAATTTACTTTCCTATCGTTTTACATTATTATGAGAATTCCTAATATCCTGACAGGAAATACAATGTAGACCGACTTTCTAATTGCTATAATGTGTGGGTTGAGGGATGGGTCACATAAATGTTACCTGTGACAAAGATTGGAGGCTTCAAAAATCATAAAATGGAAATGATAGAAGTCTTGAAACATATCCAATTTTGAGAAAGGATATCTACAGTTCGAACGAAATTGAATGACAGAAAAATGAAACGAATATAATGAGAAATGTCTGCTCTATTCGCAAAAAAATAAGCTATTGTTGGTTGAATTAGGAAAGTTATTATGTCTTCACAAATGGACCTTTATTCCTTTCTAATTCAAAGGAATGCAATTGGGAAGACAACTTCATATATTCTTTGATGAAATATATTTCGATTATTGAGGAATATTCTGTCATACAGACTGGCAAGGAGATCGAAAAAGCTTTTTTCTGTCTGGGAAGCAACAGGTAATGCTCTATCAAATATCCTCAATATAAGCATATTTTGCTTATTTCTCTCCTCTGTAGAATACAGTGCACTACGTTATTCAATCAAGTATGACAACATATAATAAATTGAACAAGAAAATAAATATATAGAACTAATCAGGTAAAATCAACTCAAATCATATACAAGTGATGTATCTGCGCAATCAAAATAAAACGACAATCTCATCTGTAGTAAGAACATAGGTGATTTACAATAATCTTATATTGAGCAGAAAAGCTAGTTAAAAAAACAATTATTTGCAAATAATAGGTATTACTTAAAAGAAGGGTATCCTCCTATAACATCTTCTAAAGCCAGCAAAACTTTTTTCAACCGAACTGAGAGGACAACCAATATAAATTAATGCCGCTCTATAACTAAACGATCGCTGAAATATCTTTTTTATGGTATGGTATATGAAGCGAAAAAGTATTACCTGTTTCTCTATCATTTATGCACCATATATTTAAATCTCAGCTCATCTACCATATACCAGTTTTCACAATTTTAAATAAAAAGGATGCAAAATGCAATTTTATGCTTTAGCACATATTCAACCTCTTAAGCTATAAAACTTTAAAAGTGAGATATGATCTTTCAAATTGTAAGTGAATCTCAAATGACAAAACTGGATTTTTTGTAATCTACTAGAAGTAAGTGAATGAAAATATGGGCGCAGATTATCATAACTTGTATGTCACAAAACCAAGCATTCGAATAATTGGTTCTATATATTTACATCCAGTATATTCTACTTCTGTATGATGATTTCAATGCCATGTAGCTCTTCTGAACCATATATTTTCTGAACTGTAAATCCGCCTCAAATATAACACCCAAGCAAATTTTTCAATCCTTATCATATTATCATTCATCTTACGTTGATTTGTTCCAAAACCATGGTATTCAAAAATAATAGCCTTGTTTTATCAGCATTTATTTCTTATCTATACTCTTTCAAATATATTTCATCCGTTTGGATGAAAACCCTGTTTCAGTGTCATCTGCGAACTACTGCTGTGGGATCCCATTTACGTAAATTCCAACATCCATACTAAATATGCTGAAAAGTATTTGTCCTAGTATAGAATCTTGTGGAACCCCCTAATCACCAACTCTGCAAATTGCTCTTATAGCATTCATACCAAAAAATGCATATAGTAACACTTATTCGTAGAGTGTTAGGCACTCTATACTCATAATAAGTACTATAAGATATGTATCGTGAGAAACCAAGAGGGTTTTTGAAAACTATTTATTATACTTCACTACAATATTTGTATAATTATCAACTTAACAAAACTGAATTGAAGCAAAGCAACGAGATGTGTTCTCGACAAGAGTAAGCTTAGAAGTGAAGAAGGCTAATACAGTTGGTTAAAACGTAAACTTATTATCTATAATATAATAATAGGTCTCTTATACTAATAGTGCAGACTTGCAGTTAATTATATGTACGCTGCACTTTAGAGGTATGTATCTTATATGCTCATTTCTAGGGTTCCGTACCCGAGGGGTAAAAACGGAACCCTATTACTAAGACTTCGCTGTCTGTCTGTCACCAGGCTGTATCTCAAGAACACAAATTTACACAAATCATGTATTTCTGTTGCCAGTATAACAAAAAATACTAAAAATAAAATAAAATGAGTATTCAAGGGGGGCTCCCATACAACAAACGCGATTTTTTTGGCCTTTTTTCCAGGATGTCAATAATGGCAACAGGTAGGCACTATTCACAAAATAAGATATATTTTTACTTTAATAATAAATAATAAAATTGAAATAAAATGAGTGTTTAAGGGGGCTCCCATACAAAAAACGCCATTTGTTGCCTATTATTGCTCGATATCAATAAAAGGTAACAGGTAGGCTCTTGAAATGTCCACAAAATACTTAACTGTATATTTACTTTAATAATAAATAATAAAACTAAAATAAACTAAATATTTAAGGGGGACATAGAATCGCAATTGGCCGGTTTTTTCTAATTGCATTAATTATGATTAACTAGTTAACTTATTAGTTTTTTTCAAAAATGCTTTTCAAAGTATTTTTTAATTGAAAAATTCTAATGAATTACACTGATTCTACTCTACTGGTTCGTCTATTGATAAATTATAGTAGTATACCTAGATAATCAACAGTGTTCAATAAATATAAAACTTCCAGTATTAGTAGAAACGTCGGTATCTTACTAATTACATTAGCTGAAAAACTAATATTCATCTTAAGTTTCATTATTAATGACAGTATCTTAACTAAAATACATTGAAAAACCTCAATTTTTTGTGAATATAAAATTATATTTTCAATAATTTATCTCTATTCACATGAAAATATTTGGTCAATGTTGCACGCTTAGCTAAATGAAATCAACCTTCCATATCGATTTACATTGTCAGTTCCGTTATAAAATGTTTCAATTTAATTTCGCCCAGTTCATTGAAGTATCAATTATGTAGATTAAATCTGAAGCAATTTGTTCCAAACGCAATTATATGGAAAATAAAAACACCGTACCGCTTAAAGATATGCCAGATTTATTCGCTAATAAATTTGATTTTTTTTTCCAAAATTTTTATAATTTATGCATTAGTTCTACTTTTGAGAATTGGAATGGTGACTTAGATTTAGAACTGCTGAAGTGGGTATAATATTCCCCCAAATTCAACGCAGTTGGGGTGAAAGAATTTTTTATTCAATCACAATCACTATGTTTTATAGATGATAAATCAATGAAATTTATAGAATAATTGATATGTGAAAATGAACCTAAAACATTGCCAAACGTTTGGAATGAAACAATATTTCTCTCAGCATGAAAATAAATATAATATGCCGAAATACAAAAAAATGAAATAAACTAAATAGCACTATAAAAGAAACATCAGGGGAGTTTGTATTAAAAATATAACAAAGGCTTTTTCCGAAACATATAAAATAAATAATTCATCAAAATTTTTATTAGCATTATTAAATTTATTTAATTAAAGTTCGTTTTTACTATATTTTGTTAACATGACAATTGTTTCGCCAAACACAGTGGCTTCTTAAGATGTATATTACATACTAGCTCTTGCAACAAGTATGTAATGAATATCTGAAGAAGCCATTATGTTTGGCAAAACAATTGACATGTTAACAAAATATAGTGAACATCGTGAAGATTTATTTAAAATATTATAATGGATTTTCATGAAGTATCGGCCCAATCAATAAGTTATATATATATATATATATATATATATATATATATATATATATATATATATATATATATATATATATATATATATATATATATATATATATATATATATATATATATATATATATATATATATATATATATATATATATATATATATATATATATATATATATATATATATATATATATACTGAAATTAATTTAAGTATGTCTATTGTAGATAGGTTATCTTGAGTTCATCTCTTCCAGTTGTAGGATATTAACTTGCAGGAATAACGAAATATTTTGCCATTTAACATAACATTCCTTGGGGACATTTCTAAAATTCCAATTAGTTCTTGGAAATAAATAGTTAGAGATATAGTATGTTGAAACTACGTTGTCCAATAATATAGGATGTAAAAATGAATACTATTACCTATATTTATTCATTTTTATTTACTTAGTTCAGAATGAAATAAATATATATATGTCAATGACGATATATTTTTTTTATAATAAAAATCCACTTAATTGGATGAATACTTTCTAAAGCGATTGGAGTTGGATTCTGATATTGGTGATAATTATGAAAAATGGGAACGAACTGGAATCATATAAATTTCGAACTTCTGTGAATATTTTGAATAAAAGAAATAATTTTTTTTCATTTTTATTCATATTCTTTCCCCTTTTTTCAATTTTTTTTCTTTTCGAAAAACCCATTCCCAATTTCACGTTCGTTTTTGCTTTTCCTTTCTATATACCTACTATTGCAAAATGTTGGCTTTACAATACATTTTCATGTGAGCCATATATTAGCTTATTAATATTCGCATCTGTGTACAACGATAAAATATAGAATTCAATCTCTGTTACACCCAGTGGAGAATGCGGCACAGATGTGGATTGCTATTTGTACTTTGAAATTTCGTTGCATCCCGTGTAAAAGTGTCAAGGGTGGAATGTGACAAGTCTTGTAATATGTATGCAAATACATTTGGTGTCGGAATTCTGCAGTCTCAGCGCTCAGAAGCTGCGTCCCGGAACCGGAATCCTCGTGCATATATTCTTGATTAAAGCGCCCAATAGTGTCGGAAAAGCTGAAAATGGTGTTTACGAAGCATGTGTAACTCGTCCAATGTTTGTCGTTTCCATGTTAAGTGGGGTTATCAGAAAGTAAAATAAGCGGGCAAATTTGCATTTCGTATTATCTCAGAGAGTTTCGTTCGTATCGTGTACAATTGTTTAGAAAAGGGTTTGAACATACGGCATTATAAAAGTTTATCATTGGAGAAAGCATTTGAAGTTCTGAAAAATTTACAGTAGTGTGAACTTTATTTGTGAGAGGGAAAAAACATGAGTTATATCTAAGATTTCAATATTTACTAGTAATAAATCGAAATTTGTTTATAATTTCAAAAGGTCTCTGTTACAAAGGTCGTATTTTTCGCGCGAATTGCATCGCGCGAGATGCGATTCGAAAGGAATAAATTATTGTTTGAAAAATCACATTTCAATAGCAAATCAAAATAGAAATTAGAAAATATGTAATTTATTTTATAGATAAAAATAATTATGAGGAGAAAAGTTGATGACCCCCTCAAATATTTATTTTATTTTAATTTTATTATTCATTATTGAAGTAAATATACAATTAAGTATTTTGTATGGGAGCCCCCCTTAAATATTTATTTTATTTCAATTTTATTATTTATTATTGAAGTGAAATACAACTGAGTATTTTGTGAATATTTCAAGAGCCAACCTGTCGCCATTATTGATATCGAGCAAAAAAGGGCCAAACAATTGCGTTTTTTGTATGGGAGCCTCCTTTAAATATTTATTTTATTTTGCTTTTAGTATTTGTCGTTATAGCGGCAACAGAATTACATAATTTGTGAAATTTCAACTGTCTAGCTATCGCGGTTCTCGAGATACAGCCTGGTGACAGACAGACAGACAGACAGACAGACAGACAGACAGACAGACAGACAGACAGACAGACAGACAGACAGACAGACAGACAGACATACAGACATACAGACAGACAGACAGACAGGCAGACAGATAGGGTTCCGTTTTTACCCTTTGGGTAGGAAACTCTAAAAATGAGCATATAGTACTTATTTCGAATATATACGAATAAGTACTGCTATATGTATTTTTTGTTATGAATGCTATAAAAGCAGTTTGCAGAGTGGGTGATTAGGGAGTTCCACAAGATTCTATATTGGGACAAATACTTTTTAGCGTATTTAGTATGGACGTTGATCTTACGTAAATAAGGTCCTACGGCAGTAGTTCGCAGATGACACTGAAATCAGGGTTTTCATTCAAACGGATGAATTATGTTTGATGGCTGAAAGAATTTATTAATATTCGTTGACATAGGAAATTAATGCTGATAAAACGAATCCTTTTATTTTTTAATGCCATGATTTTGAAACAAATCAACGTAAAATGAATGATGATATGATGAGGATTGAAAAATCTGCTTGGTTGTTATAATTGAGGTGGATTTGCAGTTCAGAAAATATATTGTTCAGAAGAGCTTCATGGCATTGAAATCATCATACAGAAGTAGAATATACTGGATGTAAATATGTAGAACCAATTATTCCAAGACTTCGTTTTGTGACATGCAAGTTATGCTAATGTGACAGACAGATGGATAGACAGACATACAGACAGACGAAAACGCAGACAGCGAAGTCTTAGTAATAGAGTTCCGTTTTTACCCTTTGGGTAGGAAACTCTAAAAATGAGCATATAGTACTTATTTCGAGTATAGAGTGCCTAACACTCTAAGAATAAGTACTGCTATACGCATTTTTTGTTTGCAGAGTGGGTGATTAGGGAGTTCCACAAGATTCTATACTGGGACAAATACTTTTCAGCGTATTTAGTATGAATGTTGAACTTACGTAAATAATGTCCTACAGCAGTAGTTCGCAGATGACACTGAAATCAATGTTTTCATTCAAACGGATGAATTATGTTTGATAGATGAAAGAATTTATGAATATTCGTTGAGACAGGAAAGTAATGCTGATTAAAAGAATCCTATTATTTTTGAATGCCATGATTTGGAAACAAATCAACGTGAAATAAATTATAATATGATGAGTATTGAAAAAACTTCTTGGGTGTTATAATTGAGTCGGATTTACAGTTTAGAAAATATATTGTTCAGAAGAGCTACATGGCATTGAAATCTTCATACAGAAAAAGAATATACTGGATGTAAATATGTAGAACCAATTATTCCAACACTTGGTTTTGTGACATGCAAGTTATGCTAATGTGATAGACAGATGGATAGACAGACGGACAGACAGACAGACAGACATACAGCGAAGTCTTAGTAATAGGGTTCCGTTTTTACCCTTTGGGTAGGAAACTCTAAAAATGAGCATATAGTACTTATTTCGAGTAAAGAGTGCCTAACACTCTACGAATAAGTACTGCTATACGCATTTTTTGTTATGAATGCTATAAAAGCAGTTTGCAGAGTGGGTGATTAGGGAGTTCCACAAGATTCTTTATTGGGACAAATACTATTTAGCGTATTTAGTATGGATGTTGAACTTACGTAAATAAGGTCCCACAGCAGTAGTTCTTAGATGACACTGAAATCAGGGTTTTCATTCAAACGGATGAATTATGTTTGATAGATGAAAGAATTTATGAATATTCGTTGAGACAGGAAAGTAATGCTGATAAAAAGAATCCTATTATTTTTGAATGCCATGATTTTGAAACAAATCAACTTGAAATGATATATAATATGATGAGGATTGAAAAAACTTCTTGGGTGTTATAATTGAGTCGGATTTACAGTTTAGTAAATATATTGTTCAGAAGAGCTACATGGCATTGAAATCTTCATACAGAAGTAGAATATACTGGATGTAAATATGTAGAACCAATTATTACAAGACTTGGTTTTGTGACATGCAAGTTATGCTAATGTGACAGACAGATGGATAGACAGACATACAGACAGACAGTCTTAGTAATAGAGTTCCGTTTTTACTCTTTGGGTAGGAACCCTAAAAATGAGCATATAGTACTTATTTTGAGTATAGAGTGCCTTACACTCTACGAATAAGTATTTCTATATGCATTTTTTGTTATGAGTGCTATAAAAGCAGTTTACAGAGTGGGTGATAGAGGTTTCACAAGATTCTATACTGGGACAAATACTTTTCAGCGTATTTAGTATGGATGTCGGAACTTACGTAAATGGGGTCCCACAGCAGTAGTTCGCAAATGACACTGAAAACAGGGTTTTCATTAAAACGGATGAATTATGTTTGCTAGAGGATAGATTATGAATTAATGCTGATAAAACAAAGCTATTATTTTTGAATGCCAATGTTTCGGAACAAATCAACGTTAAATGAATGACAATGTCATAAGGATTGAAAAATCTTCTTGGAAGTTATAATTGAGGCGGATTTACAGTTCAGAAAATATATTGTGCAAAAGAGCGACATGGCATTGAAATCCATACAGAAGTAGAATATACTGGATGTGAATATGTAGAACCAATTAATCCAAGACTTTGGTGTTGTGACAGTCAAGTAATGCTAATCTGTCCCCATATCTGTCTAGCTTCACGGTTCTTGAGATTCAGCCTGGAGACAGACAGATGGACAGACAGACATACAGACAGACGAACAGACAGACAGCGAAGTCATAGTAATAGGGTTCCGTTTTAAACCTTTGGGTACGGAACCCTAAAAACCGAGACTGGAGTAAACTCCAGTCGTGCGTCGTAGCTGACATACACTATTTTTTTTCTAGCTCGTTAAGGGGATATAATTGTAAACGGCGAGATTTTTATCGATATAAGTAATTACAGAGTCCAATTAGTCAAGCTCTAATTCCAATCATGTCAGATAACGAAACTAATTTTAGAAGAGACGAAGGTCCGACATTATTCCCCAAACAGGAGTCAGAAATTGCCAAAAAAACTGAGATAAATTGAATTTTCTAATACATCCAGCGAAGATTTACGTGTGTCTGGTATAGAGAGCGACAAATCATTGAAGTTATCTCGACTTTAGTTCGCGGTTGAGTTGTTTCGTTTGTTAGATATCGTAAATCAGTTTCCTGCTAGGATGCTGAAGGAATAAAATCTCGAAATTAGAATTCTTACCTTCCGAATGTGTCGACATCGAGGACCCACTCAGAGGTTTGAGATTGCAGTTATCAATTTTCGCCTGTGGAATATTTCGAGATTTATTATTTCTCTCTAGGAAAAGAACCATTTGAAAAAAAAACGCATCGCGTCGAGATGCGATTCTAACAAATTATTTTTAAATGCTTGAATAGCGAACCAAATTCAAAAGTTGAAAATAATTAATTTTATTGAAAAAAAATTGCGAAGTGCACCGTGGTTGAGGAAAAGAGTTGAAACTAACGGAGAAACGTACCCCAACATCAACTCAATCCACGTACCAAATTCCAACACCCTATTGTGAAAAAAATTCGCGAAGTGCATCGTATACTAATTTCGAAGTAGGTCGGGATGCGTTTCGAACCAGCGCGGTGCAGCGTGACTGAGGAAAATGGTTGAAACTACCAAAAGACACTTCCGCAACGTTATCTTTATCTATGTATCTACCAAGTTTGAAACCTCTAACTTCGTCTGCAGAAGCTGTAGAGTTTGTCAAATTTTCAAGAGTCGTTAGAAAAAATTTTTTTTTTATATTTCGAGGGACCTACAGTTTAACGCCGGTTCCGAACGGCCAATGGGCTTGTAAACGGAGTACATTACCCAACAATTTATCTTCATAAATAGAACCACTAAATTCCTGACATACACAACACCCAAGAGCAAGGTGGGACTCGAACCCACATCCTCGGCTTACAAGCGGTATACCTTACCGCTGGTCTACCGAGGCCTCTAAGAAAAATTTAACCAAATGTCGACACTTTCCTTCTGTAATGTAAACAATCCCATTTACCAAATTTGGGCTCATTCAACTCGAAGGGAGCCGCTGAAAATACCAATATGTACCAGGAAATATATATATATATATATATATATATATATATATGTATGTATATAAGAAAGTTTTGATAAAGCCACGAATGTCGTGGCGAAACGTCAACTTTTTAATAATTTTTATGATTCAACAAGACTGATTTTGATAATAATTATCAGAAGAATATATGTATATATATATATATATATATATATATATATATATATATATATATATATATATATATATATATAATAGAGTTTGAAACACGGGAATATTCGGTCTTTTGAGTAAAATATATGTTTATAAACTCATTTATTCAAAAAATTCTCAATATTTCAACACGTTTTTGTGTCTTCTTCAGGAGAAATCAAGCTAAAATACAACAAAAATAATGATAAAAAACATAAAGTAATGAATATAAAAATTAACCTTACTTAGTGTGAAATTTCAGATACCGGTATCTGAAATTTCAAGAGAGCATACGATTCTTAATTTCGAGCCTCTCATTCTACATAGTATTAATGTTGACTAAGGGTCCTAATTATAAGTTACACGCAATATGTCCATTATAGTTATTAGATCATCATTTAAACTCTAATTGTAAGTAAGGTAAATTTTTATATTCATTACTTTATGTTTTTTATCATTATATTTTGGTTGTATTTTAGCTTGATTTCTCCTGAAGAAGACACAAAAAAGTGTTGAAATATTGAGAACTCTATTTTGTATCAATAGGTCGTGATAATACTTATTTATTGAATATATATATATATATATATATATATATATATATATATATATATATATATATATATATATATATATATATATATATATATATATATATATATATATATATATATATATATATATATATATATATGGCAACAATTTCTTCGAAAATCGAGGAGGTGTAAAACGGATACAAAAAATACTCCTGCCTGACTTCTTTCCTTGGATGAACTGCAATAGAATGTATTTTATAGGAAAATACGAATGAAAACATAAAACATGAAATGTTATAGATACTCACGGTTATTTTGAAAATACAATAAGATTCAGTTTCACTTCAATATCAATATATTTATATAGACGCGTATTATCTTCTTCGAAATAATATAGTATTCTGATACTTTTGAGAATCGGTTGATACCGGACATAAGTAAGGCTATTAATATTATACTGAAACTAAGGTCGATTTTGTTGAGTTCCTTATCGCACCCAACACTAGGCTAATGAAAGATTGGGCTGAAAACAACATCCGATACGACTGAAACACGACTGACATGACAGGCATGCACAACAGCTATATTCGTATATGCGTATTTTTTAAATTTTGTTAATAAAGAATGAGGAAAGTGATGATGATATAAAGTAAGTAGACACCAGTGTAAATTTCAGCAAGATAATCTATATGAGAATAAAGATATGAGTATAATCACAAAGTGTTATTAAATATTACATATGATTTTGACTTGGGAAATTAATTATAATTCTCACAAATAATCTACTTTCTCTTTATACGATTACGATAATTGAGGATTGGAATGGGTAATTAAAAGAAATTTTTTTTTAACATTTCAAATTTTTGTTCACACAAAAAAGTACTAAATTCATCAACTTTTCTGATTAAAATCAGAGCCACTGTTAAATATTCGTTTGATAAAGTTGATTCAAGAACTAACAATCTACAGAATCTACAACAATATCCAATACCACTATAGATGTGTTTTTTCGAGACACTTATATAGAATTGAATTGAAAACATATGTGTGAGAGAGAGACATATATTTATTCCACAAAATCACAATATACAGAACAAAGCATATAGAAATTCAACAAAATACACAGTGACTTTAGCCTAAGCGTTGGAAATAATAAAAAGAGAGAAAAAAAAGTTTTAGTTAAAATTCGTCAGAAAGAATTCTGAGATATCATAAAAAACATACTGATGTAGAAATTGTTTAATTTTTCTTTTAAATTTTTTGTTTGTTAGATTTTTCAAATCCGAAGGTAAATGGTTATATACTTTAATACCTGAATATAAAGGGCCATTTCGAGTGCGACCATATTTATAGTTTGGAGGTATTATGTCTTGTTTTCGCGTGGGATATTTATGTCTGTCATTTGGGGTAGGAAGTTCATTTTGATATTTGTGAATTAATAAAGAAATTTTGTAAACATAAGTATTTGTCATGGTCATTATTCCATTTTCTTTAAAAAATGGTCTACAAGAAGTTCTAGATTTTAAGTTGAAAAGTGCTCTAATTGCTCTCTTTTGAGCCATGAATACGGAGCCTGCGGATAGCGCCGTCCCCCAAATTCAATACCATATTGCATTATACTATGAAACTGAGCGAGATACACCGTTTTTGCTACAAATATGTTAGTATGTTGTTTTATTGCTCGCAATGCAAATACAGATTTGCTAAGAGATTTATTTAGTTGATTTATATGGAAGTTCCAGTCAAGCTTGTTATCAATGTGTATGCCTAAGAATTATATGTTGTGAGAAGAGGTGATGGTTTGTTGACCTATATTTATATCAACCACGTCAGAGTCTCGATACAGGTTCCTACTTTAGGTATCAAAAACTAATCAAAACTAAAACTGAATATAATTACTGATTAAGTTCTTCATCAGTTCATATTCATGTAATAATTAATAATAAAATGTTAATTTTCATAAAAATCATCAATTACATTATTTATCATCACTTCATTCAATTTCTTTTATTTCATTCGTCAACGCTGATTATTTATTTCTTTGTGGTTGCTATTTATGACATAATATATAGCGAGAGGAACTTCTTTCTTACCATATATCCCTAGACACCTCTCGTTATTTACTGTTATTTAATTTTTTAAATTTTCACTGAATGTTATGAACGTTTATTATACCAACTGTATCAGTGTTTATTCCACTCCAATTAAATACTCAGTCATCAAACTTTCACCTACTGGTAACCAATAATCAAAATAACAGCACTGAAAATTTCAGTATAAATGAATATTACGTAAATAGAGAACCAGTATAAATTTTTTATGTATGTAATTTGGCGTATGCGCAAGTTCTAATTTGAATATTCATGGATTTCAATTCGTTATAGATAGATAGCAATGAGGAGGGGAAAACTGATTTCAGAGAATTCAGGAAATGTTTTTTTTTAGGAAATAATTTTAATTTTTTTCTATATTCAATTATTATCAATTTCATCAGTTATCTTCCTAGAAAACGAATAAAATAAATCAACTTATTCAAACGGTTACAATTATTATTTTTGCTCCAGTAATTTTAATAATTTTTTTTTGCTAATTCACAAACATGATTTAATTCTACAAGTGAACTGAAAAAAAAAGAAATTATGTGATATATTTAAAAATTCATTTGTTATTCCAATTCAAAAATACTATACCACAAATATCTACCTGACTAATTTTTGAACACACTTAACAAATCTCAGAATTTTCTTGAAAATTGAATATAGTATGAAAAATGTATGTATTCAAAAACTTAGAAAAAAATATCTTGAGTACAAATAATATATCTCAGAATATTCATGAATCTTTTTAAAATTAAAAGATTACAAATAAAATTTTTGTTGTATTCTAACTAACAGAATATCTAAAAATATTCTCAAAATTCAATACAGTAGAAAATATCAATTAAATGCTCGAATATCTTGATACAAATAAATTTGTTACTCATTTCTTCAGGATAAGGATTCCATACAGACCTGAAATAAATATTTCAAAATATATAAATAGGTTAAACAAAATGCTGAAATTGGTCATGTTTTATCGAAAATTTGAGTTTAAATTGAAATAACAAATTATCAATATGTTGTGTCATAAAAAAAACCTGAACGCCATAGCTCCGTTACCAAGGTCGTATTTTGCCCTATTTTCTTGGTGTATTTACTTACCGAATATGAGGTTTGTTATAGGAAAATTTTTTAGGGACACTGAATATTATTCGTCTCTAAATTTAAAATTAATTTTTCTGGACATCAGTACTACCTATATCAACAAATACAAAAAAAATTTTCTTGAATTAGCTGGTTTTAAAACTTTAATATCAACAATAGAATTTTGAGATTTATTTCTTTTTTCATCTGTCTTGTTCTTGACAATTGAGATTTCTCTGTTTTACTCATCGACCGGACCATCGAAAAATATCAAGTTTTCTTCTGACGTTTCCACAAAAGAAAACTTGATTTTTTTCGATGGTCCAGTCAATGAGTGGAAAACCTATATAACATAAATAATCACACTCACACTTAAACGTTGAATTTCAAGACATTGCAATAGTCTAGTATATTGGGGGAAAATAAGACTAAATATTCATTCGTTATACAAGGATAATGAATTTCCGAATAATAAATTTCATTAAAGCACGTTAATAGTAGTGGGCTGTATATCAAAAGGGATAAGAACAGGCAGTTTTTCGTCCCACTTGCAGCCTAAAAGCAGCACACTACAGTAATAGCTGGGGAAAATTGTCAGCACAATGCCGCAGTCTGATGCAATTAACGTAACGAATTTGCCACGACTGACATAGAATCTAATCTAGATGGCGAATTTGCCGAAATGTCTCGAAATTTATTACCTAGGCTTTGCATCAAAGTGTGTCCTGACATTACTATATGCGGAGAAACTCCCCTTTCGCGCTATGTGAAGAGGGCGTTACAGTCAGAAGAGCCGGCGTACACCGATGGTCAAAGACGTTCGATTCTGTGATCTCTTCTTTGTTTTTGCGAGTTCGCTGGCTTTTCGTCTATACGGTTAGGGTCGATAGCTGTTTATCCCTCGATACTATTTGCATTTAATGAAAATACTTTGAAGCGGCCTTCTGTTTATTGTTTTACGGGAATTCTTTTGCAGGAAAAACAGAATACGTTTGTTTGAACTGAATTAATTGGTCGTGTAATGAAGAAATATTGCGAGTCTAATTGAACTTTGTGATGTATTGGGAAAATAATATATCTCTGATTATATAACTCATGTATGAATGAGCCAATAGAATCCGTGAATTTTGCATAACTACTTCGTATTGATAAGTGAATATACCCTTGACGACGTGATATAATCGTTTTGATGTTTCGCCTCGTGTCAAAATGAGAATGTTCTCATATTGTCGATGTTTTGACGTTTGTCAAAAAAAATGAATATTTTTTATTCGTTATATAATCGTAACGAATACCACTCCAGCAATCGAAAATAATCGTTATAGTGACCTCGTGACTAGACGTATTTTCTTAAAACACCACTCGAGCTGCGCTCTCATGGATGTTTCGCAAAATACGTCACGTGACTCGGAAGTATAATCGATTATTTTCGATGCTCTTGTGATATTATAACTGATAATTTTTTTCGTATAATTTTCAACCAATCAGAACAATCAATTTAGTTAAGTTACCTTGTATAATTTCGAGTAGCTCTACCAATCGAAAACTAAGAGGACCGTAAAAATTTGACGTTTATCAATAACTGTTCAAAAATGAGTCGATTCGGAGATTTTACTCAATTTACTGAATAAATAATCGTATCAAATAAAATGCGTACTTCAAAATAAATACGGTTATACATCTCAAACTTCCTGCATAATTACAAATCGTGTCAGTTTGACAGAATAAACCTCCCGCTTCGCGGTCGGATTATTTAGACTGTCAAACTGACACTCTGTAATTATGCAACAAGTTATCGACGTATAACTGATATTTCTGAAGTACTTATAGTATTACTACTGAATATATAAAAAAAACGCGAGCGGCAGTAAATCTCTAAATTAAAAGGACGCTTCGAAAATAAATTCTCATACTAATTTTCAGACCTTTAACTGAATTTAAAGTGTCTGTAGAAATACTACTACAAATTTCAACATAATAATTGAGGCGGTGAAAAAAAAAATTAAAACCTCACAATAAAATGGCGGTAAAGAAAAAGAGTTGAAAAATAGGAAGAAGCAGTTCTACAATATCTAGGTATTCATTTCACGTAACAAATTCCAACCCTCTAACTCAATTTTGAGATGTTTCGGAGTTGCGTAAAATCTCAAAAACCAAGAAAAAACTTGTACCTAATTTGTACAAAAACAAAAGGTTTACTAAGAAAAAATATGTATCTTATTTCTACAAGAACAAAAGGTTCCAAAAAACACTTTCCTCAAACTTGATTAAAGTGAAAATTTTCAACCCTCTAATTCTATTCAGAGGAGGTATGGACTGCAAAAATCCTTCAAAAACCTAGCTTGATACATCGTCCAAAAAGTCCAATAAGGCTATATTTCGGATTTGTTATTCGTTATAAGTTTTCACTCATGTACCTCCCAGCTACTTCCTGTTTGAAATTTGAATGAACTTTTGATAGTTTTGTTCTGCTTCAAACACAAACTCTGCTCATATGGTCTCAGCTGGAGATGCCAAAATGCAACGGAAAAAAGATATTCATGAATGTATATGCGGTGATTTATTGAGTGGTACTTTTTTCAAAAATAAAAACCAAATTAAACAATCAATTTAATTTTTTATTCTTCATCATTCTACAAAAAAAACTCTATCGAAGCGAGCTGCATTAGAAGAGCAGGTTTTCATAACGTATCCAGTTTTAAAAATATATTCATCAAATTATGATTTTTTTTCCAAATAAAAAAAAATGTGCCCTCTAATGTGTAAACAATATGTATTTCCTCCCCAAGGGGTCAACCCCCCGGACCAATTTCTACCAAAACCAATCACATCCAAGGTATCATACGAAACTACGTACTTACAAACTTTTAACCCTATTTCTCTAAAATTGCGCCCTTTATTGTGTAAACAAGATTTGATTTATTTCTTCCCCCAGGGGGTCAAACCCACAATCAATTCGAACCAAAACCAATCACATCCAAGATATACAAAACTACCTAGAAACAAACTTTTAACCCTATTGCTACAAAATTGCGCCTTCTGTCGTCTAAACGAGATTTAATTCCCCCACAGTGGGGTCAACCCCTCAACCAATTCGAACCAAAAACAATCCCATCCAAGATATCATGCGAAACTACCTATTTACAAACCTATTGCTACAAAATTGCGACCTTTATCGTGTAAACAAGATTTATTTGCCCCCCAGGGGGGTCAACCTCCAACCAATTCAAACCAAAAACAATCCCATCCAAGATATCATACGAAACTATCTATTTGCAAATTTTCAACCCTATTGCTTCAAAATTGCGCCCGTTATCCTGTAAACAACGCTAAAATACATAAGCACATACATACATACGAACATATATATATATATATATATATATATATATATATATATATATATATAATATATATATATATATATATATATATATATATATATATATAATATATATATATATATATATATATATATATATATATATATATATATATATATATATATATATATATATATATATATATATATATATATATATATATATATATATATATATATATATATATAAATATAGAGAGATATATGAAATTGAGTTTTTGGTGCCAAGCATCATAAAAAGTCATGAAACGAAAAACTATCCGCACCCATTTTAATAAGCTGCTTTTCAAAGTGAAAACCTGCTAACAATTATTGACATTTATATTTGGAATATTATTTCTTCAAAATGTAGGCCGTAACTGCGTCTAACATGATCCATCCTAATATTCCAATTTTCAATTTGTTGGAGCATTTCGGGTGGTATTTGGAAAATTACGCGAGTAATGTAGTCTATAGTCTAGAGGTGTGATGTCACATGATCTATGTGGCTAATTAACTGTTCTAAAGTTTACCAAGAGCCTATTGACTGAAATGGTGACGATTCGGAAGGTCACTCGGCTTCAGTTCTTGCAGTTATTGAATTTTATAAGCTTTAAACCCATCATTATGTAAAATACGCCAAGTTGTTGCATCCTATACGTTGAGAACGCCGACGAATTGATTCTTTGTGGTTCTCAGGAACGTTCACCCCTACTGCCTCTATATTTTCTTCACTACGAGCTGGATGTGGTCTAGTTGGTCGCGTATTATCCAATAATGAAAATTGGGTTTCAAACTTCTCAATTGTATAGCGAATTGTGCGTTCAGTCAGACCGATTATATAATAACGCTGATTTTTATAATATAGCTAAACAATTTGTAGAATTAGCTGATGAATTGTCAAACAAAACAGAACAAAAATTCCATGACATGTGACTCGACGCATGCGTGATTTAATATTAGTTCACCACCACAAAAAGCACCTCTAAATGAATCATTTTATCATTTCATATTTAGTAGAAAATATCAATTCGTTTTATATGCGAATGTTAAACTAGCTTTGGGGTATTCTACTAATGGAATAATATACCCAATATTCAATGCTGAGAAGAGTTAAATGATAATTAATTTCTTATCTAAGAAATACAATAATTGATAGCAATCAAGCTTTGTGTCATCTCATATATAAGTCTGGGTATATTTATATCAAATAATCTCTAGAATCACAGAAACGATTTCATCCGACTTGGCTCATTCTAGACCTTTAAGCCCTTTTCCTTTGCGTTTTCTCCTAGTGTCCGATTTTCACTTGAAAAAACCTTTTAGACTTAATTTTCGTATATGTTTTTTTTGTGGTGCATCAGTAAAAAATGTATTTTGTCTGATTGACTTTTCTTCCTTTTCTATTTGACCAGATTGGAGTACGGGCACGGCTGGTATTTGATAAAAGACAAAACATAATACACTTCATAATCTCTGCTAATGTAACTAGATGTGAATAATTGTTGACAATGTACAAGATTAAGTACAGACTCGACGCATGCGTGATTTGAACTTAGTTCACCACCACAAAAAGTACCTCTAAATGAATCATTTTATCATTCCATATTTAGCAGAAAATATGAATCCGTTTCATATGCGAACGTTTAACCATCTTTAGGGAATTCTACTAATGGAATAATATACCTAATATTCAATGCTTGTATTTTCCCTTGTATTATTTACGTTATAATCGAAACACAAGAGAAAAGTAAAATTATCATTAGTTTCTTATCTAAGAAATACAATAATTTATAGCAATTAAGCTTCATTCCATCTCATATATCAAAATGTATTCTGCGTATATTTGTATCAAATAACTTCTAGAATCCTTGAACCGATTTTATCCGGCTCATTCAAGGTCTTTAAGCTCTTTTTCGTTGCGTTTTCCCGCAGTTTCCGATTTTCACTTAAAAAAAAACTTTTTAGATTTACTTTTCATATATGTTTTTTGCGGTGCATTGGTAAAATAGTTATTTATGTGCCAAGTGCGTTATATAGATCCTAACTCCCGATGGGTGTTAGGATCCAGTAACGCACGTGCGGCATACAAGATTTTATTTCTCACGAAAAAATTATTTTATTATAATGAAAAATCGATTTTAAAATCGGTTCATTGCTCCTATACTTTCCATTTTCCTTCTCATAGTAGGCATGTCATTTGTTGATATTTTGACGTTTGTTAATATTTTTGTCATCATATTTAGTGAATGTCATTGCAGCTTTCTTTGTGTAGTCTTATAGAAATAATGGAAATGAAAATTAATTTACCCTAGAATATCATAGAAAATGCAGCCAAAGCTGCGAATAATTCATTGCCGGAGTAATCCAGAGTCGTATACGACAAGGATTATGAAGTATTTAATCAATGGAAGTTGCTTCATTTCTCCTCGTACAATTAGCGGGCGTTATGATCCATAATGCCTGCTCGTAACGCCCTGGGGCATAATGAGTGTATTTTTATAGCAACCGTATCTAAAGTAAAATCAACAAATAGTATACAAGTGAAAAATAAAATTTACTTTGTCTTATTGACTTTTCTTCCTTTTCTGTTTAACCAGATTGGAGTCACAGCAACCTGTGGCCGGGTACAGCTGCTATTTGTGATAAAAGAAAAAGTGTAATAATTTCATGATCTCTGCTACTGTAACTAGGTGTGAATAATTTTTGTCGATATATAAGATTAAGTACACATAATTTTATTTCAACTGAAAGTCGAACCGAAGCATCTTCCAATTCCAATCCAGAATAAGTATTCTCCATCATATTAATGGATTGATTCGAAGCTCGTTCTATTAGGCATAAATAACCTCTTCGGACCCAAGTGAATTTCTTTTCTAAATGTTAACAATATATGTATTTTTTAGTTCAAATAGAAACAACTAACAGCAGAAAATTAATTTAAAAAATCCTTTGTCTTTGGGGGTGGTATCATATTTGATACCTTGAGCCTTTGACAATACAAATTCAATAAATGTTAGTAGTCCAATTCATCAAATTTGTTTGGCATAATGTAAGCTCTAATTAAGAATGTGCTACTTTGAACCATTTCTGATCGATTTGAAGCTATAGAATGCTTTGCAAGTAATATATTTTATATAAGTCAACGTGTCACACCTGGAAGTCTGAAGTTGGATCTGCTTTTTCAAGAACGGGTGGTGTCTTCGGGCGAATATTTGGCTTCATGCTTTCTCAGCTCTTGTAGCGGAACAGGTAACACTTTTCTTAATTTAGCTGCAGGTCCATCTTAATCGCTTCCACAACTGCTTTCGTCACTTGCTACATGTTTGGGATTGAATACTAGGGATTCAGCCAATTTTGTTTTGAATGCCAAATAATCTAGAATATGCTTCTTTTGGAAGCCTAGACAATTTGCATGATGACGATATTCCAACCATGTATTCTGGTCTATATATTTTGAGAAATACTCTAGTAGCTGTTCATAGACCTTGACCAGAGGAATATTAATATTTGAATTATTTCTGGTTAATTGTTAACTTATAAGTTACTCTGTCATTTGTCACGATCCACGAGATTTGCTAAAGGCAACTCATGACCCGAAGAGTCTAAATTATCCTGTGAAGCTATTTCGTTTCCTTCAGGCAAAGTCTCCTCAGGAAGATTAACAGCTCAAAATTGTCTTCATCGTCTGAAGATTCAAAGTCTGAGTTGTCCGGATCAATATTTTGCAAATCTGACATCTCATTGATTTTAGCGATTTCTTCCTCCCGTTCAGCTTGAGTAAGTGCTGTGAAAACTTGAAATAAAGCCGGTAAACGTGTATAACCTATTATAGTAATTTAAGAAATATTGTAGTCTCGAAAACCCAAGGTATCAGCAGTGATACAACGGTTCAAATGTCCGATGTTATAATTGAAAACTACATTTACTATTTTCTCCTAACTCCAATCATCAAAAATTATAAGCAAACAGCTTTTTCAATATCAAAATTATTTTACTTACGTTTAAAATAATAATAATTCCGTCTATGAACTTGCGAGTCCATGTTATTTGTTCTGTTGTTTTCACAGAACTGATTGGAAGGCGGTAAAATGTGAATTTCTAAGGCGCGAGATGCATATCAGATAGGATACCAACGGGATACACCCATAAATTGAATTTAAGCAGTCTAAACATGCTTCAGATCCTCAGGTATCATATATGATACTTGGGGTCCGAAGAGGATAAGCATGTAAGATTAAAATGTAGGATTTATTTTAGTCCCTGATTTCTATGTATTATACTTTAAAATATCAACATAATTTATGAGAACATATAAATTGAAGTAACAAATTATTTTGATTCCCACACAATAATTTGATCATGAATTTTTTGAAATCGCTTTTCGAAAATGCATTCAAAATAGTATATGATAAATGTCTCCAATTAATAAAGTCAAACTTGGAAATAGGTGTGTAGTATAACGGCACTCTCACGCTTTTGATACTCACTATATGGGTGGTCTATAATTGGTAGTTTCAGAAGACCTTCATGAAGCATATAAGATTATTCTCTCACCTGGATATACCAGCCGACACATTATAGTGCGAGTGCTATAGTATCGTAGGCTCTTGTAATTAGGACCAATCCATGTAGGTAATTTGGGTGATTTAATTTTGAGATGAATAGCTTTTTTAAGTAATATACGGGTTTTCATTCATGATGTTAATATGGTCCAATCACTACTAATGATATAGCACTTCATGTATTTCTGTATTGATCAACACATAAAGTTATATGAAGAAAATAGTTATTTCGTGTATATTTTGTTGAATTTTGATTCCTCTGTATGAGGAAAAGTGTTTTCTGATTTTGAAGTTGTCAGTGATTTGTCATTATATTTTTTCGATAAAAAAGTCAGACTTTATTGAACGTTTCTTTGAATATATTTACGATTCATCAGTATTTTCACTGTTTACGATCCATATTTCGTCCTTCATACGACATATTCAATCACCGGGTGAATTTCGAATATTCAACATTAGATGTAGTTAATATCTTTATACCATATGCAACTGGAGCGATATTATACTAATTTTACTTATAGCACTAGAACACGTGATTGATCTGATGACTGTAGCAGTGGAAAGTGATAAAATGCCATATTATTTTTTTAATAGAATGAATCAGTGAAATGCATAGAGGTGACACTCAAAAAATTATTAATATAATAATCGAAACTAAAGCTCATTTTAAACGGATTCTCAAAATTTCAGATGTTTCCACGAACGTTTAAACTCTAAAACTATTTAAAGAAATTGAACCGAACGAAAACAGGGCGTGGTTACGGTGACGTCACTATATGCGATAGGTACATAACGTAAGTATTGGTTTGTTCCCAACTGCCCAAGAATGCCCCAGAAGAATGGTTCATTAATGTGCCGTCTGACATAAAAATAAGAAAAGTTTGGCATGAAGCAATGTCTCGTGAAGTTTTTTTTATCAAAAAACCATCTAAAACTTTACATCTTGTTACATCAAAAGCTCTTGATGCGGTAATACGTCCATACCTTATATCCTGTCAAATGTTACTATCACTTTGTCCTGGAGTATCTTGTTCTACTTCTAAAATTAAATTTGCACTCCCTTCATTTCAACAAAATTCAACAAAATAATTTTTTTCAATTTAGATTTTCAACCTTAATGCTTATTAGCGAACGGTATTACATTGTATTGTATAATTATTAATAATTGTCATTTTGTAATAGGGTCAAAATTTCTTAAGAATGTTTATAGTATTTATGCATTCTTCCCTTGTCAGGAATTTTGAAAATTAATAACAAGGCAGCTGGGAGCAACTTTCTTATGTGAAACGCAACGGTGTAAAGCCGAATATCAGACCACAATGTGCAAGATTTTGCCGCTTCTTAATGGAGTTACATTTTCAACCTTTAATATCTGAGTAGTGAGGCAAGTTCAAGAGCTAAAAATTTCACCTGTTATTTTGATAATTCAGTTTTACAAAATAACGTAAAAAAAACAAGAAAATATTCCATTGATAACCATCACTCAACTTTGGAACTAGGTTCTTTATCGCACGTTACACTCCATGTACTGGGCAAGTTAAATGCTAGACCAAAAAATGTGTAGGACCTTGACGACACGACAGCTTTGCTAGACATGCGCGTCAGCTTTATTCATATATGTGTATGTGTTTAGTAAGTTGTGAGAGTGATAATAATCTTAACCTCTCTTAATCCTTTAGTTGATCTCAAAAATTGTCCATTTATTGGTATTTTTGCATAAAGATTGAATTGTGAAAGTGTGATAGAATAGAGTCTTCGAAAAAAAATAAACATAAGCGCAGTTTTGAGAACAACAGATTTCAATGATTTACATAAAGAATGCAGATGATTGAATCTGAACTATGAGAAGCCATTAAAATCATTATGTATAACAATTAAAATAACTCATTGAATGACTTAAATTAAATCATGCCCCCTTGATGAATATATTAAGAATCTGATTTTTATTGTACAGGTTTCCTTGAAGGATTACCCCTAATTAGATTCTTGTAATAATCGTTTCTGTTGGGCACTCAAATTTATGTACTACCAAGGATTTTAACAATTACTATAAATGAATATATAACGCAACCTTTCACCTTACTATGGCGTCATCAATTAGAATTTTTCAAATAAAATAGTCACTTTGATATTGAAAATAATGAGTGAAAAGGGTACATGTTACAGATTCCATAAAATTATTTTAGAGATAGCTGTAAAATTTTTTATTATGTTATATTTATAATCGTATAATCAAATAAGAAGATGAAAATATAAAAGTTTCATTCCCCAACAACAACGATAATTGAAGAACATTTGCTCTTTTCATCTGCACGGATATAGTGAAATTACTATTGCCGACACAATAATTTGTAGTGCGAAACTGCAGTAGTATTTTCATTATACCATTGTTTGATAGTTAAATATATAATAAAAGTTAACACTGTGTGTCTCATATTAATAGTCAGTTTGAGTTTTAAACAATTAAGATTTCAACATTCATAACAGGTATCCTTTTGGGTTGAGAATAATAATTTTAAAAAAATACAGATAAGTGTCATATTGTGTTTCATTTAAAATGCTGAAAAAACATGCAGTTTCAAGTTAAGTAGCAATTTCACAGGCAATTAAGGCTGGACTTCAATCACAGATCAGCATACTCCAGTAATTGATGTGGATATTCATTACATCTTGGGGACCGATCTGACTATAATTACGATGGCGGCTTCGCATCGGTTTTTATAACACTAGGAGTTAAAATATTCTCGGATGGGTGGCATCCCATTTACTCATATAACTAAAGGAATCACACATTGCATGAGTTTCAGGCGAATAAGAAACAAAGAGCATGTTTCTACATGCAGTACAATGATGATAAAAAAGGAACGCCTATAGCGAACAAAGAATTTGAATATATATATATATATATATATATATATATATATAGATATATATATATATATATATATATATATATATATATATATATATATATATATATATATATATATATATTTATATTATATATATAAATAAATAGATATAAATATATATATATATATATATATATATATATATATAAATATATATATATATATATATATATATATAGAATTATTGGAATTTTTTCTCCTTTGGTATTTCACAGGTAAAAATGAAAGAAGAATATGTTCTATTTTAACATGTACTTTACATTTCGAGGGTGTTTTCATCGTTATTCAAAAAATATATATATAAATATATATATGTATATATATGTATATATATATATATATATATATATATATATATATATATATATATATATATATATATATATATATATATATATATATATATATATATATATATATATATATATATATATATATATATACATATATATATATATATATATATATATATATATATATATATTTATTAATTATTATTATTTTACGAATAGAAAGATTTTTTTTCAAATATAATAATCAATTCTCAACTTCAAATTCACACGTAGTCTATAACAAATAACTAATTCTAACTTCACCATAAAGTTTTCAAGAATATTTCTACACTTGAAAGAAGAACTTTTTCATAGTTTTTAATTAACATATTGAATTTATTCGTCTCTGAAAATAAACAGGCCGTCCGCATAGAAAAAGTCACATAACAATACGTATATACAAATATAGCCGACACATTGGTATTACGGTTACTGTACCATTTCTTCAGACCTAGCTTCCCTACCTAGAAAGTGTAGGTGTAATAGTTACTGTTAAACAGTTTTAAGCCTAGCTTTCATTCGATGGAGTGTAACCTGCCATAGGGAACTTCATTCCAATTATATCACACATAACTTTCTGTCACTGCTATCGTTGAATCAATAATTTTGGGTACCGATTGATACACTCAAACGAAACTGAACTGTGTGAATCTCTTTAGGACAACCGGGACATGAGTGGGTTATTAATGGATTTCTTTAATAAAGTTATCTCTTCCGATATTTTGTATTCATTATTTTATCAACCAGGCGTTATTATGCGTTGCATTTAGATTAAAAACTGAAAAGATGTACATCGAAAAAACGAAGGTAAATAAACATTAACTTCCTACCTAATGAAAGGTTGGATATAAAACTTACCTACACATATTTATTGAATAGATAACTTTCGAAAAAAAGGCTTTCACAATTATCTCAAATCACGAAACATGTCCGATGATCACTTAAGTGTTATGTTCAATAACGGATTGAGGTGTCTTATGTCCAGGTTCAGATTTCTCATGTCTAGGTATTAGTTCATTCACTTCTCAGGTATAATTTGACATAGTATAGGAACGAAGTTTTCGTTCATTCAGACAAAGAATGAAACATGAATTAGTAGCTCAACAATCCTCAAACATTTAAAATAATAACTACGGAAACATTCATTTGTATTTCGAAATTCAAGAGAACATATAAGATTACACTTAAGTGAACTAGAGATCTTTTAAATTTCAAATATTCAATAACGATAACCTATAGAGTATTATATAGTAAAGGAATATATTAAATTATAATTCACCAGATATTATGTACGAAAATTTATATTTTCTTTTATTTTTATACCTATTATCAGAATAATCTGAGGACTCTACTGCGTAAGGAAATATATTAAATATATCGAACAATGTTACCTCGTGTAGTATAGCTTTTCAAATTGATTGGTCGATATTTTGTGTTGTTTTGTTCTTGGAAGTTTTGTATTGCTGAGCATTGGATATATTTCGTATTAAAATCGATTGATATAGGATAGTGGCTCCGTAGTTCAGTGGTCAGTGCGTTGGGCTACTGAACAGAAGGTCGCTGGATCGAATCCCGGCCGGAACAACGAATTAATGCGGCGCCACCTCTCGGAAGGCAATGGCAAACCACCGAGCAGTATTCTGCCTAGTAAAGCCTCTCTGTAAATACGTTCGGAACCGTCGTAAAACTGTAGGTCCCTTCTATTCGTGTATCGCTGTATCACGCACAGCACGAGTAGTTGTAGAGAGGTCGCCACGCCAAAATCCGGGTACGGCACCACAAGAAGAAGAAGATATGGGATACTAAATAGTATCTAATAAGACTAAAACTGACTGTCTATCATTACAATGCTTTGCAGTGGCCATATTGATATTTTTAACATTCCGCTCTTGAAGGTAGAATGAAAATGATCCATATTGGTGATGGTGAATTCATTGCGCTTTTTAGCCCTTACAGAGGAGTTATACGGATATATATATATATATATATATATATATATATATATATATATATATATATATATATATATATATATATATATATATATATATGCCATTGCCATAGTTATGCCATGAAAACTCACTAACATACAAGAATACAATTGAAGTTTTTCCAGCAACCTCGACTTCTCCCGCCAATAACCAGTGTTTGTTAAGGTGTAGGTTAAGAAAAGCTAATTTTGTTGTGGCGTTATTTAGTGGTATTTTTTGACTTAAAATGTTTTTATTGTGTTCTATTAATTAAGAAACCTTCGAAGCTGCAGCCACATTTTTATAAGCTAATAACTCATTGTGGTTTGAACGTTCAGCTCATTTGATTCAGATATGTATACGTAACTTTACTGTACGATAACTAGATCCAATATTCGTCACCCCATGTCGACTATTGGAACGGAGTGTGATCTTTGGTGTGGATCACACTCCGTTCCAATAGTCGACATGGGGTGACGAATATTGGATCTAGTTATCGTACAGGTTTGGTAATCTCCTATAGTCGACACGGTTGTCGAGGAAAAGAAAATATTTATGTGAAAAGAGCCGAATGTAAGTGTAATGGTTTATTCATTCAATACGGATTAGAACAAATAACATTTGCCTTTTTGTTATCGCCTTTCGAACTAGCTTTGCTGTGGCCAGAACCTTCTTCACAGCCAAAAAACGAAAGAGAGAAATTCTACCTGCTGTGATAGAGTACTATGAAAGAAAAGAATGTAAGGAACAAGAAGAAGAAAGGCGTAAAGAAGAAAGGAAAAAAGCAAGAGATGCCAAGAACGAGTTAGCACACAACAGAAGAAACTTAAGTTGATAAAGACAAAACAACCATTGCCACCAGAGTCGTCTTCTTAGGATTCAGACAGGATTTCATACCGAGAATCAGAAGATTCTGACTGGGAAGAGGTGTATTCTGAAAATACTAGCTTTGAAGACTTGATGAAGCAAGGAAGTTTTATATTATCAGAGTTTAAGAGTGGCAAAAGGAATGGGTCTGTTTTCATATACTTATGTATTATTCAAGCATTTGTTTCACGTGGAAACATATTAGTTATGGGTTGAAAAACTTTGACAGTCAAAGAAAGGAATTTGTAGCTGTTTCATATATTCCATTCGATCAGATAATCAGTAAAGTCGAGACTCCAGAACTGACTACACTTGGGGAAAGGGCCAGCTACCGATTTCTCAATGCCTTAGCAATTAATGAACTATAAAAGTGCCTAAAGAAAGTTTTTGTTACATTTGTGTTCTTAAAATCTTTCTATTTCATTTTACCTCTGAAATATTCAATTCACAAATGTGTTGAATATTTTATTATTGTATTCTGCTTTCACAACATACATTTTTCTTGTTATGTAATTTCCCATGATCAAAACTGATGTTATTTACATGTGTCGACTACTGGAGCATTTACAGTGTCAAGAACTGGAACATCCTTAATTTAGCGTGTCGAGCTTAGGGACATTTGCAGCTATTTACAAAAAAATCTATTTTTTTGTTATTTGGTTTAAAATCATCCCAATTTCTGATTCGATGTGAAGCCTAAACTATGAACATCCGGTAGGCATGGTAGTTTTGATATGAACTTCAATTCCCTGGAAACTGTGCCAAAATAACTGTTTTTTTTTTCTTAACGTGTCGACAACTGGTGCTCTTACCTTATATATATATATATATATATATATATATATATATATATATATATATATATATATATATATATATATATATATATATATATATATATATATATATATATATATATATATATATATATATATATATATATATATATATATACACAGAGAGAGAGAGAGTTATGAACTCCATCAGTAACAGAAATGCATCGATTTTATCGAGGTTCATTATACATGCTCAGCATTAACTCGAATCCTGAATGTTATGCAAATTGTTCAAACTTTTCCGTTCTCCAAATAACTGCTATCTGAACCTCAATCGATATACGCCACCTGAGCTTTCCCGCACTGGATGAAACTGCTGTATTTTATGATGCGAAATATAAGAAAAACATAAGAGAATAACAGTTTGCATAACGACAGATATTTTTACGTTTCATTTTGTTCAAACTATTTTTACCAACTTCATCGTTGATGCAAACGAAAGAAGAATAAAATAAATAGAATTAGAAAAAGATGTAAATCGTTAAGGAAATAATTCATATCACAATAGAGATATAATACAGTGAAGTAACTAAAAATATTTTGAACAGATAAAAATCTTGACAGGGTTTGAAAAACACTAGTTTCAAGATCTTCTAAAATCTCATAGCGAATGGTGAAATACCTATATATATATATATATATATATATATATATATATATATATATATATATACATATATATATATATATATATATATATATATATATATATTATATATATATATATATATATATATATATATATATATATATATATATATATATATATAAATATATATAGGTATATATATATATATATATATATATATATATATATTCATTCGAATTGTTGTTGCCTGTGATCTATTTTTAATCTTTTTATAATTATTAGCAATAACAGGCTGGTTGAATCTTAAAAAACTCAATTTGAATCAAAAAATTGATGCCTCACCACGACATTCGAAATTGAAATTTCTTTGACATTTATTGTTTCGAAATAATTGAATAAACAGGGCTGCTTTGAATATGCTATTCAGTCTAATATTTATATTTCAAAATTGTAATTATTAGATGGTAGGGAAACCAAAGAAACCTTTACCTACGTAATGTTTGAAAATAATAATAATAGGGTTCTATTTATCTAACAACAAAGAAATTACTTATGGGAAAACATTAAAGAAGTGGAGTAGAATTATCGGTATAGTACGCTTATATGGAAGCAGGCGTTGACTCGTGTTTCGGACTCTTTGGTACTCATCAGAACGGCGTAGCTAAGTATTGGATTGAAATTTTGGAGATGAAAATAGTTTAATAAATAAATTCCTTTGTTATGGAAGAAAATCATTTATATGTGGTTTATTGTTTGAACTCTCCGATATGGGAGATATGTTCAAACTTTGCCACGAAGGCGATTAATTCCATCCGAGAGAACTCAGAAAGAGTAAAATAATATTAAAAAAGAAAATTAGTTTTGGGAAAATATTAAACAAGTAAAGCAAAAATTATCGGTATAGTTCGTTTATATGGAAGTAGCCGTTTTTAATGAAATTTTTATAATAAAATCCTCTGTTATGGAAGAAAATCACTTATTTGTGGTTTATTGTTTGAACTCTCCGGTATGGGAGATTTGGTCAAACTTTGCCACGGAGGCGATTAATTCCATCCGAGAGATCTCAGAAAGAGTAAATTAACATTAAAAAAGAAAAATAGTTTTGGGAAATATTAAACAAGTAAAGCAAAAATTATCGGTATAGTTCGTTTATATGGAAGTAGCCGTTTTTAATGAAATAATTTATTTATTTAGAATTTCAAATCTTTTAAAAAAAAGGGGTACTTACAGTTTAAAACTCTCAGCTTAAGTTTAGGATCATTGCCATATTTTCAGCTTGCAATATTTAATTATTCATTCGAATTGTTGTTGCCTGTGATCTATTTTTAATCTTTTGATAATTATTAGCAATAACAGGCATAAAATTGAGTTTTTTAAGATTCAACCAGCCTGTTATTGCTAATAATTATCAAAAGATTAAAAATAGATCACAGGCAACAACAATTCGAATGAATAATTAAATATTGCAAGCTGAAAATATGGCAATGATCCTAAACTTAAGCTGAGAGTTTTAAACTGTAAGTACCCCTTTTTTTTAAAAGATTTGAAATTCTAAATAAATAAATTATTTCATTAAAAACGGCTACTTCCATATAAACGAACTATACCGATAATTTTTGCTTTACTTGTTTAATATTTCCCAAAACTATTTTTCTTTTTTAATGTTAATTTACTCTTTCTGAGATCTCTCGGATGGAATTAATCGCCTCCGTGGCGTTTTTAAATATTTGTGAGAAACTTGGCTCAAATTTGAGACAGATATACAGTTTCATTCGTTTTTCCTATTTTACAAATAGGTCAAAATAAATGAAATTTGGTAAACATGTTTTTTGCATTCTGTGACTGTTTTTTTACCTACAGGGGTAAAAAAAATTTAGCCTTCTACTATTTTTCATCAGAGCAATTGCATGCGTCAATATTTTGCAGAAATATATTTTGAAAGGAAGAATTGTTTGAGAATTTTTTTTTTAATCTTGAGTTTTCTTCGAAACATTGGTACTTTACTCTGAATAAAATAATATTTTGTTCATATTCACAAGTTGCAAAAAAGAGAGAAACTGAATATGAAGATGGCACATGATGGCTTATGAGGCTTTCGTTTTTATTGTTTCATAAGAACCGTCAAGCGGGGTTACTTTGGCCAGCCTGGGGTAACTTTGGCTACCCTTAGGTAAAAAAAAATTTATTTTCATAAATAACAGAAGAAGAAAAATATTTACATTTATAACTATACACATTGTACATTATGGTTGTAGTAAACATATTATGTGGGAAATTTCGTTTTTAAAAATCGATAGGTTGGTATTACTGGCTGTTTTATTTTGTTGTTTACCATTTGTCAATAGAACCTTCTGAAATACTTTCATCTGTACAACGGCCTGATACGCCTTTAAATAGTAGGTAAGTACTTAAATACAATAAAAAAATAGTTGTTAACCCTTAGCCAAAGGGTTGAACTGATATAATTTAAGTAAATTTTATTATTTATTATAATGTCGTAACATTACCTATTTGAGCCTACGATGGGGTTACTTTTGCCAGGCCTGGGAGTGGCCAAAGTAACCAGTTTTTTATATGATATTGGTCTATTAACTGCACCTCATGCCAAAGTTACCCAGGTGTTGGGACTACTTTGACCTACAATATATTTACTATAGGTTTTAAATGAGAAAACATGAAGTGGCTAAAGTAACCCCAACCCCTGGGTAACATTGGCCATTTTTGAAAAAATACAAAAAAAATATATTCAACTGCCTAAAACTGCTATAATGAGTATCCATGGCTACAGAATCATATGATAATTGTTTTAATGTGGTTCACAATTATATATTGGCATTTTTTTGGAAAATGTGATAAATAAACTTTGAACATGACATATTTTTGGCCAAAGTAACCCCGCTTGACGGAATATTAAATTTTGATTGAATTTAATTATCTGGTGTGAAATTTAAATATTTGAAGTAGTTAATGTAGTTAATGTTGAATTTTGAATATGCATTTCCTGTATGGTGGTGCTAATGGAAATGCATTAGATGCTCAGAGGCTTTATGGTCAGTTATGTCCACAACTGTGTGTTGCTTCATCATAGTATCTTCGCACGAATTCATCAACGCTTGCAAGAAAATAGTATTTTTGAAGAGAACTACTGATTACAGGCGTCCACATCTAGAAAAAACTACACAGTTAGAGGAAGCCGTTCTAGATTTAACTCAATAATATTCTGAAAGTAATGCTAAAAATATAACCCACATATTAAATGTGAGCTTGTCGGCAGTACTCAAAATTTCAAACAATATGAGATGTATCCTTCCCATGTTCATAGAATTCAAGCGCTTTCACATCCCAGTTTTTAAAATTATTAATTATTATAGTTTATCGTAGCTTTACTCAACGTTAATCAAAATAATTTCAAAATTTCAAAAATCTTTACTGAAAGACATTTTAATATTTACTGAAAGCCTACTTAATTTTTTCCATGGAGTGTAATTACTTTTGTAGGAATATTTTAGTTATTATTAACGAAATTAATATTTTCTAGAAGAAAGTATCAATGTTTTGAGAAAAGCTAAAGACGCAGAAATGTTCTTAAATAAGTTTTTTATTCTAAATAATATTTTCAATTATATAATTTTGACCCTTTCAGAAGTTCTGCTTTAAAATCGAGTGATTTATTATTGTAACTTATTCTTTAAATAGAAAAATTTAACAAATTCCAAAATTTGAGAGGAGTGTAATTTGAAGAAGTAGTTTTCAAAGGAATTATACCAGGTTCTCCACCTTATTTTCCTTCGAGAATTATATATATATATATATATATATATATATATATATATATGTATATATATATATATATATATATATATATATATATATATATATGTATATATATATATATATATATATATATATATTATATATATATATATATATATATATATGTAGATATATATATATATATATATATATATATATATATATATATATACCGGGTATAAACGAGTGATGGGCCACCCCTATAACTTTTTAATGGATTCTTCGATTTTATTGCAATTTGGGTGGTTTATCTCTGACATAATTTCGAATTTTTTCACATACAGAATTAATATGGCTGACTTCCAGTTTCACAGAAAACGATATAAAAATTAAAAATTTGAAAGGAACACCCTATATATTTTTACATATTTCAATTCTGAGGCTTCAAATACATATTCTATCTGACAAATGTCAATTCTAGCTCCGTTTCAATTTTGTTTTTCATTTTGTTTTTTTTATCGTACATGGCTGCGATGTCGTCTAAATCATAGATAATTGATTCAAAATATCGCTCAAAGTAATAATTTTTCAAAAAATTCATTTTCGTGAAGTTTGTTAACGATTAAATTCTTTTTCGAACCAAAACTCAGTTTTTCAAATAGAAACATACATTAGCCACCCTGTATATAAGCTCCTTCAAATTCCTTCAAAATGATTCACACATCAGTTTTCACAATTTCTAAATAACGAAGTAATTATTGAAAATCTTATTCTTATTAGTTCCCTTTGCTCTGAGACCGACCCTGTTTACGAAATATGAAAAAAAAATTTGACAGATAGAATGTATGTATTTGAAGCCTCAGAATTAAAATATGTAAACATATATAGGGTGTTCCATTTGAATTTTTAATTTTTATATCGTTTTCTGTGAAACCGGAAGTCAGCCATATTGATTTTGTATGTGAAAAAACTCAAAACTATGCCTGAGATAAACCACCCAAATTTCAATAAAATCGAAGTTTCCATTAAAAAGTTATGGGGGTGGCCCATCACTCATTTACACCCGGTATATATATATATATATATATATATATATATACATATTTATATACATATTATACTATATTAATGATAATAATACTCAAAATAACAAAAAATTAATGTAAAGTTATAAAAAATTAAAGTAAAACACTTTTTATTATGCAGTGAAACAATTGAATTAAAAAAAAAATTTTAAAAATGAGATTTCTATTTGAAAATTAGTTCTTCAGCAGAGCTTGAAATAATTTTGTTCATTATTAGACAAGCATAATATTCATCGTTATGATGGAATGAACTTAAAAAAATTATATTATTAGAATTTGTTATTGATTCAAAACACAAATGACATTCAATGATATATTTATCAGAAATCTGCATTGAATTCAGATTCAATTGTGTTTGTTTGAACCATCGTTAATTACATTCAAAAATACAAGAATGGAAGAGAAAATTTCTATCTGTTGAAAGTTTGAATCTTTCAAATTTTGTCATGAATCAAAAAATCTTTGAATCAATAAATTCACATTCTACAACCTTTATTTCCATCGAACTGAATGTAATGTAATCTTTGTATGTCAACAAATTAATCGTGAATGGAAAATTACGATAAATGCGTCGCAATGAATCAATCAAATCAACTCCATTAACATGTTTACTCATTAGCCTGATGAACGAAATAGTAAATAAATATAGAAAATATATGTGAAAGACTGATAGTTTCAATAATATTCATTGCTTTCATTTCTTCAAAGGAATGTGAATGACTCACTTTCAAGTATTTCTTCATATCAATATAAACAATTGTTTAAGTAATAATTAAAGTAGAGGAATAAATATGAATATATCTGCTAAGGTCGTTAAAATGCTTTTCAAAAAATAGTATGAAATATATATCTTCACCATATATTCAACCTTTTCTAGCATTCGTGGTACAACCTACCTGCCATGAATATTTTTCATTCTTCATCGCTAAGTGATATATATATATATATATATATATATATATATATATATAAATATATATATGGATATATATATATATATATATATATATATATATATATATATATATATATATATATATATATATATATATATATATATATATATATATATATATATATATATTTATAAATATATATATATATATATATATATATATATATATATATATATATACCTGGGGGCTTGCCATATTTTTGAGTAAAACCAGGACACATTGATATGGGATGTCCTCTGGGCGTTTTACATACCACCCAATCTCTTTTAAAATCAGAAGCAAAATGGTTTTGCTTCTCATGAGTTTTAAGCCTTTTTTAAAGCCTAGAAAGTTTCAGGAGCGGGGAACCTAGAACCCTAAATTGTTAGTTATACACACCTCTCAAAATAAAATAATAATTTTTGTTATTTAAAAATATATATTGTTTCTTCTTATGATAATTTATTTTGGTCTACCATCCAGAAAAAAGTGATTATGAAATAAATTTCAAAATACTTCAAAAAATTGTTCAATTGAACAATTACTAAGTCTCATTATTTTTTGTATATCTACATAAACAAATATGAAATACTTTTTTGTCAAACTAAAAAAACAATTAATTAATAAGTTGGCAATGATAATCTTTGCTTTAAAAAAATGCTCTTACGCCTCTCTGCCCGATAAAGTGAGAGCAACCTCTCCACTAGGTAGCGCTCACCCTTCTCATACGACTGTTATGATTAAACTACTCTATTATTCATTACTTTTCACATCCTAGAGCCGTTATTCGGGACATCGATAAAACCGGGCGGGACAACGGGACAAGAGCAAAAAACCGGGACTGTTCCGTTCAAACCTATAAATAACAGGCGATTGAGAGGAGAAAAATGCCTTTAGTGACAAGCTACTAACGTTTCAAGGTCTTTTGAATAATGGAAAATAGAAGTTTGCATATTCTTTAACAAATTATTTATTTTCTGTAGAATAAATTTTTTGTAAATTGTATTGTTCGATGATTATTTCTATTTTATGATGAAAATGGTTGTGAAGAATATGTAACTGAAGTTGGTCTATTTGAAATAAGGGTGGATAATATTTGAGTTTGGATCAATCTTCTTTGTTAGGAAAATTCAATCTGAATATATTCTAGTGTTTTATGTATTCTATCATTTATAAGTTTTTCGAATATAATATTATCTCGAAATTTCTTCACGTTTATAATCTTTTTCTTTAACGAATGCCATAAATGATAGAACTGATAAACAATGGAGTACAGTATATAACGACACAATTTATCCTTACAAACAACATGAATCAAAACACAATATTTCACCCTCAAATACAAACAATCCCACCTCTTCAATATCATCCACTTAACTAATCACCCCTATTTCAAACAGACCAACTTCCGTTACATATTCTACAAAACTATTCTCATCGCCAAATGGCAAGCTTGATGGTAAAAATAATTTCTATTATGAGTTTAATCAGAATCTGCCCATAAATTCGATATATATATATATATATATATATATATATATATATATATATATATATATATATATATATATATATATATATATACAGGGTCCTGCAAAAGTGGCGCAGTGTTCCATATCCCTATTTGGGAAACAGATAGAAATCTACATTTCTATAATATTACCTTATTGCTCGAGCTCGACAAAATAAAAATATTGTCGGTCACACAGGGTGTTCAATTTCTTTTGGGCGGATATCAACTATGTTTTTTCAAATGGCGACCTATATTTTTTGTCGCCTTTTCGGTTTCTAAATAAAAAATGAAAGATACTTTATATAGATCTTCATTTCGAAAATATTTACGGTTTTCGAGATTTTTTGCATTTTTGATTTTTTTTTTCAATTTTGGTCACTCAGAATATTTGAAATTATGAAGTTGTGCCAAGTCCAATTGAAATTCATTTTTGGTCAAATATTCTACATTGGTAAATCTCTCAAACGATATATCTGAAATCAAGCCGCGATATACAGAGTATGAAAAATCGCTTGCCACATATTGTGAATAAAAATGTACAGAATCTTCCTTATTTCAAATGGAATACCCTGTATATTATAGATCCAGAAGAAGCACTAAGAAAAGCTCTATGAATGTCATAAAGTATTCCCTATGGTTAAGATTACTAGTTTTCCTTAAAACAGCGAAAAATGGCAAATATTCAAATTTCTTCGCTATAATCTCAATGAACGAATTTTTTAATAAATAACCTGTTGGTTGATAAACAAGTTGTGAATTACACCACAAAATATACCTGGTATATTTAAAATAATTTCAATAATCTCAAAATTTGAGCCACATTCTTTCGATCTAAATCAACCTTTCAGCGAATAAAATATTTATTGGAAATCGGGTAGTCTGGCAAATGACAGATCAAAATATTTGCCTTCAAATAAGTATTGAAATCTTTATGGATTCGTTAAGTAGAACTTTCGATATGATTTCATTAGAATGTTGTTAAATTATATCGAAAGTTCAACTTAACGAATCACTGAGGATTTCAATACTTATTTGAAGGCAAATATTTTGATCTGTCATTTGCCAGACTACCCGATTTCCAATAAATATTTTATTCGCTGAAAGGTTGATTTAGATCGAAAGAATATGACTCAAATTTGGAGATTATTGAAATTATTTTGAATATACAATGAATATTTTGTGATGTAATTCACAACTTGTTTATCTACCAACAGGTTATTTTTGGAAAAAGTCGTTCATTGAGGTTATAGCGAAGAAATTTGAATATTTGCCATTTTTCGCTGTTTTAAGGAAATCTAGTAAACTTAACCATAGGGAATCCTTCATGATATTTATAGAGCTTTTCTCAGCGCTTCTTCAGGACCTATAATATACAGGGTATTCCATTTGAAATAAGGAAGATTCTGTACATTTCTATTCACAATATGTGGCAAGCGATTTTTCATACCCTGTATATCGCAGGTTGATTTCAGATATATCATTTGAGAGATTTACTAATTTAGAATATTTGACCAAAAATGAAATTCAATTGGACTTGGCACAACTTCATCATTTCAAATATTCTGTGTGACCAAAATTGAAAAAAAAAATCAAAAATGCAAGAAATCTCGAAAACCGTAAATATTTTCGAAATGAAGATCTATATAAAGTATCTTTCATTTTCTATGTAGAAACCGAAAAGGCAACAAAAAATATAGGTTGCCATTTGAAAAAACATAGTTAATATCCGCCCAGAAGAAACTTAACACCCTGTGTGACCGACAATATTTTTATTTTGTCGAGCTCGAGCAATAAGGTTATATTATAGAAATGTAGATTTCTATCTGTTTCCCAAATAGAGATATGGAACACCGCGCCACTGTTGCAGGACCCTGTATATATATATATATATATATATATATATATATATATATATATATATATATATATATATATATATATATTATATATATAATGAAGTAAAAATTCAATAAAAATCATTTAATGAAAATCATCATTAATAAAAAGTAATAATTTATTCATTATTAAGCAAAATTAATTACCGAAAAAAATGTCAAGTTATATTGTTCCTCTGAGTTCATTTCCTTCAGTAAACTACGAAGGCATGCTTCAAAATTTAAAGAAGGTTTCAGGTTTTATGCTTGCCAATCGTTGATTTCGGTTTTTTGAAGGGATCTATTCTTGTCCATTCACTAGGAATAACCCAAACGTTAGTCCATAGCTCGTTTTGTAAATAGTCTCCTTTGAAATCTTGACAAACCCACTTCTCTACGACTTTTAAATCAAGACCTGATCCCTAGAGGAAACAAGAATAAAATATTGAGAAATAAGAAATAAAATTGCTACAATTGAATATAAGTTCGAAATATGAATCAACTCATTTTAATAGAGTTAATTAATTGTAAAAAACATGTGCCCGTCAAGAACGAATATACTCTTTTGATATTCTTTTTGACGTTGAGCTCATGGTGTCACTAATGTCCCCCTGTAATGTATTTAAATAGTCAATAGTGAACACTCGACTCATATGTACATTAAACGTATGTGAACAGTAAATACTTGAATGAAGTTATATCTACAATTTTATTAAATTGTTTTCCTGAGTTTGTATTACACATACTGCTGCAGTTTTCATTTCTCAAATCTTCATTGCAACATTACAATAATTAGACAATATAAAAAGTAAGAATTCAAATAAAAACAAATATATAAATTGTTCCTATTAATATATTGAACTTTTATATTTGTGATCGCAAAACTTCCTAAAAATCACTATATTTACAAATATTCTCGAGTTCGTAATGTTCAGAAAGCCGGAAAAGGGAATGTCAAAGTTTTGTGTGTTGCGAGCATTTTCCGAGGTATTTTTTATTGTGGGTGGTATAATTTATCAAACGTTACGTTTTTTCGCGCGAACGTGCGAAATGCATTGCGTCGAGATGCGATTTTAACGGATAGAATTATATTTTGAAAAATCAAGCTTAACCCTTTCCGGCCCAAATAATTTTTTTGTGGAAAAAATATTATGTATGGTTTGATAATGGTTTATTAGAGATACTCGAAGAAAATGAAACAAATTTCAAGATAAAAAAACACAAGGATTATCCTGCAGCATGTGGTCACTGCACATAACCAGTAGGAACATATAACCAAACAATATAACCTATTTTGCGTAATATAACATGAAACAGTTTTTGTCATGTTTCAAACACAATTCTACTTTGCACGCTGAACATTTCTTACAAATCATAGAACTTATCCGCATGAAGATTTTCTAAATATTCAGTTATTGGGTTCCCAACCCTTCCGGATTGCCCGGAGGACTCCGGTAATAATGGTCAACCTCCCGACTTCCCGGGGTGACTAATTTCCCCAGTTTTTTAAAATTATACGCAAACGCGCTCTACTAATCAATCTTCGATTTTTAATGATTATGATTTTGTGGTAAAAAACTGTAAAATATTAGAAGCAGAGTATATATAAATTAAAAATAAATAAGTGGTTGACACTTTTTTCAACCCCCTTCCTACTAAACTCCTTAAAAAAATCTCCCGGGTTGGTCCTTTCGAAAATTGGCAACCCTATTCAGTAGGTAGGTACTCCAAACTTACTTCCTCAGAACTAAAATAAGATAACACGATTACGCAAGTGCCCTGTGGTCACTTCAGGAGACCCCAATAAAATTAATAATTTCGAAAGAAAGGAAACATTTACGTTCAATATATTCATGAAAATGCATAAGTAAGATATGAGTAAATAATTTTGGAGCTGTTTTTCCACCATTCATAAATAGAAATAACAAATTCACACTATTTCAGCAGATCCTCTGAGTAGTGTCCAACTATAGTAAACAAATGCACGTTATACGCGCTTCGACTTATTTCGGTCTGTCTTCGATGAACACGTCAAATTTTGCTATGTTAGACAACCCTCAAAACACACTGGTATACTGAAATAGCCAACGAGCAGTTTTACTCATGACTAACAAACTGTGGTCTTCCTAGCTAACCAGTTGCCCTGAAAGGGTTAAATAGCAAATCGAATTGAAAAAAAGCACTTCCTCGATTTACGTATTATGTTTAAACCCTCTAACTCAATTTGCAGATGGTGTGGAGTTTGGCACATTTTCAAAAATCACGAAAAAACAAGAAATATCCACGTCAAAATGTCGGCGGTTCTAAACATTTAACCAAATTTTGATAGCTTTGTTCTGCCTTGGAAACCACTTCAGATACCAAATTTCAGGTCATTTGGTGTGAAACGAACCGCTGGAGATATAAATATGTAACGGAAATATTTAAAAATTAGAAATATCTACGTAAAAATGACGGCGGTTGCAGAATTTAACCCAAATATTTATACTTTCGTTCTGCAACGCAAACAATCCAAAATATGAAACTTTTTAAAAAAATCGTGATCTATGAGGTTTAAAACGAATGGAAAAAATACTCTGGCACCTGACTGCTTTCCTTCTATACACTGCAGTATGTATTTTATGGGATAAAATACGACTAAAAAGGAATATTTTATTTACATTGTTTGTAAAATAGTTCCACATGATATAGCGATATGTTTTTCACTCGACTTCAAATCGCGTTTTTTTTTTCAGTTCTTTGCTTATAAAATTGAAACTATCAGAGTAATCGTGATGGTGCCAATAGACTTATTGTAGAAAATGAAAAGACGAAAAAAATTAGAGGTCGGATGACTCGATCAGACCCTTAGTCTATGGGAAAATCGAAAAAAACCGGCCAAAATGCAGTTTTTTCAAAAATTCATAACTCGGTTATTTTTTGAGTTGAAGCTCCTCCAGTTAGTATAATTTATCAATATAAACTTTATTTGTGCGGAGACTAGAAACTGTCCGATGCATAGTTTTTGATCTGTGGCCATTTGAATATTTTACTATGCAATTTTCCAGCAGACCTGAATGCGACAGGTATGGTCCGATTTCAATTTACAAAAAAAATTTTGAAAGTAGAATTCTCATAGTTCAAAACGTTTTTCTTGGTTTTACACGCAAACGCTGAGAAATATGTTAAAAATAAAGCTTAACATGACGAAAAAGGGCCGAGCGCGTGAGAGTAGTGTAGTGGGGGTAGAGCAGCAGGCAAGGCGAAGAATGACATTCGAAAGCGTCGGCATTTTGAACATGACAGTAATTTCTCGGCCGTTTTTCGTCACGTTCAGCTTTATTTTTAACATATTTCTCAGCGTTTTCATGAAAAACCAAGATGAACGTTTTGAACTATGAGAATTCTACTTTCAAAATCTTTTTTGTAAATTGAAATACCTTTCGCATTCAGGTCTGCTGGAAAATCGCATAGTAAAATATTTAAATGGCCACAGATCGAAAACTATGCATCGGACAGTTCCTGCTCTCCGCACGAATAAGGTTTATATTGATAAATAATACTTACCGGAGAAGCTTCAACTCAAAAAATAATTTTTGAAAAAACTGCATTTTGGCCGGTTTCTTTCGATTTTCCCATAGACTAAGGGTCTGATAGAGTCATCCGACCTCTCATTTTTTTCGTCTTTTCATTTTCTACAATAAGTCTATTGACACCATCACGATTACTCTGATAGTTTCAATTTTATGAGCAAAAAACTAAAAAAAACGCATAAAATTGTTAATAACAAAGATATAAATAATAAAGTCGAGTGAAAAACATATCGCTATATCATGTGGAACTATTTAACAAACAATGATGGCGGAGCTGGTTTTCTTCTAACACTTTTTATATGAAAAAATCTCTGTAGCTTGGCCTATAGATTTACATTCGAAATAGAGTTGATACGAACCTTCTTGTAACATTCCAATTCACAGTCATTCAGAAACGTTGCACCATTAGATACACACAGTGGTCTTAAATAGAGTGGACAATCACATACTTTTGATTCAGACGATACAAATACTATTAGAAATATACTGATGAAATTGAAGTGTATTATTCCACGATATGTATTCATATTATTGATAAAGAGAACGTTTTGTAGTGAATCAACATATTTGTGTCTCTCCTATTTATATTCAACAAGCAAGAAAATGAGTTCATTAAACTTCCATAGAGATTCATATGCTTTCAACATATATCTGAGTTTTATATAGAATATAACATCTAAATTGTAAAACAATATGTAATTTATCTTGAATATTCAAATTTGAAAATTGATATGTCCTTGATTGTTTACTGATTTTTACTTATTTGAAGATATTCTTGATACCCAATTTTTTATTAATTATCTGAAGTATGAACAATAAAATCTTTCAATTATATTTCAGTTATTTGTAAGAAAACAAGTAAGCATTTAAAATAAAATGATATCAATGAAAATAAAATCGGAAACATTATTATTGACAGTTCTCAAAATAGATTCCTCATTTTAATCAATAATGGAATGAATTCTGTGGATATTGATTTTCAAATCACTGATCATATTTGCATGAAACAAATAAACAGTTTGAAAAAAACAGTGTTGGGTTACTTTCACATTCAATTGTTCACAAGAATGAAACAATATTTTCATTGCAGTATAAAACATTATTAACAAACTTATAGATTGCGTTAAAAACACATTAACAATTTTTTTCAATATGCACCTAGAAATGTATCTGTATTTCTCTTCCATTTTTCAAAGAAGAGGATAACAATATGCATGAAATCGAAGTTTGTTATTTTTTTAATATAATAAACGTCGAATTAATTTCAATGCATGGAAAATTTTGGAAAAGTCACGAATTTCATGACGACACATAAACACACTTCAATAAAATCGTTTTCTAATTCAAATATGCTGATATTGGTAAAAAACTTAGTAAATAACAATGAAATACATCTAAAAATAATCAATATATATACAGGGTTTCCAAACTTTAGTCGAAACTATTGCTAACTTCATAATTATTGGAGCTACCAAGTCTGGTAAATAGGCAAACTAGCAGTATTTTTCTCGCTGATTTAAATAGCACTCATTTTATACAATATCTTCAGTCGATAGCAAATTTAACAAGTTAAAAGTTCACTTTGAAGAGTAGGCAGGTTGAGGCTTCAGAGTTGACAGGAAGCGTACGGTTAGTGCAGTAGGCAGGTTGAGAGCACGCAATCTTAATTCGATTCGTGGAGTAGTGAGATTGAGGCTGCTTATATGAATTATTCCCCTTTCCGGCTGCGGAAATCTATCTGAACATATATATATATATATATATATATATATATATATATATATATATATATATATATATATATATATATATATATATATATATATATATGTCTTAAACTTTGAGATACAGGGTGATTAAATTTTGAAAATATCTGAGATATTGTAGACAACTCAAATGTAAAATTTGATACGTGTCTTCTATGCATCAAGATGCATTTTGAGATGTACAACAATTTTAATTTTTTCTACCAGTGGCGTTCGTACGGGTTTTGCATTGAATATTTTCATAGAAAAAAATACGACGCTAATGCTTTCTCTTGAAATAAAAATTATTTTCAAGATTCTCATTAATTTTTGACCAAATTTGAACTCATAGGTTTTCTTTGTCCGACGCTTGGTTTTCGCTTGAAAAAATAAAAATCGTTTTACTTCAGGATCAATTCCTCAAAAATCTGATGCGGTGTGGAAATGTTTGTGCATCGACTGAAGGCAAATTAGGAGATCACTTTTGTTCCAAAATGAATGAGTAACCAAAAAATATGTTTTTCTTGTCAGAAGCTCTGTTCTTCTTAAAAATAATTAAATTAAATTATTTATATTTTTTATATATTGCTTCATATCGCAGTTCCGATGAAAAATTTTTGAAAACATAAATCTAGTTTGTAACGGGTTAATTCACCGATTAGCCAACGCCACTGAATTGTTCATTTACGTACCATGTTTTCACGCTTCACTTTCGATTTCTCTGTGGTTAATGACCTGCGCATCAAGAGAGTAGGGGGAGAGAGTTGAATCTGAACGTGAAGAATCTGATACCGTTCTCTCGCCAACTAACTGTTAAACGTAACACTTCATTAATTATTGAAATTATATTCATACCTAATAAATTGAAAGTTTGTTTAAAAATTATTAAATATCTGTGTGGCATCTGATATAGATGGTAAGTTGTGAGAAGAAATATATCTATTTCGTATTGATGCATTATCTTGAAAATCTGAATTGATTGCTTATTTCATCTTTCCGCCATTTCATTTCATTTTTTTTATTTGTCTATGTTGAATTGTTTATCCTTCAATATTGAAATAATCATCTCACATTTCCTAATTTAAAATATTTCTAATTCATTTGCTTGTTTAACTTTCTCAATTTAACACAAGATTTTTGTAGGTTAGCGATGGTAAATTTCACTTGTTCATACCTTATGTTCAGTTTAATGTTGGAACATATGCTGTCTTTCTTAGCATTTTTGCTTGAGACAAATCTAAATGTTAATTTGAATTGGCCATCGATACCCTACAGATATCTTGGAACATATTTAGTTAGCGATTGTATGTTGATTTGCCCCGAATTATTTTAGCCACTTGGTCAGGAGCTAAGAACTACTTGGCTTAGAGAATTCACGTTATCTGGAGCTTAGAGAATTCACGTTATCTGGAGCTTAGAGAATTCACGTTATCTGGAGCTTAGAGAATTCACCTTATCTGGAGCTACCAAGAAATCCGAAGTACAATCCGCCTCAAGAAAAACACAAGGCAATGGAAAATTAAAGAAGAAAAACAATAAGAAAAGATAAGTCTCACTTAATGTAAAGGAAAGCATTAAATACCTTCATTTTACTTACTCTTGTTATTATTGCTGAGAAAAACCCAGAACCCTTATATGTTAACCAGTCTCCCTGCTAGCCAGGGCATAAATAGCTTTTTAAAAGGGAGGTTGGTTACAAGTTATCCTGGAATAAAAGACGTTTGTACAAATGTCGATGAAAACAATAGCTGTTAGCTTACAGTAAGTTGTTGGTGTTAAAAACTAACACATCACAGCGCGTAATTTATTTGATTTTTAATTGTGTTATTGATTTCATTTTGGCTGTCCGCTGTTTTTCTGAATATCAGTAAATATGGTGAATTAGTTATTTATGTACCAAGTGCGTTATATAGATCCTAACGGCCGATGGGCGTTAGGATCTAGTAACGCACGTGGTGCATACAAGATTTTATTTTTCACGAAAAATTATTTTATTATGATGAAAAATCGATTTTAAAATCGGTTCATTGCTCCTTTACTTTCCATTTTCCTTCTCATAGTAGTCATGTCATTTATTGATATTTTGACGTTTGTGAATATTTTTGTCATCATATTTAGTAAATGTCACTGCTGCTTTCATTGTGTAGTCTTATAGAAATAATGGAAATGAAAATGAATTTACCCAAGAATATTATAGAACATGCAGCCTAAGCTGCGAATAATTCATTCAAGATTATGAAGTATTTAATCAATGGAAGTTACTTCATTTCTCCTCGTACAATGAGCGGGCGTTATAATCCATAATGCCCGCTCATAACGCCCTAGGGCATGAGTGTATTTATAGCAACCGTATCTGACGTAATATCAACAAATAATATACTAGTGAAAAATAAAAATATAAGTTTTCTACAATATTATTAAAAAACTGATCTTTCTCCAAATTTTATCACCCTGTATCTCAAAAGACCCCCTCAAATATTAGCATGTCTTTATCGAACACCCTGTATATATATATATATATATATATATATATATATATATATATATATATATATATATACATATATATATATATATATATATATATATATATATATATATATATAATATATATATATATATAAATATATATATATATATATATATATATATATATATATATATATATATATACATATATATATATATATATATATATATATATATATATATATATATATATATATATATATATACTTTTTTTTGTAACGAAGATTTGCTGATGCTCGCAATAGTTACAAATAAAAATTTGATGAAAAAGTGTCGAGCCTGAAAAGATTCTGAGTCGAAGAATAAACAAACCAACGAATAACATAAAAATCCAGATAAAAAGAAGAGGTAATAAATGAGCTTGTAGAATATCTCCCACGGGTGAGCATTTTCTGAAAATATTTTTTCCATAATGAAATTAATGTGAAATCAATGAAAAAATATCCCAAAAGCCCATAAAATCCACAAGGCTTTTCGAGCAGTCGAAACAAAAGTAGGTGATACAATAAAGTCAACGTTTTATGTACCTTGAACGCCCGACCCTCCAGACGTTTTCTGTCCCTCTTTTTCCCCTTCGAGTTGGTCGAGTGTAATTAGTTGGGGTGTCGTGTTATTGCCTTGAAGTTTTGTTTCTCGTTTATACTCGGGGATATATTTTCATGGTTAATTTATTACGCAAAGCGAAAAAGTAGAAAAATCAAAGTAACAGTACACCCTTATCTTATTTGAACTTTAGGGTTGAGGATTTTAGAAGGAGGTAAAGATTCATGATTTAGATACTTTGAAGAATAAGCGTAGAAATAAATTGGAAATAACTTTTCGTTTTGGATTTCTATCAAAAATTTTGTGAAAGTTTACAAATTTCATTAAATATACATCGCTGAGAATAGGATTTTGTTCTTCCTGTGTATGGATGAGGCTATTACTTGAATAAAATCAATTAATTATTTGTTTGAGAACAAATAATTTATGCCAAATTTGAACTAACATCAAACGTGTGATCAAATTTTGTTTATCGAAATTGTAGATTTTGATGTGAATGATAAAGGACCCCGCACATTTAGTCAGAAAAAATAACGACAGCTAAATCCGCTAATTTTTGGATATATTATAGATACTGGCTACCTACATAACATATCAATTTTAAATTTTGTTCCCACGACTGGTTAAGGATATAGAGTGGTCCAAATATATACGTCCAAAAAAATCATATTCATAATTTCAGAAAATGATGTTAACATACAAATTTCTACTGTAATATGATAACTTCACTGAAAAACCGTTCTTTAAAGGAAGCCATACAAATAACTTGAAAATGAGCCCGGCATATACAGGCTGTTTACTCGATGAGTTTGTGTATGCGGCTTCAACTTCGACAGTTTTATGCCAAAAAACTTTATTTCTAGCTTCATTGATAACAAACGATATCTAAAACAGTGAAACAAAATACAGCTTCCTACCATGTATAGTTTAGAAAAAAAAATTGGTCCAAATGTTAAAATCACAGAATTTTTTTTCTTTATTACTTGAAAACTTTTTATTTGTGAGGTGCTGGAGAGTAAGTAAGTCGAATAGTCTATAAAAAGTACATATCATGTTGAAACTGACGTTTTTATACCGTATGTTCATTTGTACAGGCATACCTCGTAGATAAAAATGTATTAATTATTTTTCATCTTGAGGTGATCAAGATATTAATTTAGAAATTGATGAAGCTCATCTCGATATTAACCTTGTTAGGTTGAGACTATTTTCGAGATATAAAAATGCTACAAAGTATCAGCTATGGATTCAAAATAATGAAGACCGAGAGTCGGTGTCGGGGTACTACTGTACCTGTAAATCAGGTCCAAGAACACTCGGAACATGTGCTCATGTGGCAATGGTGTTGTGGTACCTTGGTTATTCTGGTATGCTCCCGCACGTGAAATATCCTTTTACTAAAATTATAGATTCGGTGAACAACGCGATTTCAATTGATATTCAAATGTGAAAATAATTATTCATTCAGGATACTAGACTTATGGTCAAAGAAAGTATTTCACTGTACATTTATCTTGAAAAGTGAGTCTATGGATCTGGAAGAAGCGATTCCAAACCAACCTGAACAATACAAACTGAATATAAGTACTATTCTTACTTGTCTCGTTGAAATCCAATCAGTTCCATTAGATACACTCTCATTTTTCGACATTAGGAAACGAACATACGGTATATGAGCTTTAGTTTCAACATGAATGTGGCCTGTTTTTTAACTATTCGATTTGGCAATGAACTCATTTATTTTTCCAGTACCTCACATATAATCCCTGTACAAAATATAAAGAAATAAAATTCGGTGATGTCAAATCAGACCATCATTCTTTCTAAATTGTACATGGTAGAGAGTTCTACCTTCCGTCTACTATTTCGGGTATCCTTTGTTATTATTAAGTAAGAAATAAAGCCTTTTGAAACATAATTGTCGAAGTCGAGACCGTGTACACAAACCCATCGAGTAAACAGCCTGTATATGTCGGACTCAATTTTGAGTTATATGAGTGACTATCGTCAAGCTATAGCTTCCCACTGAGGTTATCGCATTTCACAGAAAGTCTGTATGTTAACAGCATTTTCTAAAATTGTAAAGATGGTTTATCGAGACATTGACATTTGGATCACTCTATATTCCAAACCAGCCGTGGGAACAGAATTTAAAATTGATATGTTTCATAGCTAGCCATTATTTATAATATATCCAAAAATTAGCGAATTTAGCTGTCGTCATTTTTTCTAACTAAATGTTTGGGGTCCTTTGGTTAGATTTAGTCAAAATTTCGAAATTTCTGGACTTTGGAGAAGGAAGTTGTTGATTCTATGTTTTCCGAAGTTTTTGAAGTTTTTGAAGTCACAGAGTTAAAATTTTCTACGTTATTGAGTTGATTTCAGGGAATTGCATTGTGGTGGTTTGAACTATTTTCCTGAAGCTCCGCTATTTATATGTAGAGATGTCATGTTTTCTCGTGGGTTTTAAGGTTTCACTCACCTCTATAGCCCCTGCTTTTTATTATTTTTACGATGGATATTCCACAGGTTTTAAATTGTATCATTATCATTTATATGCAGATGATCTGCAAATTTATTCGCACACCAAACTGGAAGATGTTGATCTCAACCTCCAAGTAATGAACAATAATCTTATGCAGTGGTGCAGAAATAATGGTCTAAAACTTAATCCAGAAAAATCCGTAGCCTTGTGCATTTCTTCTGATTATATAAAATCTAAATTAGATCTTACTCAGATACATTTAAAAATTGATGATGTTATGGTCAACTGGGTGCACCATACAAAAAATTTGGGAATTTTGATTGATGATCGTTTATATTTTCAGGATCATGTGAACAGCATATTTAAAAAATCATTTATCACATTGAAAATGCTTTATAGCTACAAAGAACTAGTTACTAAAGAAACAGAATTAAATTTGGTGGAGACTCTGATTTATCCGAGTATAGATTACTGTTGTCTAGTGTATTTCTATTCTCTACCATGCTATAACAGAATTAAATTGCAGAGAATTCAGAATGCGTGCATGAGGTATGTCTGTCTTATTTCATATAGGCTTCACGAATCTCCATATTTGCAGGAATTAAATGAGCTTATTATTGAAAACCGCATAGAATTGCTTGTTGTAACTTTTTGACAAAAATTAGTCTCATCACAGTGCCCTGACTATTTATTCCGTATTTTAATCAAGAGATCTACCATTCACAACAAAAGATTTAGAACTGATTATTTCACTGTGCCAATATATAGAACTAGCAGGTTTGAGGAAAGCTTTGCATATGTAGCAGCGATAACGTTAAATAAATATCTGAGTGATCTGCATATGAGTTCTGCGGCATTTAAATACAATATTAGGGAGCAATTGCTTAATGCTTCTTCGGGGAGTGCTCTTATTAGGATTATTTAAACTATTTCACTGACTGGGCGAAGTGGAAGATCTACTTTTAGAACATCATCCTTTTGTATAGATAGTACATAAGAATTGCATTATTTGTTTATTTATAAATATTAAATTTTTTTTATCATCTTATGAGTTAATATGGTGTATCTTGGTTATTGTTTGTTTTTGTTAAAATTTTCTTTTATATGTACATGTCTATGCAATAGATATATATTCTATTCTATTCTACTCTAAATTTGACTCAGCTTAAGAATTTTTATTTAAAAAAATTACAAAAATTATAGAAGAATACGACCTTTGTGATGGGGCTCTGCTGCTTACGGGAAGGTATATTAATATATTATGGACGTTTTCCAAAATAATCATGAAATTTCAAATTGCAGGATGAATTGAACTAAAAAAGAATAAAAAGGAATGTAACTGAATTTTTATTATTAATGATAAGAGTTATCATCTCACAAATATTTTCTCAATTTTAATTAATTTCTAAGACCATAAATGATGCGAAGTATATTCATAAACTTAATAGTATGATTTTACCTCAAATGTATTATTTTCACACATATTTCATACTATATCTATAAAATTCATATAGGTAATTTGTAATCAGATCAATTTAATTTATATACTTTCAAACTTCATGATATGATTAATTGTTATTTTCTCGCTCCACATAATTAGGGTCATCAATTCTAGTGTTTCATGTGGTGTAAACACCATGCTTATTTAATAGTCAGGCTACTTGTGGTTTTTCTGCCTCCGCCTGAAGCTACATAGTAATTATACCAGAGTTAAAGAATTCCCCAATTATCAGACATCACACCAGGGGTTCTCTGTTGAAATTGAGACCCTCTTATAAATTAGAAAAGGTTCCTACTTTAAGCTGTCTCATTTTGAATGATAAAACTCCTAGGTAGTTATGGGATTCAAACTTTTCAACGAGACCACCAATGTTATTAGATGTTTGTGTTGATTTCAATGATTAGCGTCACTATGAACAGTTACTGTTTCATAACGTTTTTAAGCTCACGTGACAGCTATTCAAAGATGCGGAAAATGTAGGTATTGAAGATTTTAAATTTTACTCAACGGGTTATAATTATTTTTATCACTTCACCTATGCGATATTTGTTACCGTTATTTGTAATCAGGAAAGAAAATAACGGAACATTTGTTTGAAATGTGTCAGTCCTGTCAATGGTAATAGCACGGGACGTAAAATTGTCCGACGAGGCGAAAGCCGAGTTGTACAATGCGTCGAGTGCTTAAAACACTCTTTTTCTAATTTTGACATATAAAGTGACACTTTTTAAAACTGATTGACATTATGAAACGTCTAACTTTTTGTAACTAGTTGCATAAAGTAAAATTTTATGCAATTGGTAACGAAAAATGTATTTCAAAATTAGTGACAAAAAGAATTATTCTATTTATTAAACTGTTCTAATACAAGTTACAAACATAAATTACGAATTAATTAATTATTATAAATATTGATAACACAATTATTGCAATTATTCAAATTAATTCCCGACGACATATTTGTTTCATTGCTCGAACTTGCTGTTATTTGGGAAGCGGCGCACATTGCATTAGATGTTTCACCAAATATTTCTTGCGCTATAAGTTTTTTATTATTCATGGAATTTTCAACATATCCCTCCGCAACAGAGGTAGATTTCCAACCTCCATGCCTCTTTAATTTTAAAATATCAGCGCCACTGTCTGCTAGGAAAGTGGCAGAGCTTCTTCTGAAGCAGTGGCCAGTATATAGAACAGGATTTGAAAGACCAAGAAATTGTGCAATAACTTTTGGCAAACTGCTAAATGTGTTAATTTAATTCCCACAGGATTTCTGGTACATTTTCCATTCGCATATTTTTGCGAACAAAAAATCTGTTGTGTTTAAGAACCTGGGGACGCAACTTAATATATTTTCTTAATATTTCAACAAGATTCGTATTTTCAATGTCTCCAGTGGTAATTGCAAACTGCCGTATAACTTTTGTTTTTGAAGGTGGGATATCAACACGAAAATGGCTTCCTTCGTCTATAACATTTTCAACTGGAAGAAATGTTAATTCTGCTTTTCTGCATGCTCCTGCCATTCCAATTATCATTGCAACCTTAGCCATTAAGTATTCTTTGTCATCAGCTTCCACTAAAAATTTGGCAAAATCTTCTTTAATAAAAACTTTTGACTTTTTAGCACTGTACCCGTCCGCTTGCCTTTTAATATATGCTACCAAATTTGTATATTTTTTAATATCAATATTCCTTTTCAGATTTAGTTCAGACCTTAACATTGAGTAAAGTGTCCATAATGTGGAAACTTTTAGATCTTTCTTACCCTCAAAATATGCAAGTAAAACTTTCTCATTAACATGTTTAATTTTCTTCTCATCACACCACGTAACAAATTTTTCGTATGCCAAATCATAAACTGCCTTTGACTTTTTGGGAATTACTGATAATAGAGCATTACCTGCTGCCTCTTCAATATCGCTTGGTAGCTCTTCAGAACTTGAATCACTCATTTTTTAAAAATAAAACTAAAAATATATCAATCTCGCTAAAAACCTTCTGTCTAGACTTTTTTACAAAATGTCAAACTGACAACTAACATGGAGTAACAGCAACAAACTAAATTTATGTTTTCCAAATTTTTATCAATTATATTAAATTTTATTTTTTTATTACTTTCTTCAAAATTAGAAAAAATCTTGTATGCAATACGTTACAAAATGAAATTTTGTGTAACTTGTGAGTTTTTGCGAAACTCACTTCGTTCGTTCCGCAAAAATCTCACGCGTTACACAAAATTAGGCATAAATAGCTATTTCGCAACGAATTTCATAAAAGATTTTTTGTGAAAGCGGAGAATTCGATTTTTTCATGCGTTTATTTGTGTTTTAAACATATTGAATAGTGAGCAGGTAATCTGTTTCTAAGGTATTGTTTATGCTTTGTTTAATGTTAAGGTTCCTTCGCTTTGAAACATCGCGAAATTTCCTACAACAGTTTGTAGAAAAATCGTCAAAAAATGAGTGATAATGACGAGTGTTTCGATATTGAACAAGCTGCTGAAACTGCGATATCCATGTTGGTGCCTGAAAAATGGAAAACATTATACGAGAACACCTACAGCAACTTTGAAACCTGGGTTAGAGAAAAACATGTTGAGAATTTTACAGAAAAGGTATTGCTAGCCTATTTCCTGAAGTTATCCACTACCTTAAGGCCACCATTTTTGTGGAGTGAATATTCGATGATCCGCACCATGATTTACCTGAACAAAACCGTAGATATAAGCAAATTCAACCTTATTGTATTTTTAAAAAGAAAAGCTGTCGGATATAAGCCGAAGAAATCGAAAATATTTACAAAGCTGGAAATAGAACGCATTATGAAAGAAGCCGATGACAAATAGTTCCTGTTAGTCAAATTTGTTTTAACTGTCTGGCACTAGTGCCTAAAACTGTCTCTTTTAGGTACTAGTGCCTAAAAGAATGTTATTTCGAAACTCTAATAAATATAAAATAGTATTTAAAATCATTGATCCACAAAGAGTATTTAAATAACCTCAATAGGTAGGTAATTCATTGACCTTCTTTTCGCCATGGAACGTGTTGAATGAAAATAAGACAAAAATTTGGTGAACACCTTCCATTCAAATTACATACAACATAAAAGACATAGAAAAAACAAACACAAAATGATACCTATTTATAAATTTATGAGATTACATTTTTAAGAACTCGTGCCAATCAAACTGAACCAAACCTACCTAACCTTCATCGCATCACCCATCAGTATTATGCACGACCATTTTTTATCATTGTCCATGCTAAGATGCAACAGGATATTCATTTTGATAGATGTGGACCTCCTTGAAACATGCGTGACTTAAAATTTTTTTAATGAGACCACCGGGGTGCTATATATTAACCCACCATTCATATCATTTATGATTTTACAGTTGTTAATTATTATACTACCACTATTCATTTATTGCTGAGCTGAATTGATTCATGAATACAATTCAGGTATAATATGTTATATAATATCAATTATTTATGAAAAAGCACGCACTTGGTTTATTTCAGTTTATCAATTTGATGGAACGAAATAAATTGGTCATTATTATTATTTTCTGAAAGTCTCGTATCTTTGTTCATGGTTATAGTCGAGAATATATACTTACATATAGATTCATATTTTTATGACTTGAGTAGCTGTGAATATTCAGTTATTATACGCATAGAAAGAAATTTATTCAATATTAATCGTTCTGCAAGTTTTATAATAACTATTTCCCTCGTCTTAATTTCCACCAATCACAAGCGTGCAATTTTGAACTAAAAATGGTTTCTAGATGACTATTTCACTCATTCCATTTTTAGTGAGAAAGTTTCCATAGCTATTCTCGTTTCACAGCGATAAAACATGGAAGCCGGCAAAACTTACTAAGTTAGTATTTCATCGATAATATTTTGACATTTCTCACATGATTCGTTATTTTCTTGACTTTCTGAAATGTGACCATATTACTGTTAGACATATTTTCTCGTGAAATAGTCATGTCGAATACCACTCGAGATGAAATTCAAGCAGGTAAAATTTCTCTCATGTAACATTCAAGTTTGTTGCTTAGACAATTTCGCTCGTGACATTTTTTCCAAAATCATTGATACAAATGTCATTCGCGAAATTGCCTAAGGAACAAACTTTCATATTACAATCGAGAAATTTTGCCGGTAAAATTTCATCTCTAGAGGTATTATATATGAAAAAACTGTATGACAGCACCTGACAGCAATATTTTCGAATTAACCCGCGGAAAAAATTGACAAGTGTAGGTCACCAAAAATTACAATACCTTTGATATGTGTATATGCAGAATAAAATATTGTTCATGAAATTGTCAAATACTAATCTATTTAATTTTTTACGTGAAAAAAATCAAAAAACACAATGCAAAGTAATATTTTTTTAACAAAATGAATTCGTGCAGGTGCAAAAATCTTCGTCTTCCACTCGAATTTTTGTTGCCACCAGCACTCATGCTTCTTGTTCAAATATTACTTAGCAACGTGTTTTTTCGATTTTTTTTCGGAAAAATTAGATGCCCTTATGAAAATATTCCTCATGAACGAATACATTTGTTAAAGAGTCCTTATATTGAATGATTTATGAATTATGAGCAATATATTTTTCAGAAATGTTTGTTTTATAAAAACAAAATTGAAGGCATTATATATTCAGAAACCAATCCTATATCAAAGAATTCACAAATTTTTCAAGCAATATATGAAAGTATTTATGATTAGCAATTGAATAACATTCGTTCCTTTCTGTTCGGTTTTTAGATATCAAAATGAAACTTATTCTCACTTGGAAATAGATAATTTCTTTTTAACTAGAATCTCATAATGATGATTACAAATAACCGCATGGCGGCAATTTTTCAACCCGGTTGTATATGATGTCTTAATTCATTTTAAATAGCATATCCAAAATTCTAATTTCCAAAGCAGTTTGTAGGGTATAGAGAAGAAGAAAACTTCTTTTTAAAGCTGGTCACTTTTACAGCCCCTCTAGGGTTGAAGTTGGTGTAAATTGAGTTGATGTTAGGAGAGCAGTTTTTGGGAGTGTCAACAATTAAGTTAATTCCCACAGTACTGTATGTGGAGAAAAGCCTTCAGCTATTATACGAATATGAATATAATGGTATATAAAGTAGATTATACAACTAATATGTGACTAAGCCAATACAATTCGTGAATTTTGCATAGTTACCGCGTATTTATAAGTGAATATACCCTTGACGATGTTGTATAATCGTTTTGGTGTTGCTCCTTGTGTCAAAATGTGAAAGTTTTTATATTGTCGTTTTTTGAAGTCTGTCAAAAAAATTAATAATCAAGTTTGGTGAATTTTTATTTAATTTTTCAGTTTGCAACGCTTTGGTTATAGTTCTAGCGGTGTTGTTTATTCGTTATATAATCGTAACCAGTACCAACTCGAGCAAACGGAAATAATCGTTATACTGACCTCGAAACACGACGTATTTCCTTGAAATATCACTCGAGTTGCGCTCTCGTGATGTTTCGCAGAATACTTCTCGTGACTCGAAAGTATAATCGATAATTTTCGATGCTTTTGCGATATTGTAACTGAAAATTTTCTACATACCGACGTAATGAGCATCTCCCGAAATCTATGTAAAGTGTAAAGCCCTGTTGACATGGCACCACGTTACTTGTCATCGATTACAATCGTGAATTACGAATCGTAAATTTATTTCACGAACCCACATAATACCGATTCTGAAAAGATCAAACCAGTTCGATATTTCTATCATGTAGTCAGTCACTAACAGAGCGCTTGAGGACATCAGTTATGTTCATTATGGCCATTATGGCTGCTGATATTCAAAAAATAAATGTCACACGTTCCAATGAATATCTGGAATTCTAACAGAATGTATCAGTTTTTTTCGTGGTATCTGAACAGAGAGGACTATAGAAAACGAAAGTGTCCTGCAGCTTTCGCGAGGAGAATTGCTACCGCAATGGGAATTGATGGTTTTACACATATCTATGTGATAATGAAAATTAAACACGATTATCTTTCATTAATATAATTAGAATCATTAATAATATGCAATAATGCAACATAGCGATCCATTCTGATAGTCAAGCTGCTCTAAAAGCACTGAGCTCCCATGTCATCGCTTCAAAGTTTACAAGGGAGTGCCAAAGAAAGCACAGTGAAATAGGCAAGAATAATAAGGTCCATTTAGTCTGCATTCTCGATCACTCGAGAATCAAAAAAAACGAAGAAGCCAATATATTTGCCAGAAAGGGAGCACGAAGGCCGCCTACTCGACCAGAACCTTTCTGTGGTATAGGAAAATGCACCTATTAGGAACGGTCTAGAGAGAAAGAGGAAAGCGAAAGAGAAACAGGCATGGATCACTCCAAGAAGTTCCTTCGAAACTTTAGAATCCAAAGGATACCTGAACAAATTACACCTCCTCACTGGCTTCCTAACAGGACACTGTCGCCTCTGGAAGCATCCGATGAGAATAGAGGAGGAGGAAACCCTTTTCACCTGGTTACAGAATACCTTGCCACTGCAAGCCAACTGAAATAATGCTTTCGACAAGAAACTTGTGTGAGTGAGGACATTACCTCCTTGGAGCCTTCTCACCTATCGGAGTTCATTATAGCTCTGGAACTAGAAGGCGAGCAATAGATGGCGCAATATTGCCATCTATTGCTCTGATGAGGGGTACAATATACTTTAAGATCGCGGTGTTACATAATCCCATATTAAATAATAATAAAAAATAAATAATCTCAAATTAAACTATTATGGATTCTTCAAAGAATTTGAAGTTTGTTGTCTAACATCCTCTGCTATTTCTATTTCTTGTCATATTTTGTGAAAACCTTTCTGCTGTTAATCCACACATAACTCGACAAGCTTCTGATCTTAAGCACTGTATTCGCAAAGGAGAGAACACTGAATTTTTTTCGTGTAAACCCATTCTACGAAAGAGGCATGAATAAAGTCTTAAAATTACCAGATTCGTGTTACCACAAGGGTGGCCCACGTTCTTGATTCACAACCCATGTCGTCGCGGCTTTAGATTCATCAAGAAAATTAACACGACTCATCAATTTCCATACCACTCAAATAAGATATCAACTGTGATCGAAAAAGGAGAAAGAGAGTAAAGACGTAAACGGGTTTCGATAATCAGGAACGGACCGGAGATTGAATTCCTGAACTTGTCTCTTCTGGAATCGCCGCCGAACAATGCACGCCATCAATCTTGATTGATATAGATCTCTGATAGGTTCTGAGATGTTTCCCGACCCGTATACAGCTTTATGGGAAAGATTAAGTTTGACAAGTCCATTCTTCTCGAATTACTTTCCACACATACTTTGTACGATCCCTATAAATCTTATTTTCCAAACTAATATGTGAAAGCTTAAGGGGATCAACCAATAAATTATCACAGTATTGATACCTGAATACGGTCACAATAAAAAGCTCTTCTTTGGAAATTGATTGAGTGCGGATATATGTGTTATGCAAAGAGCAGCTCAATCATTACATTGAATAATATGTAATTTCTACAGGATATAAATCTTCTGCAGAAAAGATTCTCGGTCAACCGTATTCACCGAAAATAGGTTAACTATTTTCGATCTTTTCGTGCTAACTGTATATGCTGTGAAAAACTGTGGTATAATTTTCAGATAATCAATGATCCATAGCCTTTTTGTTTCCATATCTCCATGAAACTATTTGTAAAAAACAACTAATTTTTTCTAAATTGATTCTCTCAAATATATACATATTAATGAATTGAAACCTTTAGTGTTTTCATTAAGAATTAAATTAATAGGAATATATTCATGAATTTCCAGATTGTAATTTAGAAAATAAAGAAATTTAAGTTATAGTGGAGGTTATATTTTACAAATAATTATATATATATATATATATAAATATATATATATATATATATATATATATATATAATATATATATATATATATATATATATATATATATATATATATATATATATATATATATATATATACCGGGTAGCGAGAAAGTCTGGCAACAAGGTATTTTCTTTGAAACGAATAATTATAAAATTTTAGGGTAATGCACAGGATTGTATTTCTCGTTTTTCAGAATACCTGTCAAACCTGAGTGACACAGCAGTTAGTGTACCGCCGTCATCTTGAATTTTTTTAAATAGCACCGTAGGTCGAGTGATATATCGTAGAAAAGCTGATTTCTTCCTCTTTTAAAAAATACGGAATACGTACCACAATACTGATAAAATAAGAGAAATTATTTTCAAAGACATACAATATGTAATTTTTAACTTACAGAACTTACAGAAACATCAATAGTTTCCTTTATAAGGAGCTCAAAATGTTGGCCACCTGTGTCTTAGCAATAATACAATCTGTATTTGAAGCTTCGAATATAATTGTTCATCATTTATAGAGAAATTGTTTGTATCTCAAGACATTTGAGAGTTTTTGAATCAGTTATGCCTGTTATAAAGTGGAGTCAAGTCGGGAGATCTTGCCGGCCACTGAATTACACCTCTTCAAACAATCCATCTCTGAGGGAAATTCGATGATTATACGTTTAATCATCTTGAACAAAAATTGTTACCAGACTTTCTCGCTACCCTGTATATATATATATATAGATAGATATATATATATATATATATATATATATATATATATATATATATAGATAGATAGATATATATATATATATATATATATATATATATATATATTCTGGGTTTTTTGGATTTGGCAGTGTAGGTGTTGGTAAGAAATACAAAAATTGGTAATGGTAAATGTAATCCTTAATGTAGACGTTTCGGAGAATGTGTCTCCTTCTTCAGTATTTTAAGAGCTAGTTATCTGTAAATAAAATTTTCCCTTGTGAACAAAAATAACAAACAAAAATGGTTAGTAAGATCTTTTACCTCAAGTTAAGATATAGTTATGACGAAAACATTTCAGTATGGTATTTTATCCTGCTTAACAGGAATTAGTAATTGAAATGGGTATCTTAAACTTTTATCAGCTAATTTGTCGTCCATTGTTAGTTTATGTCCTGTCAAACTCATGTGTTGTATTCTGTTCTCTGTTTTCTTCTTCTTTTTTTCTTCTTTTTCTTGATATGAAAGGTGTATAAAAATGGCTTAGATTTTTGATGTCCTGTCTATCATTAATGGTATCTTCTAAATTTAGTTTTATGTGGATCATTTCCCAAAACTCTCTGTGTCTTTGTTTTGGTTCTGATTTTAATATTTTAGTCTCTTCGTAGTTGTTATCATGTCGTTTTAGTGTCTTATGTTTGTTCAGTGCTGTTGATGCAGTTTTAGTGTATTTGTGTGCGTTGAGTCTGTCTTGTAGTCTTTGTGATGTCTGTCCAATGTATTGTTTGTCACAGTCCCTGCATGGTATGCTGTATACAATGTTTGATTTTTTCATTTTTGGAGTCACAGCTTTAAGTCTACTGAAAACCTGTTTAATTTGGTTGCGTGGCCTGTGGACAGTCTCTATGTCGTGTTGTCTCATTATTTTCCCAATTTTGTGTGACAAATCTCCTGTATAAGGTATGGATATCCTGATTTTGTTCACATCCTGTTTTTGTTTCCTTGTCGTTGTATCTGTGTTATATACTCTATGAACTCTTTGGTGTATTAGAGATGTTATCATTTTTGTAGGATAATCATTATTTCTCAATTGTTCCTTTAAATCTTTTATAATTTGTGGTCTTAGTTCTGGTGATGTCAGATTGAGGGCTCGGTCGATGTAGCCTATTATTGTGCCTTTTTTCTGGCTTATATGATGGTTGGACTTGTAGTTCAAAATGTGGTTAGTGCTCTGCTTTTTTTTGTGCCATCTTGTGAGTATTTTGTTGTTCATTCTTATGAGCGTCATATCTAGGAAATCCAGTGTATTATGAGATTCTTGTTCAAATGTAAATTTCAGCTGTGGATGGGCGTTATTGAAAGTCAGAAATAGGTGTTGCATACTCGTTGGTGTTGTTATTAACAAGCAATCATCGACATATCTTTTAAACGTTGTTTGTTCTTGGTAATCGGTCATGATTCTTTCTTCTATGTGTTCCATTACTGCCTGTGCAATAACACTTGATATGGGCGTTCCCATTGCCACTCCTTTTATCTGTTTAAAAAATTCACTTTTGTATTGGAAGAAACTATTGTTCAATATGAGTTGAATTGTTTCTAAAAAGTCTTTTTTAGGTAGTTCTGTGTGGATGGCAATTTGGTCCCATCTTTCTTCAATTGTTTCTTGTACCAATTCGATCGGGATGTTTGTGTATAAAGATATCACATCTAAAGAGTATAGTTTGCAGTTATTTTCAAATGTGATGTTCGTTAGTTCTTCTTTCAGCTGTGTTGAGTTCTTTATGTAGTATTTATTGTTTCCTACTGTTTTTACAAGTATGTTTGAGATATATTTTGACAGCGAGTACAAAGGTGATTGGATGCAAGCCACTATTGGTCTCAAAGGGTATCCTTCTTTATGAATTTTTGGTAGTCCATATATCTTAGGACTCTTGGTGTTATGTGACGTTAACGATCTTGCAACATTTTCTGATATATAACCTTTTTCTTTCCATCTCTTTACTATATTGTTACTTTGTTTCTCCAAAGTTAGTGTCATGTCACGTTTGACTTTTTTGTATGTTGTATTATCCTCTAGTAGTTCTTTCATTTTTGTTTCATATTCGATGTTTTCCATTACAACTGTCTTGTTGCCTTTGTCGGCTCTCATGATGAGCAAATTCTTGTTTTCGTTTAGGAACTTTTTTGTCTTCTTGAAATTATTTAGGTTTACGTTGTTGTTCCATCTCTGTGATTGTCCCTTTTTTCCTTTTATATGTGTGTTGAGTGTTTGTGTAAAATCTTTTCTTATATCATTTTGTTTTTCTAGTGATAGTTTACTGTGATCTCCCTGTATCTTTGTTATTATTTCCAATGTAGGGATTCCTTGTTCACTAGTATGTTCAAATGCTAATTTAGCTCCTAAATTGAGAGTGTCTATTACATATGTAGGGAGTGTTATCTGGGTGGTGTTTTCTATTTGGCTGTCTTCAATAGTTGTTTGGTTGTGAGTTTTTCCTATTAGTTGATTCAGTTTTTTGTCGTGGACTTTTTTACATTCACTTGTTGTAAAAAAGTCCACGACAAAAAACTGAATCAACTAATAGGAAAAACTCACAACCAAACAACTATTGAAGACAGCCAAATAGAAAACACCACCCAGATAACACTCCCTACATATGTAATAGACACTCTCAATTTAGGAGCTAAATTTGCAATTGAAGATAATAGTTACCAAGGAATCCCTACACTGGAAATAATAACACAGATAGAGGGAGGAATCAGTAAACTGTCACTAGAAAAACAAAATGATATAAGAAAAGATTTTACACAAACACTCAACACACATATAAAAGGAAAAAAGGGACAATCACAGAGATGGAACAACAACGTAAACCTAAATAATTTCAAGAAGACAAAAAAGTTCCTAAACGAAAACAAGAATTTGCTCATCATGAGAGCCGACAAAGGCAACAAGACAGTTGTAATGGAAAACATCGAATATGAAACAAAAATGAAAGAACTACTAGAGGATAATACAACATACAAAAAAGTCAAACGTGACATGACACTAACTTTGGAGAAACAAAGTAACAATATAGTAAAGAGATGGAAAGAAAAAGGTTATATATCAGAAAATGTTGCAAGATCGTTAACGTCACATAACACCAAGAGTCCTAAGATATATGGACTACCCAAAATTCATAAAGAAGGATACCCTTTGAGACCAATAGTGGCTTGCATCCAATCACCTTTGTACTCGCTGTCAAAATATATCTCAAACATACTTGTAAAAACAGTAGGAAACAATAAATACTACATAAAGAACTCAACACAGCTGAAAGAAGAACTAACGAACATCACATTTGAAAATAACTGCAAACTATACTCTTTAGATGTGATATCTTTATACACAAACATCCCGATCGAATTGGTACAAGAAACAATTGAAGAAAGATGGGACCAAATTGCCATCCACACAGAACTACCTAAAAAAGACTTTTTAGAAACAATTCAACTCATATTGAACAATAGTTTCTTCCAATACAAAAGTGAATTTTTTAAACAGATAAAAGGAGTGGCAATGGGAACGCCCATATCAAGTGTTATTGCACAGGCAGTAATGGAACACATAGAAGAAAGAATCATGACCGATTACCAAGAACAAACAACGTTTAAAAGATATGTCGATGATTGCTTGTTAATAACAACACCAACGAGTATGCAACACCTATTTCTGACTTTCAATAACGCCCATCCACAGCTGAAATTTACATTTGAACAAGAATCTCATAATACACTGGATTTCCTAGATATGACGCTCATAAGAATGAACAACAAAATACTCACAAGATGGCACAAAAAAAAGCAGAGCACTAACCACATTTTGAACTACAAGTCCAACCATCATATAAGCCAGAAAAAAGGCACAATAATAGGCTACATCGACCGAGCCCTCAATCTGACATCACCAGAACTAAGACCACAAATTATAAAAGATTTAAAGGAACAATTGAGAAATAATGATTATCCTACAAAAATGATAACATCTCTAATACACCAAAGAGTTCATAGAGTATATAACACAGATACAACGACAAGGAAACAAAAACAGGATGTGAACAAAATCAGGATATCCATACCTTATACAGGAGATTTGTCACACAAAATTGGAAAAATAATGAGACAACACGACATAGAGACTGTCCACAGGCCACGCAACCAAATTAAACAGGTTTTCAGTAGACTTAAAGCTGTGACTCCAAAAATAAAAAAATCAAACATTGTATACAGCATACCATGCAGGGACTGTGACAAACAATACATTGGACAGACATCACAAAGACTACAAGACAGACTCAACGCACACAAATACACTAAAACTGCATCAACAGCACTGAACAAACATAAGACACTAAAAGGACATGATTTCAACTACGACGAGACTAAATTATTAAAAACAGAACCAAAACAAAGACACAGAGAGTTTTGGGAAATGATCCACATAAAACTAAATTTAGAAGATACCATTAATGATAGACAGGACATCAAAAATCTAAGCCATTTTTATACACCTTTCATATCAAGAAAAAGAAGAAAAAAAAAAAGAAGAAAACAGAGAACAGAATACAACACATGAGTTTGACAGGACATAAACTAACAATGGACGACAAATTAGCTGATAAAAGTTTAAGATACCCATTTCAATTACTAATTCCTGTTAAGCAGGATAAAATACCATACTGAAATGTTTTCGTCATAACTATATCTTAACTTGAGGTAAAAGATCTTGCTAACCATTTTTGTTTGTTATTTTTGTTCACAAGGGAAAATTTTATTTACAGATAACTAGCTCTTAAAATACTGAAGAAGGAGACACATTCTCCGAAACGTCTACATTAAGGATTACATTTACCATTACCAATTTTTGTATTTCTTACCAACACCTACACTGCCAAATCCAAAAAACCCAGAAAATATATAGAAGTAGGTACCAAGAATAAACCCATTAATATATATATATATATATATATATATATATATATATATATATATATATATATATATATATATATATATATATATATATATATAAATATAATATATATTATATATATATATATATATATATATATATATATATATATATATAGATATATATATATATATTAATTAATATATATATATATATATATATATATATATATATATATATATATATATATTATATATAGATATATATATATATATATATATATATATATATATATACATATATATATGTATATATATATATATATATATATATATACAGGGTAGCGAGAAAGACTGGTAACAATTTTTTTTCCAGAAGATTAAACGTATAATCATCGAATTTCCCACAGAGAGGGATTGTTTGTAGTGGTGTAATTCAGTGGCCGGCAAGATCTCCCGACTAGATATATATATATATATATATATATATATATATATATATATATATATATATGAGATACTGCAATCTAGAATTCAATATATTCATGAAGCGAGGTTGAATAAATTATTTTAAATCATTTAATTATATTATTTCCGAAGAATATATCAAATAATAAATATATTTGATGTATATTCGGTTCTAATTCAAATATTATAATTATTTGTAAGATGAAATGTATCTAATATTTCTATATAAAATAATATACCCCATCATAAAATTAGAGTATTAGCTGATAAATGGTTCCAAGCAACCCCTGCCAACAAATTTTGTACCATATGTTGCCATCGAAGATACTATGTGAAAAAACAACATTTTTGATGCATATGCCTTGAGAAAATAATAACATAAATTTTCGGTACAATCCTAACGAACTCTTTATTAATTTATGAGTCTCACTTACCCTAACCAATCAACTGAAATAACAAAACGACTGAATTAATGACGACTAGGAAGATTTAATATTTAAGTATCATATTACGTTTCAGCACAAGAAACCGCTGGCATTCATGTAGATCTGTGTATCCCAAAGTGCACCCCGCGGCCAAATGCGGCCCGCAAAACCTGTGAATTCGGCCTGTGATATCGATACGATATTTTATATTTTTATTAAAAGATATATAATAAATATTACAGATAATATGCAATAAGATATCTCAATATTTTAAAGAATTCTTACAGAACTTTAACCATAAATACGTAATAAATAATAGATTATTTCTTTGTAATACTTGTTGCTATACTTATAGTTCTGTATTAACAATAAGTGTGATTTTACTTTCGGGTTAATAAACTGTGTGATTTTATAGTAATGGTTCTTACAGTTGAAGTTTTAAATGATTATATAATAAGATGGATTTCGATTTTGTTTTGTTTTAATATATATAAAACTGAAGATTTATAATTATATTAAATTAAGTATACTGATAAAAAATATATATTGTTAAATACATTTAAAACAAATTAATCGTGGTTATTGTTTTGATTTTAATCCTTTTTTTTGACCCTTCAAAAAACTTCGGTAATATCAAATTGGCCCGCCTAAGACAAACTTTGGGAACCCCTGATATAAATTATTTCATAATTATAATATAAAATTAACATCTATTAATTAGTCATTCGGTGTGACAGAATATAATGAATAGCAATGTACTGGTGGGCGGAAACTGTATAACTAGATAGTCATTCCATTATAAGTATTTCACGAATATTTTCATTACAATATCAAGTTACCATGCTAAAATGATTCTTTGCTCAAAAGCTTCTTCTGTCGGAAAATTGACGGAAATGATAAAATATTTTGTACGATGCGACGGATCAATGTCATATTAATATATCAATATATAACTGTATATGGCATATACATTTATCAATGTGTCTTGTTTGTATATAAAAATGAAGATAAATTAAAAAAATTAAACTTTAATCATAAATACCCCACCCGATATGGTGACATAAAATTGGAGATACCAGCCCACAAAAAAGCTCTCACTGAAACAGGGCCGCATTATGCGTCTATAATGTTTTATAACAAAATTCCAGATGAGTTCAAGTCCTGCAGGATAAAACAATTCAAGGGAAATTTATTTAAATATTTATGTGATATTGAGCCGTACTCATTAAGTGAGTTTTTAAATTTTTAGCGTATTTTATTGTATGTTTTAAAACTGATGTAATTTTTAATACGATTGTGATATTTTTGTATATTATTTTAAGTAAATAATTTGACGTGAGTACTTAATTATGTAATTAAAACTCAAATAAAGCTCTCTCTCTCTCTCTCTATAGTTTTCTAGCATCTTTATGGCTTTCCACGAATTTCCACCTCTTGTTCATGTTACTTCTTGTTCATATTACTTCTATAAAAAGAATACTTTAATAGTCATAATTTAATTCTCAGAGTGAAATGTTTTCTGTAGAAATATACGTCGTATGATAGAGCAAATGATATCAGGTATAAAATAATACATAAAAGTGTATCTTATGACCTGGATGGAGATCCTCCCAATAAAACACCGACAAATTCCACAAAATAAAATAAAAAGCTTTAATGAATGAAATATCCATAAAATAATTATATATACTTATATATATATATATATATATATATATATATATATATAGATATATATATATATATATATATATATTCGTATTTTTGTTGCCTGTGATCTATTTTTAATCTCTTGATAATTATTATATTATTAAAATCGAGTTTTTTAAGATTCAACCAGCCTGTTATTGCTAATAATTATCAAGAGATTTTATATATATATATATATATATATGTATATATATATATATATATATATATATATATATATATATATATATATATATATATATATATATATATATATATATATATATATATATATATATATATATATATATATATATATATATATATATATATATATATATATATATATATGTGTGTGTGTGTGTGTGTGTGTGTGTTTGGCGAAACTATTGTTATGTTTAGAAGAATAAAGTGAATATCAAATATCTAAATTTAATTCAAATTATTGTGATTTATTCATAAACTTCATAAAGTATGAGACCGTAAGGCATTCTTTCATGAGATAATAATTGTTAAAAAAAATTTTTATTTTTTCATACAAAAAGTGTATATTTCCAACATTAGTTGTGATCTAGATTCAGTTTCATAGATATCAAGCGTTCCGTTATTTATTGTTGTTTAATACTAGCATTCGGAATGTATCTGTGTTGGTTGAAAAAAAAGTTTTCGAAACTGTTCGAAAAAAGATATTTTCACCTTATAATTAACTAGGAAATCATCTTATTAAATAGCCAACACTTACTAAATAATACCCTGTATACATACATATACCTATACCTATGCATATATATATATATATATATATATATATATATATATATATATATATATATATATATATATATATATATATGTATAATATATATAATATATACAGTGACGCCAACACCATGGGACCTGAGGGGGCACGAGCCCCCTGAAAAATTTAGTTGGGGGACGCAGCCCCCCAAGTTCTAGTTTAGTACTGTGCTACTATATTACAGTAGTACTGTACTATTTATTCTCAAATACTTACGAATTTTTCTATTCATATTTTATTATGCTTAAATATTTTCGAAGCATTAACTTTGAAATATTTTTTTTTATTTAATGAACCCTAAGCCTTCTTGAAAGTAAGCTGAAATTAGCTATTTCACTCATTAATCAAAGTGGTATTACTGTGCGACAGCAATATTTTATGTTTTATTCTTTCAACGATAGTTTACGATTTATTTAAATATAATTTCAGTCTTTTCAGAGGTATATATTTACTGCTCTGTAATATTCTATGAGCATAAATAATAATGTAATTTGAATTAGCGTTTTACGAAAATAGCGTGTGTGCTGTTTCGTTTTTCAAAGCCAAAAAAAGGTCAGGCTTGTCGAGTTTCCCGAAGTGTCGAGTTTTCGGGGTTCTAATGTTAATCATGTGACTCTAAAATGCTTGAGAAAACTTTAAAACTCCCTATTTTTCATCTAAAATTTAGAAAATTTTCCCCGTTATGGGCCCCCCAATATTTTTTATAAGTCGGCGCTATAAATATATATATATATATATATATATATATATATATATATATATATATATATATATATATATATATATATATATATATATATATTTATGTATATATATATATATATATATATATATATATTTATATATATATATATATATATATGTATATATATATATATATTATATATATGTATATATATATATATATATATATATATATATCCATGTTACTTGTAGACATCAGAAATAAAGTATTTCCATTACTGGCATTTGCATCGAAATGAAGGTTATTCACTTTCCTTCGACAGCATGATAAATCTATGTTAGAGGTTCTCAATTGACAAACAGGACTTCCCCTAGAATGAAGCGAAATCTGGCTCGTGAGTTCGCCACGCCATGCCAGTGTACTGGGAATGGTTTGAAATTCAATCTTAATTGATTCATTGAACGTTATAAATCAGCCGTTTCAATTCGCCGCTACGCTATTATTAGAACCTAACTCAAAATTAGGAATTGCCTGAAAATGACCATTTGAAATAATAAATTAACCCCAAATATATAACTCCCTTACTACTTCTTCGATAAACCCTTGTATGAATACAGAATATGTGATTTATACGATTTATGGGACCACCAGACATAAATCTCTATAATGATGAGGTGTTTGAATTCCATTTAAATTGGCCAATTTCTTTTCGAAAATGATTTCGAAACTTTAAAATTTTCATGTTAACCTAAATTCGAGGTTCAGATTGTTAATATTATTAATATGAACCCTTTCATAGACAATGCTGTTGCTTTTGAAAAAATCATATCGAATCAACTACAGAAAATATAGAATTACAGCTTCATCAAATTGAGCTGTAATGAAACTTTTGATATCGAAGAAAGTAACAAACCTATTATAACCAATAATGTTAAACATGTGTTTTCTTAATATAAAAATTGAACAATCTCCGACACTTTTAACTATTAAGTGTTCTCTACCAAATGAATTGAATACGTAAGTGATTTTCTGACAAAATATAACAAAATTGCAGAATTTATTGCGAACGATTTCTAACCACTAATAGAGAACCTACAAAACTGAGATTTCAAAAGCAATATATACTATATAAGTGAAAAATTATGGCTAACTTCATTAAATTGTTATTGAAATCCGTAAGATTATTATATGGTATTATTGAAAATATCATATTTTGAATGATAACATGTTTTTTGGTCTCAGAAATTATAACGTTGTACCTGAAATAGTTGTATTTTTATTATTTCTCGTTCAAATATTTTTGCATTGAGTAAAACGTTACAATAATAAATTCGTACAAATCTTTTTTGATATGAATCAAATGTATCCTAGAATGGGACAAAAAAATTAATTTTTTCCATATTGAATGAAATATTGATCAGGTACCTAATTATGGACAAAATTATTTTTGTATCAACAACGCAGAATATTTAAAAAAGGTTATATTGATCTAGTTTTTTTATGTTTTGAAATTCAGTTATCAGATTCCTAATCTAGGAATACGAAATTAGAAAAAACGCCTTAGATATAGAGCTCCGTCACCAAGGAACTACATTCCTCCCCATTTTTGTCCTTTCGACATACATATCACTAACCGCCTAAGTGAACTTGGAAGGTCTGAATAGATGTTCAAACCTTGAAAACTTGCAAAAAGGCACAAAATTCCTACATAAACTTGCGGTGGTAAGACAATACATTTGAAACGTCCAATAAGCACCTCCCAACCACAACCAAACTCACTTTTAAGTTTTGAGCCTACTAACTGAATGTGTGCAGTGAAACTATGAAGTGGTTATAAGGTTTCCATGTCGTTCTCCACTTGGTAGAAGGATGGGAAACTAAATATGAGCTCGCTGAAGAGCGAAACAGCTTGTCTAGTATTCCCATCGTGTGTGGCATGGATGTCGAATTTTCTAATATTTTCCCTTGAAGGATGAATGGAAATTGCATGTCGTCAAGTCTCATGAAATTTACTCCGTTGGGGTTGATTCGATTAATCTTCCATTATTCCCTTATTATCTTTGAATCCATATATATATATATATATATATATATATATATATATATATATATATATATATATATATATATATATATATATATATATATATATATATATATATATATACAGGGTGATTCACGGTGGATGGCACATTAGACGTTTCTGGTGAACCATACAACGGATCACTTTGAAAATTCAATGGAGGGCATAGTCGGACATTCTCTACCCAACTAAAATATTTTCGGTAATGCGGTGTTGGAACTTCTATAAGAAAGTAGTAGCAACTTTGATTTTCCAAATGGAACCACCTGTATATTATATTATTTTTAGAATCTCCAATAATTTCCTAACAACTTTCCATAAAAGTTCCCTATACCTATCTGTTACCGTTTTCGAAATAAAAATTATTTTCGTTTTTTTTCGTCGGAAATCAAGACCTCTAAAAACTCTGATATCTTTGAGCTAAGAAATACAATGATATCGAAATTTCGGATTAAGTTTGTTAATACCTAGGGGCTTCCTACAATTTAGCCTAATTTTCGTTATTTCAATACAGGGTGGTCAAAAAATACAGTTATTTCGTTAGCTTGGAAAAGTGACTATAAGTTGGTTATTTCAAATGGAATACCCTGTATATTATTACAAATTCGGAAAGCTGCTAAAATTTTCTTTTTATCTATGTATATCATACCTATACCTAACTAGTCAAGTTTCGGACTTATGAGCACTTATTTGTGAAAATGTTCCTTGAACATGGTATCCCCTTGGTATTTGCTAAGCATGTCATGATTACCTACTATTTGACAGTAACGTTGTGACAATCTACTGACAATATCGAAACTTTCATCACTTCAGAAGTTGGAAATTCCTTCTCTTGAAAATTTTGATTCATCAGTCCAAATCATTTTATTTAAAAAAAAGGATCTTTTTGAATGCGTACCAACATCATTTCACAAAATTCAACTCTCTGTTGAGGGTATTGAGGCTTCATTGCTTTAATTTTAGTGAATTTGTAATCATGCATGTTATGTCTTTGCAAGATTCTTTGAACAGATGAATATTTCAAGCCAAAATCTTCTTCAGCACTTCTTATCGATAACTCCGGAAATGCGTGAAAATATGATAGCACATTAATTTGGTTGTCTTCGGAAGTTACGGGCCGATTTTGGCACGTAAGACTATGATTAAAAAACGAAACTACAGAGTGATAGATATTTAAATAAGTTCTAAAATGTTACAACATATGTTACTTAACTGTCCTACATCTGATCTAAAATTAATATAATTTTTATTTTTCTTGATGTGGCACATCTCAAGGAACAATCTGCTTTTTATAATTTTCTTCTATTTACAATATTTTTACGTTTTCATAATCAAAGCAATGACCAGTGTTTTTATGATGTTCTACTACTGCTCAAGAGTTTTGTTTTCATTTTATATTTGTAGATTTTCACCTGAGGAAGTCAATAATAAATTGACTAAATATTGAGATTATGGACGAATAAGTTCTCTTTGTCACAAGACCGCTTCCTGATATAGGTACCATTTCCTTTCAACGTATAATACGCTCGATTTTCAAATATTTCTATTTCTATTGATTTTCATTGCAGCGTAATAGTCAATCACTAAATGGGAAAATATGAATAAAATCAAAATAATAGTATATTATGATATTAGGAGAATAAGTGATACTTTATGTGCTGAGCGTGGAAAGTTTGTCTGACGAACGTAGTGAGTCAGACAATCCATGCGAAGCACATAAAGTATCTTATTCTCCGAATATCATATACTTTTTTTCTTCAAATGTGCATAATTGAATTTGAAATAAAACAATAAAAGGAAACGAATTTTTTAATAAAGATAACAAGATTGAATCTTTAACTTATTTCACTGTATATTGCCTTTTTCGTATCGTTGTCATGGATACGTACTTGTTTGACATCCATTAAAACAAATATTTCAAATTCGGTGAAGAAAATGAGTTTAGAAATGTGTAATGATCCTCCCGAGGTGGTAGAGGCAGCTAGAATAGCTATACAAAACTTGCTGCCGACGAAATATGCTGCAGTATATGAAGCTGCGTTTGTTAAGTTCAACAAATGGTGCAATGGAAAAAAAGTAGTGCAATACTCTGAGAACGTTTTGTTGGCATATTTGACCGAAATGGCATTGAAAATGAAGAGTTCTAGTTTGTGGGCTCATTATTCAATGATAAGGTCTGTGTTGAATTTGAAGCATAATGTGAACATTGAAAAATACAACAATTTGCGTGCATTTTTAAAAAAGCAAGGAGAAGGTTATAAGCCAAAGAAATCGAGAGTCTTGTCAAGGGAACAGTTCAGCAAATTTTTGCCTGAAGCCCCAGATGAAAAGTATTTGGCGATGAAGGTAATAAAATTACATTTTGTTTGTTTCACATTGTGCTAAACAACACTTAATTTTTTAGGTAGTTTTGATATTTGGAATATCTGGGGCATGTCGTTGCGATGAACTAGTGAATATGACAGTTGATGATCTTGAAGATATGGGTTCTTTGCTACTAATAAACATTCCCAACACTAAAACTAATAAGAGTAGAACCTTCAACGTCGTGGGTGATGAATATCTGAGCAAATATAGAAAGTACGTTAATTTGCGCCCTGCCGATTTTAGGGAACGACGTTTTTTTTTGAAATATCAAAATGGGAAATGTTATAAAGCTGTTATGGGTATCCATAAAATTGGTAGTGTAGCAAAAGACGTGGCATTGTATCTGAAGATTCCAAATTGGAAAGAATATACAGGGCATTGCTTAAGAAGAACTTCCGCAACAATGCTTGTTGATAGTGGGGTGGATATCACTACGCTGAAAAGGCATGGGGGTTGGAAATCTGATGCAGTTGCCGAAGGGTACATCGAAGACTCTGTGCAAAGTAAAACCAAAATTGCTAAGAGAATTCTTCAACCTAGCTCCGCGGAAAATCTCGAACAATCTTCATTTAATGAACCCAATACAAGTAATGGATTTGTAAATACCGTTCACTCTGGAAAAGTTGTTATGAATAGTACTGATATTGCAAGAAGTGGGGGATTCTTAAATGAAGCAAATCTTCATAATTGTACTTTTACTATAAATATTACGAATAAATAATAAATACCATTGTGAATAAATTCATAGTACTATAATGTGTTTACACGCTTAGGAGTATAAGTACTTATACTCCTAGTCATATAAATCACACTTAATGTCATTGAGGAACGTCACAAAAGTTATCACTTATATGACGTTTGAAGAAAAATTCTATTACTATACGAGCTTTATTGAAATATTGTTTGGGAGTCGACATTTAAATGTATTATTCTTCATTTTAATTTGAATGAAGAACTATTGAGATTATTATTGTACTGATCAACTCACTGTAGCAAAAATTTGGTTTCAAAATCTGATAATTCAACATTTTACATACAGAAACTAGACAAAGTTATGGCGTTCAGGCTGGAATCAATAGCTGACAATAACAACTTCAATCATCATATCCTGATAATGTTTATTTCGTTGATGAAACCATACCGACAAGTATGCATTGAGGTATGTTTTAGTATAGAGGTATGAAATATATGTCCGAATAACTTTCTATTATTTCCTCAATAACTTTTCATGGAAAATCCATGTTATGCTATCGATGTCCGAGAGAGTACCTATAATTAACACTCATTAATCTGACCGCTATATAATAAATAGATGCTTAGCAAAGATTTGAGGAATTTATGCTCGGAATATCAGTAAACCCTTGATTCCGCCTTGTTGACATGCAACTAATATAACTCCTGTTTGTAGTATGGATTACAGTTGAATTTGGACAGACATAATTTCACCATATTAGATTAATAATGATTTAATTTGAGTTCTGCGTTTCCTGGAGATAATACCAGATTAACTGAATTGTGTTGTTCTATTTCAGCAAATATTCGAATATTGAAATCAAAAGACTTGAATATGAAAAAAAGCGTATTTGTTCAAATTATATTCCTGTGATATTTTACGTTATTTTTACATACCAATTTTTAACACATAATTCATTTTGTAGGAGGTGAAAATATGCGAAAAGCTTGAAAACCTGTAAAGACGCAATAAATTTCTAGATAAAAATTGGAACTTCCTAAAATCAACAAATGTTCAACCTCCTAACTAAATTTGAAGTGGGAAAAATTGATTTATCTCTCTATTATTGCATGAAGGCCCAGGGTGAGCATTCAAAGAATATAGAAATATTATATTATAATCTAGGTAAAAATACCTTGAAAATAAAATATCAATCGACCTCTCTTTCCATTTAAGATATTTTACGGGTGAGGTTCACCCCCGCTAGAGGGTTTCCGTTCAGGGGATCTAATTGGCAAAAAAATGTTTCCTGACCACCCTGAATATATATATTTATATATATATATATATATAATATATATATATATATATATATATATATATATATATATATATATATATATATAATCTCTTGATAATTATTAGCAATAACAGGCTGGTTGAATCTTAAAAAACTCGATTTTATTAAAAAGTTGACGTTTCATTACGACATTTGTAGTTTATCAAAAATGTTTGAAAAAATTGAAATCTCCTTGACATTTATTGACTTGAAAAAATTTGAATAGACAAAGACTGCTTTGCCTCGCTAAAATTTTTTTCGAATGTGGTTGTTCTTTGTTATTTATTACGTGCTATTCAGTCTAATATCAACATTCAAAATTGTTATCATTAGATGGCAAGGGAAACCACAGAAACCTTTACCTACGTAATGTGCGAAAATAAAAATAATACGGTACTATTTATCTAACAACAAATAAATTAGTCGCAGGAAAATATTAAAAAAGTAGAGCAGAGTTATCGGTATGGAACGTTTATATGGAAGCAGCCGTTGACACGTGTTTCGGACTCTTTGGTCCTCATCAGAACGGCGTAGCAAAGCATTGGATTGAAAATTTGGAGATGAAAATAGTACAACAAATAAAAACCTCTGCTACGGAAGACAATCACATCTTTGTGGACTATTGTTTGAACTCTCCGGTTTGGGAGATTTGGTCAAATTTTCCCGCGACTAATTTCTTTATTATTGTTTATTTACTCGTTCTGAGATCTCGCGGATGGTCATTAATCGCCTCCGTGGCAGAGTTTGACTAAATCTCCCAAACCGGAGAGTTCAAACAATAGTCCACAAAGGTGTGATTGTCTTCCGTAGCAGAGGTTTTTATTTGTTGTACTATTTTCATCTCCATATTTTCAATCCAATGCTTTGCTACGCCGTTCTGATGAGGACCAAAGAGTCCGAAACACGTGTCAACGGCTGCTTCCATATAAACGTTCTATACCGATAATTCTGCTCTACTTTTTTAGCCTGCGACTAATTTATTTGTTGTTAGATAAATAGTACCGTATTATTTTTATTTTCGAACATTACGTAGGTAAAGGTTTCTGTGGTTTCCCTTGCCATCTAATGATGACAATTTTGAATGTTGATATTAAACTGAATAGCACGTAATAAATAACAAAGAACAACCACATTCGAAAAAAATTTTAGCGAGGCAAAGCAGTCTTTGTCTATTCAAATTTTTTCAAATCAATAAATGTCAAGGAGATTCCAATTTTTTCAAAAATTTTTGATAAACTACAAATGTCGTAGTGAAACGTCAACTTTTTAATAAAAACGAGTTTTTTAAGATTCAACCAGCCTGTTATTGCTAATAATTATCAAGAGATTAAAAATAGATCACAGGCAACAACAATTCGAATAAATAATTAAATATTGCAAGCTGAAAATATGGCAATGATCCCAAACTCAAGCTGAGAGTTTCAAACATTGTTCTAGATTGTGAGTACCTTTTTAAAAGATTTGAAATTCTAAATAAAAATTTCATTAAAAACGGCTACTTCCATATAAACGGGCTATACCGATAATTTTGCTCTACTTATTTAATATGTTCCCGGGACTAATTTCTTTATTATTGTTTATTTACTCGTTCTGAGATCTCGCGGATGGTCATTAATCGCCTCCGTGGCAGAGTTTGACCAAATCTCCCAAACCGGAGAGTTCAAACAATAGTCCACAAAGGTGTGATTGTCTTCCGTACCAGAGGTTTTTGTTTGTTGTACTATTTTCATCTCCAAATTTTCAATCCAATGCTTTGCTACGCCGTTCTGATGAGGACCAAAGAGTCCGAAACACGTGTCAACGGCTGCTTCCATATAAACGTTCCATGCCGATAATTCTGCTCTACTTTTTTAATATTTTCCTGCGACTAATTTATTTGTTGTTAGATAAATAGTACCGTATTATTTTTATTTTCGAACATTACGTAGGTAAAGGTTTCTGTGGTTTCCCTTGCCATCTAATGATAACAATTTTGAATGTCGATATTAGACTGAATAGCACGTAATAAATAACAAAGAACAACCACATTCGAAAAAAAGGTTAGCGAGGCAAAGCAGTCTTTGTCTATTCAAATTTTTTCAAATCAATAAATGTCAAGGAGATTTCAATTTTTTCAAAAATTTTTGATAAACCTAGAGAAAAGGTGCACACAATCACTTTATCGAGCAAAGAGACGAGATCGCTTTGTTCTGAAAGCACAGATTAACATTTTTAGATTGACTAAAAAAGTTTTTATAATTGTTTCTGTTTGTGCAGTTAGGCAAAAAGTTTTAGTTGTATAAAAAAGTAAACTTGATAAGACTTGGTAATTGTTCAATTAAACAATTTTATGAAGTAATTTAAATTTTATTTTATTAACACTTCTTTCTAGATATATTGGAAAAAATATATATTTTTGATTATCAAATATTCCTTTCTCATTTTCAAAAGGTGTGCAGAACTAACAATTTAGGGTTCAAGATTTCCCCTCCCTTCACTTGCGAGGATTAAAAAAGCCTTAAAATTCACGATTTTGCTACTGATTTTTTAAAAACTTTTCAGGGGAGGACCCCGCTCTATTAAGGGGTATACCCCCTCTATCCAATATTAATGTGTCCCAAGTTCACTCACCAAAAATATGGAAAGCCTATATATATATATATATATATATATATATATGTATATAATAGGGTAATTAGTAGTAGAATTAAGATGCCACTGTTCACTCTGGAACACCCTCATTGTATAATGGGGTATTAAGTTTACATTTTAATCATAGTTATACACAGATTAGCTAGTTTATCATAAGTTTGTAACAATCAACAGGCGTTCCTCCCTTGCTTGAGCACAATTAATATGCTTATGATGATTGTATCATAACCAATTAATATAGGCTGAAAGCTGTGATGCTCGGGTGCTGACATGATGTTTATTTATGATAATAGTCAATTTATACTGCATGTATATTTACGCGACGGCTATTTACTTCGATTAGTTCATTATATGGTTTGATGGCTTAACTGTAAATTTGTATCGGATCCAGCATTCAATTGAAATCTATATGTGATTTTGAATACGTCTGCCTTTTAATATTCATGAAATATAACGTATCTGATGAATTTAAACATTCCCAGTTGTTCAGAATCGAAACCCATATATATATATATATATATATATATATATATATAATATATATATATATATATATATATATATATATATATATATATATATATATATATTTATATATATATATATATATAATATAATTATATATATCTATATATATATATATTTATATATATATATATATATCTATATATATATATATATATATATATATATATATATATATATATATATATATATATATATTTTTTTATTGTTCATAGCTTTCAATGATCTGATATTTATACGAGGCAAAGTATTGTACAGTTTGATGAACATATAATTGGCGACTTTTCTCTTATAATGTCAGAGAATGACTTGGGAGATGAAAATATTGAATATTTCTGGTACGGTTAACATTTCTCAGACTGTGAAAATATCAACAATGGTTAAATGAGCACTGTAGACAACAATAAATATACAATCGTAATCAATAATTTAAATTTAATGCAAAAAGATTCGCGTAACTTCATTTGGAGAATTATTCTCACGGCTATTTTTTGAGCGAAAAACACTGTATGCATTTCCAAGATGTTTACCCAGGTGGCAATACCATAACCTAATATAGATTGGAAGTTTAAATAGTACACCATCTTGAGAACCTCTAAACCTACTATTCCTGATAAACTCCTTAGCGAAAAAAATTTTTTTAGTTGAATATATATAAGTATATATATAAATATATATATATATATATATATATATATATATATATATATATATATATATATATATATATATTTTATATATATATATATATATATAATATATATATATATATATATATATATATATATATATATATATATATATATATATATATATATATATAATTATATAATATAAATATAATGATACGCTATGAAATTCGACAGTTTATTACGCTCTTCAGCAGTGTTCCATGCATTGATTGAGTGAAAAACGATACCAAATCCATACGAACATCCCATAGTTTCTGTTTCACCTAAATTGAAATATCTATCGGTTTCTGATGTATATATACGCTATGATTTGTTCACATGTTACTAGTTACCTTCTTAGTACACATGGGTATATTGTCGAACAAACAACTTCAATCTTACTTTCATTGTTGGAGTTGTTACTTGATGAATATCCAAAACATTATAAGAGAGAAAAGCCGTATATATATATATATATATATATATATATATATATATATATATATATATATATATATATATATATGAATATATCAAAATCGATAAACGAATACAGAAAAAACTTGTATAAAAAGTATACAAAAATAATCATCATCTTGAACGTCAGAATGCTTTCAGAATAAAAAAACAACAAAGCTTAATTCGATTCTACCAGAATCAAAGGTTTTCTTATGGGACGTTCAGAGAAAAATTGCTGAATATTCTTCTCTTCTTTGTAAGAGGAAATCCAAGTATACGTTTCAAGAAATGAAATTTTAATTACGTAAATGACATTCAGTTACGCTGAGTAATTCAATTTTCATGTCGCCTGATGGAAAGGTGTAATCAACTTGGAGTCGTTTAATTCAATGAGCTAAGAAATTGGTTGACTTTCAGAGGCAGCCATCTCAATTTCTTCTTCCTTCATTCCTAATTATAATGATACGACAAAGCTCAAATGACAGGATGACAAACTTGTACTTTGATGATGTCAGATGCAAAAACGGAACACGGAATAGACGCACATGATATATAAATGAATACATAAAGAATATATATATATATATATATATATATATATATATATATATATATATATATATATATATATATATATATTTGAAATTAAGTGAAACTAGGACATTCAATTGAAACTAATCAAACAAACCTCCTAGCGGAGCTGGTTATAAGAGTTCACAAAGCATCGAAATATATCCATCTACCTTAGACGGTACATGCTAGAAATATTAAGTTGTTCATAAAAATCGATGGTAATTGATTGACAGAATGTTTCGCCCTTATTGGGGCTTATCAGTATCATCCATCTATCGAAAGTGATAACCAACCCAACATTTCAAACGTTTTTATATTTTCCTTTCACCAACAAAATGGCATATGAATATGATACAGCGCCACCAGTCGGAAACAATTTAACCACATCTTTCAGACAGATGAAACACATCGGCAACGAGAACTCGTACGTCCTGATACCTGAAGGTGGCTACTATATCTGCTAGGGTGAGGTTTTTACATCAATTCGATGTAATTCAAAATTTACAAACCGCAAGTAGCAATCGCTCCGAATTTTATCCCTCAATGAATATAATGTATGTTTCATTAGTTCAAATAAATGTCCTAGTTTCACTTAATTTTATAACCACGAACGTGTCTCGATAACACGAAGAATTCTTACTTACTTATATATATATATATATATATATATATATATATATTTATATATATATATATATACATTTATATATATATATATATATATATATATACATATATATATATATATATATATATATATATATATATATATATATATATATATATATATATATATATATATATATATATATATATATATATATATATATAAAGATGATAATGCGTTGGAAAATTAATTTGAAAAACTCTATCGCAGCGAGCTGCATTAGAAAAGCAGGTTTTCATAAAATATCCAGTTTGAAAAATATATTCAATGAATAATGATTTTTTTTCCAAATTAAAACAAAAGCGCCCTCTAATGTGTAAACAATATTTATTTCCTCCCTGGGGGATCAACCTCCAACCAATTCGTACCAAAACCAATCACATCCAAGGTATCATACGAAACTACGTACTCACAAACTTTCAACCCTATTTCTATAAAATTGCGCCCTTTATCGTGTAAAACAAATTTATTTCCTCCTCCGGGGGGTCAACCCTCCAACCAATTCATATAGTAAATAAATACCATCCAAGATATCGTACGAAACTACCTACCTACAAAGTTTCAACCATATGGTACCAAAATTGCGCCTTTTATCGTGTAAGCAAGATTTATTTCCCTGGGGGCAACCCCCCAACCAATTCGCATTAAAACCTATCCCATTCAATATATCATACGAAAATACCTACTCACAAACTTTCAATCCTATTGCTCCAAAATTACGCCCTTTGTCATGTAAAAAAGATTTATTTCTTCTCCCAGGGGGTCAACCCCCCAACCAATTCGAACCAAAACCAATGCTATCCAAGATATCTATCGAAAATAACCACCCACAAACTTTTAACCATATTACTCCGAAATTGCGACCTTTATCATATAAACAAGATTTATTTCTTCCCCCAGGGGGTCAACTCCCCAACCAATTCGAATTTAAAACAATCCTATCCAAGATATCTTCCGAAAATACTTACTTACAAACTTTCAACCCTATTGCTTCAAAATTGCGACCTATATCGTGTAAACAAGATTTATTTTCCCCCAAGGGGGGTCAACCCCCCAAGCAATTCGAACCAAAAACAATCCCATCCAAGATATCATGCGAAACTACCTATTTACAAACTTTCAACCCTATTGTTTCAAAATCGTGACCTTTATCATGTAAACAAGGTTTATATTCCCCCAAGGGGGGTCAACCCCCAACCAATTCGAACCAAAAACAATCCCATTCAAGATATCATGCGAAACTACCTATTTACAAACTTTCAACTATTGCTTCAAAATTGCGCCCGTTATCGTGTAAACAACGCTAAAATACATAAACTTATACATACATACATATGAACATATATATATATATATATATATATATATATATATATATATATATATATAATATATATATATATATATATATATATATATATATATATATATATATATATATATATATATATATATATATATATATATATATATATATATATATAAATATATATATATATATATATATATATATATATATATATATATAGATATATGAAATTGAGTTGTTGGTGCCAAGCATCATAAAAAGTCATGAAACGAAAAACTATCCAACTTTGCTAATCGCACCCATTTTAATAAGCAGGTTTTCAAAGTGAACACCTGCTAAAAATTTATGATTAATCAAATCAACGAGATCTGACGACGAATACTCATTCATTTTACAAGGAAGAATGTTAAAACATTCGACGTCAACCCACACACGATGGAAACACTACATAGTCTTTTTCGCTCTGCAACGAGCTCATCAGTAGTGTTCTGTCCATCGGCTGAGTGAGTAACGATCTCGAATCCACTCAACCAGCTACCAGTTTCTAAAGGGAGCATTTGGGGTTTGTGTTCGACCTAGAGGAAGATACCTATCGGTTTTCGTTAGACGCCGTTACGTTTTGTTCGCATGTCATTACTGCTTTTCTTCCGTTATTTCCTTCAGTCATTAAGATCTCCTTCTTTTTGGTTCCTACTGCATCACTGACCAGACCATTGCACGCTCTCCTCTTCTCTATACATGGTCGAGCTATTCTATTCTTTGCTTCTATATTCTTTTCACTAATATCCTCACCGTTCATTCCTCCGTAGTTCATCCGTTACCTTATACATTGTCCCTCTTCTCTTCTTGGTATTGTTATCATTTCTTCTCCATATGTCATCATCATCCATCATTGTGTTATAAATGTTGAGTTTAGTGAGTACGAAACTGTTAATAATTTGCTTTTTCGTAGTTTCTTATTGGCATGATACGCTAGGATTCTTTTTTCGGCTATGTCTGATCTTCATTCTCTGTTGCTGTTGATCGTGATGCTCAGATATTTGAATTTTTTTACCTACTCAAATTCGTATTCTCCCATTTTTATTATTTTCTTTTCACATTGTTCGCCTACTTTCATTGTCTTTGTTTTACTACTGTTCTTTTTTAAATCCTATCTCTTAACCTTGTGTTGTTAATTCCAGTAGCATTCATTTCATACTTTTCCTTCTCTATAATATATACAAATGGATATATATATATATATATATATATATATATATATATATATATATATATATATATATATATATATATATATATATTTATATAATATATATATATATATATATATATATATATATATATTTTTATATATATATATATATATATATATATATTTTTATATATATATATATATATATATATATATATATATATATATATATATATATATAATATATATATATATATATATATATATATATATATATATATATAATATATATATATATATATATATATATATATATATATATATATATATATAAATATTTTCACTCGTTTTTTTTCAGCAATAACGGCCATTTGAATTGGAAAAACGACTTTATTGAATGGTGTACGTTTCGTCATGAAATTCATGACATTGGTAAAGGAGTTTAACGTGCTATAGGAAACTCGGTTCAAACGAGTTAATTATTAAATAGATATTCGTATTGCAAGCCAGTACGGTAATAAAATAATAACATAAATAAGCTTTTGTAAAGCTCTTTGTGTTATTGCACAATCGGTGGCGAAGGTCTTCTTAAAATACAAAAACAAAAAGGGAAAATAAAAAATTTAAATGATTATCTACGCACACATCATCATTACTATATATTATTTATTATGAGCAAATCTTTAGCTTGAATATTATAATGATAAATAAGAAACTTGATCTTCCACTAATATTTTTCTTGATAAATTGATTACCGGTTCATAAGAGCTTATATTACTTCAAATCTCAGTTTGGTTAAGTTGAATTGAAGAAAAGTAAACAAGGTAATAAACATTCATTGATTAATTCACTATAAGAAGAAAATTACTCTGAAACATTTAAATGCGTTACGTTCCTAATGTAGACGAATCCAATTCAGAGATTCAATCATTCAACAACATTAACACCTACCTAATTAGAGTATTTAAAACGAACACGTTTTTATATTTCCGTTTAATTAAAATAATATATGCAAATCTATATCTCTTATTCAGCAGCTGATCATCGTCTTCAAGGAATGCAGTTACTACGGAATAGTATATTCTGTAACAAGGTTAGAATGAAAATTCGATGCGAGTGGAAAATTTCCGAGCGCGAGCGTGAGGAACCACGAGCATCACGAATTTTCATTCTAACCGAGTAGCAGACTATACTTTCTCTACGATCGAAAATTTTAAATATATATTTTTATATGAAAACGAACAAAAGATAATTTATATTACAGAACTCAATCACAATTATATTAGGTAAACACTCAATAATTCAAGAAACATTCTACTTTGTATTAATTGTTATATTTGTACAGTTCTCGAAATGAAAACTGGTGCATTATTGGAAGAATTTCCAACAATTGCGTGGTTTGTAGAAGATGAACTATCAGTCACATAATTTGAAGTGGAAGGCATGATTAGCGGTGTATTAGATCCAGTAATTGATGAGACTAACTTATTTGCTTTATTTATTCGATTTTGCACCGAATTTTTTATGTATCCTTCTGGCACTTGAGAAGACTTCCACCTCCCATGCCTTTTTAGTGTTTCCATATCTGCTCCTGTGTCCACTAACACAGTAGCCGACGCCCTCCGATAACAATGACCAGTGTAGTGGTGTATTTTCACACTCTGATTCTGAACCACTGCATAAATTCATGCTACTTATTATATTTTCGAATGAAAACGTGACAGCAATAATTTTGACACTTACTCAAATTTGCCACTACGATGACAATCAACTGCGTCAAGGCTAATGTCATTATTGCTAGCCAGTGTGAGAATATTATTCTATCACAAGGGAGAGAAAGCAAATACATTTGAATTGCATGGGGGCAGAGGTGTTGCAGAATATTTCTTCAATCTCAAGAGAGAGAATTCCAGCATTCTGTAATCAAATTTGATATCAGAATTGACGAATTCTGTGATGATCGTGGAGAAAAATCTTTTCAAAATCATACATTACATAAATGTACATACATCGAGTGAGTAGTATTAGGCCAGTCAGGTTAGACATTGAAAATCGAAAATTTAACAATAATTCCAAAAGTTTTTGAACTTTAGTCAAGTGAACGCTACATAGAGAAAGGAACAAATCTCATTTTGCAACCTTTTCCGAAGTCTGGAACATTTTTGAAATTGCAATAATATTGAGTTTTACCTTATTAAATTCCAAAAGTCTGCAAACTTGGAGTAGTATTAAATATATTATTTCTTATCACGTATCAAATTTGCAACCAATTTAACGGTACGGAACATTTTTTTTTATTTAAAATTGAAGTTTTTCTTCGATAAACTGACCAAACAATATTCTAAAAGGTCTGCATAGATACATTGGGAAAATATACCGAACAGTTGTATAAATTTGCAACCATAATTTTTTTAATCCGTGGTAATTTTTTCGAGCAAGATGGTCTCGAAATAATTACAAAAGTTGATTATGATGCATTTGCAAATTTGCAATCTTGAACGCGGTCCGGAAATTTATGCAATTTGCAAAATTTGATTTTTAAATTTTTTTAATTTTGCAAACTGCATAATGTTCCGGACCGCGTACAAGGTTGCAAATGCATCAGAATAGATATTTTCTGAATTTGCAACCAAGTTTCAAAACTTTTGCAATTATTTCGAGACCATCTTGCCCGAAAAAATGACCACGAATAAAAAAAATTATAAATAAACATGTTGCGGTCAACGTGAAAGGTTGCAAATTTATACAACTATTCGTTATATTTTTCCGAAGTATTTGTCACGTTTGCAGAACTTTTGGGATATTTTTGGTCAGTTTATCGTAGAAAAACGTTAATTTTGAATTTAAAAAAATGTTCCGTACCCTTAAATTGGTTGCAAATTTGATACGTGAAATGAAATAATATATTTAATACTACTCTAATTTTGCAGAACTTTTGGAATTTTTTTCACAAGCATAAGGCAAAATTCAATGTTATTGTAATTTTAACAATGTTACGGACTTCGGAAAAGGTTGCAAAATATCATAGTTTGTTTTCATCTATTTCCCGACGCTACATTAAAGTTTGAAAACTTTTGGAATTATTTTCAATTGATTATCTAAACTGACTGACCTATATGTGAATCATTCTGAGATGTACTCCAGTATTATTTTGGCCATGGGAAATCGTTATGATATTAATTGGGTAGGTAATGAGGGATCGATTGATGTTTATGCGATGAAACTAGTTGTCTTAAGTTTATTTTTCAATATTATAAATGCAAGTAGTCAGTAGTGTCAAACCTTTCCGTATTTTTCTATCTTTCATCAGTAGGAATGGAAAAATGAATGTTAGAACTCATGCTGGTCTGTATACTCATGAATTATACATTATTACCTACTGGATACTAGGTAGTGCTGCACTTAAAATAGCCATTGAAGTACATTAACATTATAATATATAGGAAAAATATTCAAAATGACATGACATATAATACAACTCAATTCAGAATAGATGTTGTTGTTCAACTTCAACAATATACTCTTGTTCAAAGAAAACATCATAAAGCACACAGCAAATATGGGTATGTACTAGTCGCACATACTAATAACAATGACCATAATATAAATTTTGAAATTCTAAAATATGAGATCATCTACCTCAAAAATGTATGTATACTAAATTAATATCTATAAACAAGGGGATAATATATTAAAAGACCCAGAAATTGAAAAACATCTATTCACATTTATAAACTATATTGAATAACAGGAAAGACACTATAGTGTTTTGCTACTATACTTCTCTGTCCGTTACGTTCTGTTTGTTTGTTTATTGTCTATTTATTAACATTTTTTTGCCTAGGTACAGATGATTATTGATGTCTTTCATTGTGCCAAAGCTAAACTATTACAGTTAAATTACTTAAATTAAATCACATCTGATTACTCTTGACTTGGTTAAAGTATAACTTTGTTAATACTATGCTGCAATAAATATTATTATTATTATTATGTATGACAACTAGATAACTGACTAAATATCATGAAAAGAAGAACAGTGTGCAAAGACAGTTGTCAAGTATTATTATATTCTCACTTTTTATCACAGGTAATCAGCAGTTTTTATATTTTATGTTATATTATGTGCTTGAACTTAATTTAATATTATTTCCGGTAAAATGTTATTAACGACTTCATCATTTTTATATTGTGGCAGTTTTCTGCAATGTTTTTTCAATAACCTCAATGTCAGTAAGCTAACTTATCTCATGTTGAGGTTAAATTTATTTTAAATCAGCTACTAGTTTCCATTATATGATTGAACTTATCTTTTCTTTTATATTTCAATTACTCATTACAGGAAAAGATTGTGATACCCCATTCAAACACATATTTTGCTTCAGAGCTTACAGTACTTTCAATTCATTTTGTTTATTATGTGGACAAAAATACATCGTGTTTTTTATCAGGAGGACATAAAAGTTTGTAAGCCCATAGTTGTATTTATCTGCATGAGACATTGGCCATGATTTTCCATAAATAAGGGGTTTTTATTTCCATATTAATAATTTTCCTAGTTGGTGATATCATCTTATTCAGTACATCAATTAACCACAACAAATGAAAATAGACGAGGTACGGGGTTTTTTCTTTCTTTGGAATCAAAATATAATCTTTCAACGGGATTACGAAAAGTTTTTAACGACACGAGGCTGATACGCAAATAAAGGGTTCGGTTAGTTATATACAGATACAATATCCAACCCCATCCCTTATTTGCTACATATCGGCCTTGTTACGTTAGTAACTATATGCCAAATCAAACGTCATCAAAATTCATATGCATATTATTCAGCACAGCAATTAAATTCATGTTAAAACGTGGCAACACCGGCCTTGCTGTACTGTCGTGTGGTGGTCTAATCCGGCCCCCACAGCCCTATTTTAATGTGCAATTTCAATTTTTCAGAAGATATTTATCATTTCGTGGATTTCAACAAAACCCAACTGTTGCACTCACGTAATAAAGGAAAGCTTCTTGACCTCTACGAAATTATCGGAATAAGTTCCGCCCACAAAATTAAATGACCATTTTAGGAACGAACAAATAGATTTTCAGGTATCCCATTTACTATCATCTTAATCTGTAGTTAGTCGTGATGACTTCAAAACTAGAAAAGATGTCGACTGTCCATTCATGTTAAATACAGTAATTATAATTAATTGAGTCAAGTTTTGTTTTCTTTTAAACTTTAAAGTTTATTATCTATGATGTTTTGCCAAGTGATGTGCGAGAATTCAATCTCAGTTATCACTTAATTCTCACAACGAATATTTAAAAAAAGATATTTCCATTTCGATATTCACATCATCTACATATTATGCAGTTTGGGGAAACTGTCGACCTACAGGCATTATTGGGGGGAATTTATGTCTCAATATAAAACAAGTAGAATTTTTTACTCGGGCACCATCTGTTCACAGCTAACCATAAGTCGTTGAAATATTATGCAGATTCTATCTGCGGCAAGCTGACTTCAAATGCCTTTAAATGGATTTTTTCGTATTCAGTTTCGGCACTTATATTTTCGAGTTATTCTCTTTGTTGGGGGGTTTAACAGTTTGTTAATAAAGAAAGTTATTCAGAATTTCCAGAGGAGCGTCTTTGTTCGCGTTGTACAGAGTTGAAATTGCTTAACCGTTTTATGTATATAAACTGAGCTTCATTAAAATATTCCAAGAATAAAAATTCTATTTTTTAAGATGAAAGTTTTCTATTGAAATGAACGTTACAACAAATATTAGAAACATGAACTTTTCTTTTGTTACTTTCTTCCAGATCTATTTCAGAAGTAAGTATTAGATTTTCAATTATTTTTGGTACCACTTATATATTTTCCTAAAGAAGTATATCCCACAATTTAAATAGAACTGAGAACCTATTACGGAGTTTATAAGTATAAAATTATTTTATTGTGAGCATAAAGTTTTCATGGAATAATAGATCAAGCAATATCTCCGATTTCTCCACTTCTTCCAAGTAATTTTCAGTCGTATTTCATCCCATAGAATACATACTATTGCAGTGTATCGAAGGAAAGCAGCAGGTGCGGAGTAGTTTTCTTATTCGTTTTAGACCTCCTAGACCACGATTTTCGAAAATTTTTCATGTCTGATATATATATATATATATATATATATATATATATATATATATATATATATGTATATATATATATATATATACAGGGTGTCCCACCAGGAAAGAACGCGATCTGTATATGGAAAACTACACATAGAAAAATTTTGAAAATTTGACAGTATACTAATGTCGATAGGGGCAACTCGACTAAAATATTTTCAAGATTGTTGCACTTTCGGTTATACCGGAAGTAGATACCAACTTGCTTATTTCAAATAGGATACCCTATATATTAATACGTTTTTAGATTCTACGAACAATTCTAGGCAGATTTTATGTATTATGTCCTATACCTAAGTCTAAGCGTTTTTGACATATTTAGGTTTTTATGTCAAAAATCACGATTGTAAGCCCTGATATAATTATCAATTGTTCCTATAAGGAAGCCCTCATTACTAACTTTAGTTTGGACCTCTTGTTGAAAAAGACCTACTCTAATAGATTTTGTATAATATTTGGATAACTAGTCATACAGGGTGTGCAAAAAATTAGATCTAAAATGAGATTGAGAAAACTGTCCAAAATCAATTTTTTCAAATGAAAACCCCCCATTTTTATTATTTTGTAGTATTTAGCATCACAAATTAAGGTAACTTTGTATGAGGTTATCTGTACCTAAAATTGTTAGTTTTCGAAATATTGCCAATTTAATATTTTTATATGACGATTATGCCACGATCAAGTTACTCTTAGTTGGCTCTGACGTTGGCATCATGAAACAATCAAACTAAATAAATTTTTGAGCTGTGGCTGTCACACGTCATTTGAAAATTATTAATAATCATGCCGGGGCGCTTAAATTATACGTACGAAGATTATTTAAACTTATTTATTATTTATGGACAATGTTATAAAGCGTTATCAAGAACATGTGAAAAATTTGCCATCCGATATCCGCAAAAACAAAAGGCATCGGGAAAGGCTGTAAAGCAACTTATAATAAATTTCAAGAACTTTCGACTGAGGAAAGTCCAGTCGAACAATAAAAACCATGACCATTTATCAAGACTTCTTTTTCCGACACCAATCGAGCACTGCTAGGTCTGAGGAGTGCGGTGCCCAAAGAAAAGGACCATTGTTTGCAATCTATCGATCATCAAAAACATTTTGTAAAAAATTATCGATGAGGTACTCGTGGAAGTGCACCATCATGTTGATAAAACAGGTTTCTGTTAATAGCGAGCGGCAAATTATCTAAATACTCTGTTTCTAAATTATATAAAATGTTCAGGTAGCCTTGACTTATAAGATAATAAACACATCTTATATCTAAGATGAATCACAAACGTTCAACTTACCATTTAAATTTTCTTGGTAAAAACGTAGTTCCACGACGCCATTATTTCTAATTGCACAATAAACGTTAAAGTGCCAGGACTCTTGAAAATTTTCTTCTCGAAACATGTAAATTTGAGTAACTCCAGTAATGAGAATTGTGTCGATTAAAGGCACCACTATTGGTAAATTTAGCTTCGCCTGTCCAAATGATATTGTCCAAAAAAAAAAAAGGTTTCCTTTCGCCCAAGTTAAGATAAATTCACAAAATGCCACTCATCTTAGAAAATCAGTTTCTTTTAGATATTGGACTTTAGAAAATAAGTATGGTTTAAATTTGTGTTTGCGTAATATTATATGAACTGTTGACTTGGATAACCCTGACTCTAATGCAGCTTCTCTTACGGACAATGTTGGATATGCGGCGAAATATCCCAAGATAGCAATTTCAGTATTCTCATCATTAAGGAGAGGTTTACTGAGAGCACTACTGTCTTGACGGATCCAAAGTTCTTGAAATTTTTTGTAAGTTGCTTTACAGCCTTTCCCGATGTCTTTTGTTTTTGCGGATATCGGATGGCAAATTTTTCACATGTTCTTGATAACGCTTTATAACATTGTCCATAAATAATAAATAAGTTTAAATAATCTTCGTACGTATAATTTAAGCGCGCCGGCATGATTATTAATAATTTTCAAATGACGTGTGACAGTGACAGCTTAAAAATTATTTAGTTTCATGCCAACGTCAGAGCCAACTAAGAGTAACTTGATCGTGGCATAATCGTCATATAAAAATATTAAATTGGCAATATTTGGAAAACTAACAATTTTAGGTACAGATATCCTTTTACAAAGTTACCTTCATTTTTGATTCTAAATACTACAAAATAATAAAAATAGGGGGATATATATATATATATATATATATATATATATATATATATATATATATATATATATATATATATATATATATATATATATATATATATATTCTCCGGTACATATTGGCATCTCTAGTGACTTTCATCCAGTCAAATGAGCTGAAATTTGATACCTGGGATTGTTTATCAATTAAGATTTGGTTGAATTTTCCAACCGCCGCCATTTTAACACAGATATTACTTTTTCTGTGGTTTTGGAATTGAGTTAGAGTGTTGAAGTTTGGTATGTACTTTGAGTTTATGTTGACTTAAGATTCTTCTTTAGATTCATCTCTTTTTCTCAACCGCGCTGCATTTTGAGGTGACTGTTTCGTTCAAATCGCATCTCGATCTGTTTCGCGATGCACTTCACTAAAATTTTTTCACAATAGAGGGTTGATATTTTGTACCTGAATAATGTTAATGTTGAGATACGTTCCTTCGTTTGTTTCAACTTTTTTTTTAACCACGATACCCTTCGCAAATGTTTTTTTCAATTCGGCTCAATATTTAAGCGTGATTGGAGCTCTGCTACTCACACCTTATTTTTTTTAATCTGAAGCATTTAGAAACCTTTTATAGTGAATTTATTAATTCTTTTCTCCATAACTTAGACATTTTATGAAACGATGTGGTGTGTTTTCTTGACGTTTAAATTTTTCTGGTAAATGTCAACGTGATTTTGATATTTCAAATGTTCTGATGATATATATATATATATATATATATATATATATATATATATGAAAAACTTGGTTCACGGAATGAACCGCGTAAAAGATTTGAAAAATCTCGACGTTTCGGCTTCAGTTGACTCTGAAGAGTAGGCAGGTTGAGACTTCAGAGTTGACAGGAAGCAGTACGGTTAGTGGAGTAGGCAGGTTGAGACCACGCAATCGTATTGTTTCCGATTCCTCCTAATTCGATTCGTGGAGTAGGCAGATTGAGGCCACGATTCTGAATTATTTCCCTTCTAATTCTCCTGAGAATGGCTTCGCAAAAGGAGCCGAAACGTCGAGATTTTTCAAATCTGTTACGCGGTTCATTCCGTGAACCAAGTTTTCCAAATACTTCCGACCGCGGAAATCTTTCTGAACATATATATATATATATATATATATATATATATATATATATATTATATATATATATATGTATATATATATATATATATATATGTATATAATATATATATATATATATATATATATATATATATATATATATATATATTATGTATATATATATATATATATATATATATATATATATATATATATATATATATTATATATATGTATATAATATATATATATAGTTATATGAGAGACAGCCTGTATCTCCCTTTTAAAATGCTGAATTGTAGTTGTAGACGCTGCGCATAATATATATGAAATGCTTATTCATCCTTTTTAGCTAGAGAGCACAATTAGAATAATAGAACTGTAAGTTTGATTTGAACTCTCAACCTGTAAACATCGTTCTGAATAAAATCGTTATTTTTAAAAATAGTTTCTTCGTGTTGAAAAATATAATTGGCGACGAGGATGGGATTGCTTCATTAATCCTTCGTGAAAAGAAGTGCATTAAGTGAATATCAATTCTTAAGAGCAATCCGAATTTTAAAACACATAAGCTCAGTTGTTATCTCACAGTGACGGCGAAATTAGGCAGTACCGGTCCTGAGTTCAACTGACCATTGAAGAAATCAACAGAGTGCATAGTTAAGGGTAGCGCCGAGGACTCCACTTTGGAATAACGATCAGAACGTAAGTTGCAGTAGTTAATCAACTTCCTGTTTTTCCCATGGTTTTCAGCCCAAAACCTACAGACTCCCTATAACAAATAGTTGTAGCAGGTCATTAGTAAATTAAGAATTTGTTTTAAATTTTAATTATTTTAAATTGACTTTCATCATTGATTCTTTGGCAGACTCGTTGAATAGATTGAATTTAGATTCAAGAAAGAAAAAAAACTAAATTGTCCAAAGTTAAAATGGCTGAAGGTAACGGCTTAATGATAGCTCGTGAGTTTGGATCTCTATTGCCAAAATTCTCAGGAACACAAGCCGAGTTGAATTCATTCTTGAATTCGTGCGAAGAATATCTTACGCAATTTTCTAACGAAGACCAGATAGTGAAAACATATTGTTTGGATGTCATTAAAAGCAAATTAATTGAAAAAGCAAATGCCGAGTTTCGATCATCTAATGTACCAAATAATTGGATCGGTATAAAAACATTTTTATTGAATAAATTTGGTGATCATGTCAATCTCGATGTACTTAAAAATCAGCTTCAATTTCTGCGCAAGAAACCCAATGAAGACGTCCTAGATTTCATTGAGTTAGTTAAAAATTATAAAATCCGAATTAATTATCGAATTGACGCAGAACCTACTTTAGACCAAGCTCTGAAATTATTACATAAACAACTAGTTTCAGACTTAGCAAAAAACGTCCTTATAAGTAATGTCTCAATAGATCTACAAACTGCTCTATTGACTACACCGCATATTACATTTGACTTAACAGTACAGACTATAGAGAATTATATGTCTCAAAAATCACAACTAGATTTGATGAGAACATGGAAACAACCAGTGATTGCACCTACGAAAACGTTTCCTTCTCAACCTATTCATTTACAACAAAGAACAGTACTACCGCAAAGACAATATCCGACGAATAGTCAGGTTTTCGGAAGAAATAACAAGGAAATACCTAAAACAAACGTGTTTCGACCAAATAATAATTATGTGGCGTATAATAGACCGACTCCTATGTCGACTGTTTCTGTAAACCCAACAGCGCAAAAACGTCAAATGACAGTTAGTTCGCAAATACCGCGTAATCAATATCAAAATCAACGCTATAATAATTTCCAAAATATCAGACAAACACCGAATAATTTTATATCCGAAGAACTTACAAATCTCGACGCGGAAAATAGCGAAGAAAATGTAGATGAAAATTACGAACTTGACAACCATCCTTTGGACGAAAATTCTGAAGCCTATGAAGAAGATTGTGAAAATTTTCAGATAACGGCCTCGGATACTCAATTGACATAAATTCGATAAATGACAAAATCAAAAAGAATTGCTTGCCTTACATCGAAATTAAATATCCACAATATAAATTACTCTTAGATAGCGGATGCACTGTCTGCTTGATAGATCCTAAGGTTGCATATAACAGCATACCGCATCTAATTTATCCAGAAGACACAGATTTAATAACCCCTCATGGACACGATAAGAGTCATGAAAAAGTTTTATTCCCCTTGGATTCCTTTGGTTTGAAAAAAGAATTTCCTTTCGTAATTTACAAATTCCATACTCAGTATGATGGTATTGTAGGCTTTGAATTTTTAAGAAAAAATAATTTTACTATTGACTTAATTTATTAATAGGTGAAAATTGTAGAATACCCATATATTTTCAAAAAGTGATTCCTAGAAAATTATCTTACCCGATAGATTTATCACATTTACCTATGAAAATTCAGAATCAATTAATTAAAATTTTCAATAATACTGAAAACGCCCTGCAATTACCGGGACAATCCTTGAATTTCACTTCAAAAATCAAGCATCATATCAGAACTAAAGATGAATTTCCTGTTCATGCAAAAATATATAGATACCCCGAAAAACACCGTGCGGAAATTCAGAAACAAATTGCGGAATTATTAGAAAAAGGCATTATCAGACCCAATCCCAAGAAAATAGAAGCCATTGAAAGATTTCCCTTACCTAGATCATTTAAAGAAATTAAATCTTATTTAGGTATGCTAAGCTACTATCGTAAATTTATCCCGAACTTTGCTAAAGTCACTAAACCAATGACTAAGTACTTGAAGAAAGACTCGAAAATCGACCCAACAGACTTAGAATACAAAGAAGCATTCCTGACCTCAAAAAAACTACTAATTAATCATCCAATTCTAAACTATCCTGACTTTTCAAAAACATTCAATTTAACGACTGACGCCTCAAATTATGCTTTAGGAGCGATTTTATCGCAAGGTAATGTTCCTAATGATTTACCGATAGCATACGCCAGCAGAACGTTAACTGATCAAGAAATCAAATACTCGACGATCGAGAAAGAATTATTATCGATTGTTTGGGCTACTAAGCATTTTCAACCGTATTTGTACGGAACGAAATTTATTATTTATACAGACCATAAACCATTAATTTGGCTAAATTCATTAAAAGAGCCAACTCGCGCCTGATGCGATGGAAATTAAAACTAGAAGAGTTCAATTATGAAATTAAATATAAAAAGGGCCTCACGAACAACGCAGACGCTTTATCGCGTATCCAATTACATGGAGCAAACGAGATAAACAATTCAGAAGACGAAATTAGTTCTATGCTTCCCAACATAAATGCTGACGACTTAGGCATGAGTAACGAAGAATTAGATATTCTTCTCAAGAATTTTCAAGATAACACAGAGGAAATAACGCAACCTGAAACCGTGCATAGTAACCTTGAAAATCCTACGTTAGAGTTGTCATATACAGGTAAACCTCTTAATTACTATAAAAATCAAGTCGTATTTATTAAAACTTATCGCGAAAATATGGAACAAATAAAACTAGTAGTCGATAAGGCTCAAAGTAAAAATGAAACTAACATTGATAAACTCAATCAAAATCGTCAATTAAATAAAGACCTAAATGAAGATCAACATGCTTTCCTAAAAGTTCCTTTTCAATCTAAACTCAAAGAACCATTCAAAAAAGTTCCCATTAATATTATAAGCGACATTCAAATAAAGAATCCTCGGAATCAACACATTTATCATAAAAATAAAATTAAACAAAGAAAACACTAATTGGTTTTCTTATTTTCAGATGACCACTATACGTATTCTCTTTCTAATAACGCTCGCCGAAATAATTTCAGATACACAGTTAAAATATGTCGACACTATCAATTTCTTAATAAAGAAAACTAATCAATTAAGAGACTCCCAAAATGTGGCTTTGAGAATGAATTCAATAACTCTCTATTCACACGAGATATCTATTCTATTAGGTAAATTAAATAGGAAGTGCTATTCATTTATTACACGAGAATATTCTGCCGCTATCAACGTTTAACGAAGTTCTGAAAAGAGAGAAACTGCTGCCTGTTACGCATTTCAGCGATTATTATGCTGCATGCACCGTTGGAGTATTTATCAAAGATTTTAATATTCTTTTCAGTATCACTATTCCTATTTTTCAAAAATTGAATATGACCTGTACAAAATATACAACTTACCTTTCCAAAATACCAGTGTACCCCACCTTCAATCCTATGGATTAACACTCAACAAGAAAATTATATGGAGTACCGAGGTAGTCCAACAAGTAGAAAACTTCTACATTGGAAAACAAGATTACATGACCAAACCACCAGAATGCCTTGCACATGTACTAGCTACACTTATGGATCAATGTAGCCATATACCAATCTACCCTCAAAAGGACCTATTTCAAATCGAAGATGGAAGTATCTAATGGTTTCAAGAAGATATACCCATTAGAGGTTCTTCATAAATACGCCCAAGTCGACCTCATCCCGTTGGAAACGAATTGGACTTATACTACCGACATATCAATGACTAAAGAAGAAGAAGTCTCAAAATTAGAGGACATTTACCAGTGGGCTCCACATCCCACAACTCTTAGCATAGTTACCATTTTTTGTGTTTTTATTGTCATTGTAATTGTATTTTTCTTTTTATATAAACTTTATACTAAGATTCGTCACCTCATTAAGAGGAATAACGAACTTTCTCAAAGAGGGGAAGAGTTATATGAGAGACAGCCTGTATCTCCCTTTTAAAATGCTGAATTGTAGTTGTAGACGCTGCGCATAATATATATGAAATGCTTATTCATCCTTTTTAGCTAGAGAGCACAATTAGAATAATAGAACTGTAAGTTTGATTTGAACTCTCAACCTGTAAACATCGTTCTGAATAAAATCGTTATTTTTAAAAATAGTTTCTTCGTGTTGAAAAATATAATTATATATATATATATATATATATATATATATATATATATATATATATATATTTCTCCATTGAATTTCGATACAGTCCGATAGCCTATTATTTTCGGGAAAAATAAGTCTGAAAAACAATTAGAACATTTTTAAAAAATTTCATGGAATCAATGTTTCATTATGGATCACTCATTATCAACGTGTTTTCGCTATGTATAGTTAACCGTCTTTCCAATCTTGTCACATCCTCATAGCAGTTCACGTTGTTGCGGGGACATTCGAATCGCTACAAATTAGGCCTGAAGGATATAAATTCACGAGATGAAACGTTCATTAGTTTCGTTCGGTATTAAAGGGACCAACAAAACGGTATGGTGCTTTTAATTGCCACTATAAATACAGGACGCACGCTATTATTCTGTCCGAAACTTGCCTGTGACGAATCACAACACATGCTCACAACTTGATATTCGATATTGCTACTCGAGATATCACATTCTCGATGTTTTTTCGAGACATGCCGTGATTTATTCAGGGATGAGCATCTGTGCGTGGGGTGCGTCAGACGGTACAAATGGATTTTTGTTTCGTTACCACTACGCAGATGAATGAACTATCTGGATAATTTATTCGATAGGTTATACCAATCGCATGAACATTTTCTTTTAATAGGCATCGTGATTGATTTTTTTTAATACGAATGAATTATAAAGTATAAACTTTAAAATAAAACACACTTGGCTTATGTTGCACTATATGAAAATATTTAGATACTGTATTTAGCAGTAAAGAATAGTCGACATATTTCGAGTTATGAACTCATTATCAAGAATGACAACAGAAGAATATAACATCTTATTTTATAAAACAGACAAAAGCAAAGGTGATACATGAAAATCAATTTGTTCGATTACGAGGGGTGATTTACTATTATGGGCGGAACTTATTTCAAGAATTTCAAGAAGGTCAAGCCCTTTCCTTTGTTGCCTGAATGCAACAAATGGGTTTTGTTGAAATCCAGGAAACAGGTATTTTTATTTTGTAAAATTGACTTTTTATGTTCTTCAACACGAATGTTTATATTCCTTCCTGTTTGTCCAATATAGAAAGCAGGACATTCGTCGCAAAATATTTTGTAAACACCACTGTTTTCTTCGATGTTAGATTTTTCTTTATTATTGACCAAGAATGACTTCAAGTTTCTTTTATTTGTACATATTGTTTTAACGTTATTTTTCGATAGTCTGTATAAATTTTGCTACTGAAATTCGGCACATTATTTATAGGGGAGTATTTTTGTTCTTCATTAATAATTACCCCACGCAAACTATTCTTTATGATGTTTCACCAAGTGATGTGCGAGAGTTCAATCACAGTTATGAATAAATTATTCTGAAAAGTAGTTGAAAACTATTTTTTGTAATAGATCTTGGGAATATGATTTCATCAACAACTGTTAAGGTTGAATCAGATAAGGTTTTCCATTTTAATTTCGATATTAGTGGAAACCATTTCAAATTCGCGACTGCAAAATGTCAAAAAAGCAACAGAATTTCGTCACTAAGGTTATTCTACCCTTATGTTTTACATTCAAATTCATAATCTCATTATAGATGTGTGACATGTCGTATTTTTGGAAGAATATACAAATATAATTTCAATCAACAACAGAATTTTGTCTGAAATTTTGAATTTCTTTAGATATATTTCCTAGATTCCCTGTAAAAAAACAGTATCTACTAAACACATTAAAATACATAAAGTTTTCTTTATATGAACTAAAGAACTTCCACACCTGCGAATTGCTGCTAATAAAATTTATTTAGAAATAATTTCTAATACTAACTTTTTTGTTAATTTTTTTAAATTTTAAAATCACTATGACGTTTCTGTAAACCATCTCTAATTGAAGCTTAATATCAACCAAATTGAAGTTACAAATAACTTCAATTTGGTTTTCAGTTCTACGTTACCAAACTAAATTGATTAAATCGAAAACTCTTGTAATTTCGGAATAAATTCAACATTGCATTGATTACGTGGAAGTTTAGAAGTTGTTAAAATTAAATTTCTGTTTGAAGCAAGTAGTTAGTGCGAGGGACATCAATGAGAATGAAATACTGCTGTAATTTAGAAGCAATAAGACATACGGAGTTTTACAGTGCTGTTTAAAGAATTAAGCTCTTAATTAAAGCAGATATACTCTCCGTAATAAATATAGACAATGCCTTTACTAACCTGCAGACAATCTATGACAATGGAGATGGTTGAATTGAATAATCGAGTGTAACAATTATATGTCTAATTCTAATTAGCTTTAACGAAAAATTGAATATGGTTTTTGAATTTTGGAAAAGGTCGAAGAAAAGAGTTCACAATTTTCGAAAGTGAAAAATTTTCATAATTTTATTTATTAATTCAACTTTATGTCAAACCATATGACTCTATTGAAGTTAGAAGCAGAAACCATAAACTTATTCATTTATTTCATTTATTTAATTTGGGGTTATGTCGCACTGCGACCTTAAGATCTATAGATCATTTTAGGTCACGTGACTTTGACAGGTCCTCTATGTTCACTTGGCGGGCAGACAAACTTTATTGTGTCATTTGATACTCGTTATTGATAGATGCATTCGTTTGTTTTTTTTTTGAGTTTTATAGTATTTCAGAGTGAAAATTCAACAAATTCTTGAGTTATGTCTCGTAGTGAATATTATTCAACTCTTACCGATGATGTGAAAGCTCGCTACGACAAGAAATCGGAGATAATAGACGATATAGACCCATATTCATTTGGAGAAGTGAGAGTTGTCCAAGGATCTGGAAGTAATCCCTTCAGTATCTTTGATGGATTTGGTAAATTATATAATCCTTAGTCATAGCTTCTACACTGGACAGCAGCTTAAAACCTACAAATCCTTATTGGCCTACAAATATTATGAGTCCGGGTATGTCCAAGATGTTTTGGCTCAACAAATGAATGATATTGCCTACATTGTTGTTGGAAAGGTAGGCATAGCAAACAATTTTATTATTTCTAAATGTTATATTTCACTATCATATTTTTTTATCAATAACTTTCTCATTGTTACAGATTAGACTTTCTCAAAAAGCAAGGTTTGGCTAATCCCGTTATCAGATGGGGTTGTTTCCAGTGTAATGCCTGGTCCTGGGTGTTAAATGATGCACAGGTTCATACTATACTTTTGGTCTTTATTTATAGCATTACTGAATATAGGCTTAGCGCTGACCGCTCGGGCAGCGTGACGAGTCTATCTCTCAGTCTTACTTACTTACTTGAGATTTCCTCTGGTTCTTATATATATTCATATAGTATTATGTATACAACATAATGCTGATATGCGACCTTGCCTGTACGTGATGTTTACGATAATATTAGGTGTACTAAACATTCTCAGTTACTATAAAGTAATCGATCGTGACTTTCTTCGTTTACTCATCTCGACACTGACCTACTGATCTACATCCACCACACCTCTGGGGCTAATTGGAAGAATTTTATTGAGGTTTACTCGAGAAAATTCTGTCTCGTTTAAATGTATGATAATTTAAAATTTTTCTTTCAATTTCCTATGCATGGTTTAATTACCATATCCATTCCTGGAGGTGTGCTGGAAGTAGCTATAATTACAATAACAATTTTTAAAGCAATTCCTCTTACGTACAATCTCTATATCATGTCCCTATACTCTCGTGATGATACGCCATATTTTTGATATATTAATAATTATTTCATTTCAGCCATAGTACTCTATATAAATTACTCTTTACTTTAATTTGTGGACTCTTTCAGTTATCTCATTTATCAATTAATATAACCCATCTATATGTAACCACAATACCAACCATACCTCAATATATAAATATATATATCCACAATAATAATAACTAAGGTCCCTAAAACTGATTATATTCCCTTGCCTTCCTTATAATTTAGAGCTTTTAATTCCATTCTTCTCTACAGATAGCTTCTAAAATTCTCAACATTTCGTCTCGCGTAAATGCCGATCGAATATTTAGATTCTGTAGAGTGTTGCAACATTAGTAGATACCGTGTATGATTTATTCTTGGCAGCTTCCAAAATTCTAAATAACATAGCTAATGGATAGCTGTAGATCGTCGCAACACTATTCCTCCACAAAAATTTATATATACTCATCTATATATTTATTTCTTCATTTCTCATTACCATATCCATCTTAACTAAGAAGTGGTCGCTATCTATATATAGCATACAAAAAAAATATATGTTTCATCTCATTTTACCAACGATTCCATCTCGTAATTACAGTAAAAATTCATTATTTATGAAAACATAATTCATTAGCAGGGGGCATAATCCATCCCCTGAGCGTCCCTATACGCATTCTCATTAATAAAATTGCTCTCTCCTTTTAACCATTAAATAATTGTACATTATCTATACCATACTATTTTGGAAACTATAATCAGCCTTAGCAGTACCTATATTTGATAATGGGCTCAAAGTTTAAACTTTATTAAAAACAATATTTAAATTTTCATATTTTTGTCCCTTCTGACAACTTCAAACTTGCGTATCATCAGGTGAGCAACAGTTTACAATTTCTTAACAATTTCTCTGACTTTTATAATTACCACTTGTGATGCCTAGTATCATCAATTTCATTTACGATAAAATTGATTACAAGATTTAAATTAATCAAAAAAAATTAAAACTTTCCGAAGTAGGTCAATGTCTCAGTAAGATTTAACTAAAGATAATACATAATTACAAAATATTCATAATAAAAAAATTTCTAGCTTCGAAATATTTGCCATATATATTCATAAATCTTACTTGACCGCAAGACTCCAAATCCATTCAATAATTCAATTCTTTATTTATATAAACAATATTAACTCGATAGTGAGTCAATGCCGGTCAGTGTCATCAGATTACCCATGTTATAAAAATAGCAATGTTACAATAATAATAATGTCAATGTCACACAATTCATATTCATTTTACTGCCACCGAACGAGTGATTACTTATTTCTCTAATTGCAAAAAAATTTCCATAATCTTGACTAGGAATACTTCCAAAAAAAATTAATGATATTTATCCAAAATGATTTCAAATAAAAAATTCCCTCTTAAACTTAACTTACGATTATTGCATGAAAGACGGAATCCCATAATAACATTAAATCTAATAATAAAATTAATAATGATAAAATAATACTAGAATTAATAATGATAAAAAAACCATAATGAAATACTTTGGTCAGGTCATAACTAATGGTCAGTGTCATAATTTAACTCAAACTTAATGTATAGAAAAAAATTCATTAACGTAATAACTAATAATAAAAAAATTAATGTCTCTTCTTAAAAATAATATTGTCTCCTTTTTTTTTTCTTCATTTTTAAAACCAATGTCAATTTCACTCCATATTTACACATATTTATACGTCCATAACTCGTATGTCTCTGCCATTTACACAAGGGTAGATCCTACCTTAACCTTCTGCAACATCGCGGTTAGTGACTTCCATTCTGCCTGCGTTCACAGCCAGTATACCCATTCCTTCGATCGTCGTGATGGCCTGGGTCGTCATCTCCGGAACTGCGAAGCAACCAGCCTCTATGGGCGATGATCATTTCTTCTTCTTCCCATATTTGTTCACTAACTTTCACTTTTTTTTTTCAGCTTCAATAAGAAAACTAGCAGGATCGCCATGTAATGCCTGGTCCTGGGTGTTAAATGATGCACAGGTTCATACTATACTTTTGGTCTTTATTTATAGCATTACTGAATATAGGCTTAGCGCTGACCGCTCGGGCAGCGTGACGAGTCTATCTCTCAGTCTTACTTACTTACTTGAGATTTCCTCTGGTTCTTATATATATTCATATAGTATTATGTATACAACATAATGCTGATATGCGACCTTGCCTGTACGTGATGTTTACGATAATATTAGGTGTACTAAACATTCTCAGTTACTATAGAGTAATCGATCGTGACTTTCTTCGTTTACTCATCTCGACACTGACCTACTGATCTACATCCACCACACCAGTGAACATTGCACATGTATGGCAGGTTTGGGGAAAGTTTGTATTAATGTGACAGCATTGTTGTTTTGAATACAAGCTTGTCCAGCTGAAAACGAAAATGAATCTGTTTCCTGCACACAAAGGCTTGCACAGTGGCCTGTACCTTCTACGAAATCCATTGACTTGATTAAATAATTTAGTTTATTGTCAAAAATGAATAAATAATTTTACATTAACTATTTTTAATTTGTCAACAACATTACATAGGGTTGAAAATAAGCAATACATAACTGTTTTTAAATAGCTCTATTATCTCCAAGAAAATACAAAGTGATCATAAATTAGAAGTCACCTTACTCTAAACAATTGATTAACTATTTCAATCTTTGGCACGCTTATTGTGATAAATCCTGAAACAAGAATATGTGTTATTTGATCATGAACATAAATAACCACTTACTAATCTTTTTGAATCGTTCATCTGACCTCACTGTACTTCTTTCGTGTCGTTTCAGGGACTGTACATCTTTTTTTTCACCAACTATATAAGTAGGTATCCCATGTTTTGAGTGGGTACCCAATCTGGGTTATTCTTATTCTCTAGTACGGCTGGCTGTCCTAATTATATAAGAGCATTACTTTCATTTAGCTTTTAGCATCATTGTTTTGTTGTTCTTTTTGTACCTTTTTTTAGGATATTATTTTGAAAAATCAAGGAACCAAACTCAATTACAATCAAAATGCTCACCCAATAGGAAATGTCTTGAACAAATTCTAGCATTTCTCAGCATACTTTCGCTCAGAGGACCCCTTTTTAAAGCCCTAACCCATAAGTCACGTCGTTGTTTTGACAAGGCATTTAAATAGTCTCCACGGTTTTTCAGCGCGGTGGGAATCCTGAAGAATCGAACCTGGTCTCTTTCCGATCTCATTGAACACTTAACAACACAACAAAACATTGGCATTTTAATAATATATTGCAAACTCCGTAACGACTTTTACACTGTAAGCATAGGCCGAAATGTTTGTCTGCCCGCCAAGTGAAGATGGCGGATTTGTTTTGACAGTTGTGACGTCATCCTTAAATGATCTATTGTACAGCTGTATTCTGTACGACGCCGTCTACCTATCGCCTTCTAATTTCAGAGTATCAACAAACTCCAATATCTGGAAAGGCTTCAAGGAAATTATGTCCTCATCTTTCAAGTTTCTTGAACAAAGCTTTTCTTTCGTTGGATTGCAATGGCGAGGCATTCTGTAGCCAGTTGAACAAGAGTTTCCTACTCCTTCCTACACACTCGTCAGTTTCTGAAAAACCTATTTTCATCAGATGCTTCTTGAGGCGACAGTATCCTATAAGAAAGCCAGTAAGGAGGTGTAACTAATTCTTACTGAGATCCATATATCGTTTGGATCCTAGAGTTTAAAAGTTCCAAAGGAACTTTTTGGAGTGGTCCATCCATAGAAGATTTCGCCAGAGTGTTAGTCTTTCTAACATAAACTTAATTTTTTACTGTATTAATTGGAAAAATCGATTAATTTAACCATTGTCTTTTTCAGATCAAAAATAACTTTAAGAACGAAAAAAATGTACAGGTAAGAGGATGTAACAATGTTGAATATTTTTTGTTTGGTGGTTTGAATTGTTTGCATTATATAAATATATTTGGGGCATTATGATCAATTAGTTTTTCTATAATTATAACTAAATCTGACAATATATGATCTGCGATTTCATTGGGTGAGATTGTTGTTGGAAACAAAGACAATATTCACCTTCTCCATGTAAAAATCGACTACACGCTAACGATACTATGGGAACCCCTAGGGGTAACCATTAATCATTTCTGAATGGACATTCCAGAAGCTCCTTTGCTTCTTCAGAATAAACATATATTGAGAATTTGTGACAACGGTTCAACTCATAATTAGTTCTTTTATTATCCATTAAAACTTTGCTGCCGTTATCATTATTTATAATCTTCTTTCTGGGAACAAGGCCGCCAGGAGCCGAGCAGACAATACACTTGTTCATGAAATCTTGCTTTTATTTTATAAGATATAACTGATGAAATTGTTGAAAGTAATTCTATATAAATATACAAGGAGCTCGTTAAAAATAAACAGGTTCGAGTTACTATATATCATTGAAATAAATTTATACTGAATTGTATTTCAGGACTAATTATTGTACAGATACCTCGAAGATTCAAAAACGTGCAATTTTTAGTTCTCTTCATTCATCAAAATCATAATTTTAAGATGAAGACAGTAAAAAATCTTCAAGTAATTATATGATGACCTGAACCACATAATTTTTTGATGTAGAAATTGAAGCATTATTGTTCAGTATTTCTTCATCGGATTTCCTATATCATCAACCATTATCAAACTCATAAGAAAGGTTTTTTATTATCCCTTGTTTCTTTCCTTGATAATCGTCAGCTTCAATTTCAAAAAAATATTCCGTTTTCTCTCACTTTGCAATATTAATTTAATATGATTATTAACTAGTTGTGTATTCAATTCTTTCTGTCATCTTGATCAGGCTTGTGTTTCTTAACCATAAGACTGAAAATATATTATGCAAAATTTTGTAGAATGAAATTAGTTTTAATTAACACAATTCAATGCTCAGTATTCTCATATGAATAACTTGGAATTGATGACATAAATAATTTCTAAAACCTGTTCGAATCACCAAAATGGCAATAAAAACTTCATTTGATTCGCAAGAAAAACTTTCATATTTCAATTGGAATTTAGTATGCTATAGGTACGGCAATACCGCTGTTGCTATGAAATTTATAACGTGAGAAATGTTCATTAACAAGCTCTTTTATTATGTTCACGTTCTCGTATTGAAATTGAATTTTTAGAAATGAAGTTCTTCAATTTCAGTTATAAATCATGCAAAAATCTGAATTGATTACTTTTATGATGATTCCGTATGCCAAAAACAGTTAGAAGTGTTAAAATAATGCTTGCCCATTAAACTCGCTTTCCCTCCTTCCGTTTTAAACTATTATTTCTGAGAGATGATATAAATAATATAATATAAAATAAACTATGAATGGTTATGAATTATATATATATATATATATATATATATAAATATAAATATATATATATATACACATATGTATATATATATATATATATATAAATATATATAAATATATAAATATATATATAAATATATATATATATATATATATAAATATATATATATATATATATATATATATATACATATATATATATATATATATATATATATATATATATATATATATATATATATATATATATATACAGGGAGTCCCACCGGGAAAGAACGCGATCTATATATGGAAAACTACACATAGGAAACTTTTGAAAATTTGACAGTATACTAATGTTGATAGGGGCAACTCGACTAAAATATTTTCAAGATGGTGGAACTTCCGGTTATACCGCAAGTAGATACCAACTTGCTCATTTTAAATAGGACACCCTGTATATTAATGTCAAATACGATCGTGGCTATCCTAGATCTAAGTGTTTAACGATTAAATGCAAAATCGCCATATTAAAATATTAAATTAGCAATATTTCAAAAACTTCAAATTTTAGATATAGATAACCTCATACAAAATTACCTTCTTCTTGAATGCTAAATACTACAAAATAACAAAAATGGGGGTTTCCATTTGAAAAAATTGATTTTTGTCAGTTTTCTCAATCTCATTTTAGATCTTATTTTTTGAACACTGTGTATAATTAGTTATGCAAATATTATACAAAATCTATTAACCCAAAGTAGGTGAAAAGGGCTTCCTTATAGGAACAATTGATAATTATATTAGGGCTTGCAATCGTCATTTTTGACATAGAAACCTGAATATGTCAACAACGCTTAGACTTAGGTATAGGACATAATACATAAAATCTGCCTAAAATTTTGCGTAAAATCCAAAAATCTATTAATATATAGGATGTCCAATTTAAAATAAGCAAGTTGGTATCTACTTCCGGTATAACCGCAAGTGCCACCATCTTGAAAATATTTTAGTCAAGTTGCCCCTATCGACATTAGTATACTGTCAAATTTTCAAAATTTTCCTATGTGTAGTTTTCCATATACAGATCGCGTTCTTTCCCGGTGGGACACCCTGTATATATATATATATATATATATATATATACATATATATATATATATATATATATATATATATATATATATATAATATATATATATATATATATATATATATATATATATATATATATATATATATATATATATATATATATATATATATATATATGAAAAATTTGGTTCTCTGGATGAACCGCGGTTCATCCCGAGAACCAAATTTTTCAAATACTTCCGACCGCGGAAATCTTTCTGAACATATACATATATATATATATATATATATATATATATATATATATATATATATATATATATATATATATATATATATATATTTCTCTTCGTATTTTATTAGGTCGATCTGAATAAACTAATAACGTTTTGCCAAAAAATTCGGGAATTACACATATTAAAATTGTTATGATATGTATAAATAGGTAGTATATAAAATATTAAATAGTCATTTCAATAAAAAATTGAAGAAATCAAAAATCTAACAGGTAGAAACTTCTTTATATATGTATCAATATATAATTATTTATTAGCATTCAGACTGTTTTGTTTATTGTTTCATATTTTTCATTTTAAAATTTATTCGCTTTTGTCCAGATGCGAGTTTCAATAATCTTTCATAAAAATCCTCAAGTGGAGAAGCATACAGCGTTTCTAAAGCCTCCTGTATGAAGATAATACAACAAATTAAAGTCTATCAGAATTTGCTCGCGAATTGAGCAATTTACCGATACCTGGATATTGTCACTTTGAATTATTAAAGCTATTCGAATCGATGCATTTGGTATATGCTGTTGTTGTTTGTTAATATACAGCAAAGCTCATGTGGGTGTAATCCCGTGAAATTAGACAATTTGCATGGTTATTACACGCTTATAATAGATGACGCGTAAGAGGGTCTGAAAAGCGAGATCGACAACCTGTAGTTTGCATCATCTATGGTGATGGTTTTGATGATACATCTGATATTCATACACATTACATTATAATTTTCACAAGTTTATATATATATATATATATATATACCTACATATATATATATATATATATATATATATATATATATATATACAAATATATATATATATATACATATAATGAGACGAAAGAAAATCATTCGAAAAAGTGATGATTAATCAAATCAACCTTCGAACGGAGGTAGTTTCATACTTCAAGGAAAAATGTTAGAAAATTCGACATCGGCGCCACACATCATCGAAACACAAGAATGTCTACCTCTGTCTTTAACGATGAGCTCGTTGAATTCATGTCGTCGAATCTAGAAATTAGCTCCGTGGGAGTATTGATTTGCTCAATGATCAATTTTTCGAATGAATTTTCCAGCGTACCATTTTCTTCATCATACGCGCCTGTTTAGCGCAAGAAAATAATCAATTTCAATATATATATATATATATATATCATATATATATATATATCTATATATATTTAAATATAATAATATATAATAATAGTCATATATATATATATATATATATACGTATATGTATATACATATATATATATATATATATATATATATATATATATATATATATATATATATATATATATATATATATATATATATATTGTTATTTATAAATAGTGATTTAATTAATATGTGGGCGAAAAACTGACTGAAATCATACTATTTCATTTGTATATTTATAATATGTGAACAGAGTGACTCAATTGCGTTATTGATGTTGGTCAGTTGTTTGCCAATTTTAACGACTTGTTATATGAAAAATTTCGAGCATTGATTACTGTAAACAATGAACGTACGGTACACGAGTGTAGCCGCAATATAATAACAAGTGTTTATTAAAAATAATATTTTACTGACAGGTTCGTTCTCGCAGTTGCGGTAGTTGCAATATAATTGAAATAGATTGTTGATTAATACTTTAATCAACAAAATTATTATTTATGTTGATTATTATTATGTTCGAGCGCACAATGAAAGTTGATGAAATGTGTAATAAGTAACTTTAAGGGGATCATATAATGAAATCACTGATATTTTAGGCATGTCCGTTCAAATATTAGTCATGCCTTGCTGCATATACTAATTATTGTATAAAATAAAATGAACAAAATTTTTGGAAATTCAATGAAAACACTCACTTTGAAAATATCAGCACTAGATTTAATAATTTTGGGACGCAAGTTTCGCCTTTACAAGGGCTTTATCGGATTCTATGATCGCAACAGATCTTGTAGAGCTAGAGATTCAATCACAACGTAATGAAATATAGTGAAAAAAATTTTTTGTAATAATGAAAATAAATATAAACTATGATTACATTTCACTACCTACACTTACTCACTATTTACTGCCAAACTGGTATGAAAGGCTCACCTGAAAATAACAGAGAATTATTAATTATGACTTCATTTTTCACTTCGAAAAGAATAATTTACGGCCTAATGATTAGCTTTTGAATCAAAGTAATCTTTACTTGATGGAAATTCATAGTAAGAAATGAGAACATTATATTCAATTACAATCTGAAGTTTGAAATTTAATCTGATGAAGACACTGTGTTGTCGAAACAATTGCCATTTTATGTGAATATAGTGGAAAATGATTTTAAATAAACATGTTCTCAGTGCCTTATAAGTTCCTTTTACTAATTCAATTATATGTAAGTACTTGTATGGATTTTTTGAAAGTTTTTCATAACTGGGCAAGAACTTATTCACTTTGCGTCATACTCAAAATATAAGATGCGAATACTGTTTAATTTGTTTTAATTCGTTTTTAACTTTCATGTTGTCCGACTTCAAAAACACTTATACTTTTTTCACTCTTACTGGATTTTTTCTCCAAATTTTAAAATATCTATTCAATTTGAATCTCTTTCTTAACATCTGATTCACTAAAGACACTCTTTCAGCGTAAAGGGACAACTGAATTTGAATATAGAAATATTTTCCCAGCAAAGTACTTAGGATATCGAAGAATTTTCTTTTAAAAACACAAACATTATCTAATATTTTCTAGGTGACACTTAGGCAGTTTCCTATAAGATTTTTGTTTCAAAGTCCATACCAATTACATCTTGCCTAACAAGGACAGTAAAATAATATATTCCTAAGGTAATAAAAACAGCGTCGTTTGACTTTGAAGCCATTTTTCTCATTCACGATCAATATATTCAATTCAATTATACTGTATGTCTAAGCCACAAGTCACGAAAGAAAAATCCGAGGGAAAATCGGAAGAATACAACCGAAACCAGCTCTAATGAGATTCATTCGTTTATTCAGTTGTATAACTACATCTATTTACATAGGATATTTTTCTGGAATATTCTTCTTCGGAAACCGTAAGGAAATACAGCTCGATAAATTATTTCCTGGGCCTAATCTGCTTGTGGAGTTCGTTTCGTTATTACAAATAATACCTGTTGTTGATTCAGTTCAATTCTAAAATAAACGTGTATTTACTTAAGAAAGAGAAACGTCTCTTTTTAGGACTGATATTTGATCAGACTGAGCAAATTTTGTTTTGGAAATCGAATACATCTACATTCATTTAAATGAATATTAACGCGAGAGAAAATCGAGTAACATTCTACTGAAAATTCAAAATCGAACCATGGATTTCCATTGTATACGTCCAACCGCAATGAAAAAATCAAAATATATCCCAAAAAATTATTTTTACAAGGAGTGCTACTGCGCATTTCTTCTATTGAATAGTTAAGCAAAGTTACTTTTTATTTGAATGGAATTGGCATTTACTAGGTGAAGGTTCATATTCATAACTTCATAAAGAAATAAAAAAAAACTTTTCACAGATTGAAATAAAAATCTATTGAGTAAACGCGTTTCGTCATAACACTGACTTCATCTCGTACTAAATTATGGTATTACAAAACAATCTATTTATAAGAAAAATTGAACATAACAGAGGAGTTCCTAGAGAAACTATATAACGGAAGGTTTGGCCAAGTATACTTGGGCACTTCCGATATCCTGAAATTGTTTCTTCATAAACAAAATTTCAAAGTTTCATATAAAACCAACAATAGCATTGGAAAATTGATTAAAAACAAAAAATCAAAAATTCATAGAGATGATCGTACTGGTGTTTATAGACTCAAATGTATCGATTGTGAAAAAATCTATATAGGACGTACAATTATCGACCGAGTTTTCACAAGGTATTGCTATCAAAACTTGAATCTTAAAATTTTCCTTGGAAATACGAAGCTTCATTGAAAGTTTCTTCTGTAAAAGCAAGATATGCATGTGTTTATATGGAACCTCGCGCACAGGCGATTTTTTATTTGAAGCAACTAAAAAATTGAGACATGTCCTATTCCGCCCGTGACTAAACAGTTTGCCTACAGTTGCCAAGAAATATACAACGCACTTATTTAAGGCTGCATTGGTAATTCTTAAACCATATTCAATGGCTCTTAGTTTCATCAGAAGATATTAAAATTGGTACAAAAATTAAAAATGATATATATCACTTCAAAATAATACGTAATTTATATCAATCCACTAATATTATAACTTAGTATTTATATTCAATTAGAGCGCACTAGTGAGAGGCCTATCAAATAGATAAATATAGATCCATAAAAAATATAGATCCATGAAAAAATAGAACTTTGAAAAGATAGATCCATCTATGTACTCCGATTCGCAAAAAAATTGATCTACCTATGCCCTGATTCATGTTACGCCTATGGTTTCTCTGAGGAGGGTCTTATTTTAAATTAAAATTATTTCTTTTGATATAACTTTATCTTTATATTTTTATAGAGTGTATAAGTGAAATTAACAAACACTTAAACTTACTTGACTGCATCTTTGAAGTCAAGCTAGACTGCATGTATTAATATAGTTATTAACGTAACAAGTATAACTAACCGAATCCGTTATTTGCGTATCGGCCGTGTGTCGTTAAAAATTTTTCGTAATCCCGTTGAAAGATTATATTTTGATTCCGAAGAAAGAAAAAACCCCGTACCTCGCAATTCTAAAGAAAAATCCCAACGTCGTGCACTCTGTTGTCATGAATCAGTTTGACAGTTTTATAAACAACGTCAGGTTTTTGTGTTCTCAAGTTCGCTTTAACGACGACCATGGATGAAATTGATGAAATTGAGGAACAAAATCAAATTCCTTTAGAAATATTGGGAGAATCATGTGCAGTGCAGCTAATGTTGATGAACTGCCGAAAATAACTCAAGAGCGATATCAAAAAGAATATGAAAATTTTGAAATGTGGCGTAAAAGCAAGAATGTAAAGGTGGTTAATGAAGATGTAGGTATTATTAGCCTATGCGAAATGAAAATCAGAGGTTTATTCTCCCAACTCGCTGTGGACCAAGATTTCAATGTTGTTATTGTAAGCAGAATGATGTTTTTAAATAAATATTTGAATAAGTGATTTCTTAACGGCCGCCGGCCGTTATAATTTCATAGCGGCCGTTAACACTGACTTTTCAATTGTCATCTGAATAACGTTAAATCAAAATAACAGTAAAGGATTACGAAAAATTAATAATAATACGCATATAAGAATATAGCCGACGCGCACGCCAATCAACATGTCTGTTGTCGAGTTTTTGGAATTTTTCATAACTTCATATTAAACGAATTAGTCAGGTGGAAAGTTTGATCTGGGACACTCTGTATATCAATATTCAAGAATTGAACGTAGTTGAATGTCCACTTACACGTATATATCAATCTCGAATTCTACCCCACAATATTCGCACTAAAGTATCACTCTGGGTTATAGCCAATCTGAATTCGCTCAGCCCACAATGTTTTGCTGTAATATCGATTAATCACACTGATTTAGTATTGTGCGAGTAATAAATTCATTTAATTTTTTTCGAATGCTGCAGCAAAAACAGCTCATTGTCCAGTCCCCAAATCGTGTATTGTTATGAACTGTACAAATCACATTTAAGGATTGATTTATTGACTAGATGAAAAACAAAAAGTCCATCCTGATGCTTTGTGCAACATCAAGTACTGTTATCAACGAAAATACTCGAGCTTTTATCGATATTTTATGATTTTGATGTACAGCTCACCGGCGGACCATTATATATCTAGATAAGTCTACCATTTTATTGAATGGAGATATTGAATGAAAGGTACGATGAAAATTAATGCTCAAATTTATTTTTTGAATATAATGGTTGATGAAAGTATAGGAAAAATAAATTAACGAAGAATATTTGTTTTGAATGAGCTTTTATTAGTTGTGCTCTAATGCGCTTGAAAAGTAACAGGCTTTTATTCGAACTTTTTTTTTACTTTTTAGTTCTTTCTTTATTAAGAACTAACACAAGATTGTTTTTGTTAAAAAAAATTTTTTATTATTTTATAGTATTCATTGCCACCTCATACACATATGTATACTCAATTTTAAATGAAGTGAAATCTGTGAAGTCGGGCAAATTTAACTTGCAAGATTGATGACATGCTTACAGACATCTTATAGGTGAAACTAACTGATGAAAGCTTGTAACAAAACAGTTTAGATATATATATATATATATATATATATATATATATATATATATATATATATATATATATATATATATATATATATATATATATATATATATATATATCACTTGTCTGTCAGCGAATTGCCAAAATTGTATAATTTAAAAGCATATTTTTAATTTGGGAGATCGGGAGTAGACAAAATATAATACACAACAAACAAGTGTTCTTGACGAGTCCCCGACTATTTTACCTGACTATAAAACTATATACTCGTATCTTTAGTATCACTTGTCTCACTTGTAGTGCAAATAATATCAAACAAGTTCATTCAAATGCATAAATATGTACAAAACTATTTATAAAAATGGTAAAAAAGCAATTACTACAATGCAATATTGAGTCCTATGGAATCTAGAGTTTTTACATCAGTAGTTGATAATTTTTGGAAAACTTGTAATCCTGTTTGGTTGAAGGTACTTACTAATATCTACGTTTTTTCTCGTTAATAAATTACGTCTTATCATCGAATAATATACGACCAGAGAGAAGATGGTTCTCTTTCCTTAGATAAGCATTCAAAGTAAGCCAACAATACTTTTTCATGAGTGATATTCTTAATTTTCTCAGTAGAACACCATTCTTTTTACCGATTAAACGCTATTTCATATACACTCCGTGATTTTTCCGGCAAAAGGCAGTTCACGATATTTCGCGTCATTTCTTCCAAGTCAGAAGGTAAACTACCAGTTTCAGAATCACTCATTATTATTTAAATTATATTCAATTCTACGTGACAATTGTGTTTGACAGCAGATAAATAAATATTGCCGTCAAGAAAATGGCAAAGCACAGCTCAGTATTTAAAAATAATTGAAATTATGACATGTCACAAATGCACTTTTTAAGTTTTCGAAAATGAATGCCAATAGATAAAATTTTGTATGTAATACGAATTATTATGGCACACGTCGTGTTATATATATATATATATATATATATATATATATATATATATATATATATATATATATAAAATGTATTTGAATATTTTGAGGTTGCAGTCAGAATAATTGTTGGGCTAGGTTAAAGAATACTCTTTGTCATATGGTCGAGCTTTCGGAAATGTTTATTTCCTTTATCAAGACATTAACGTTGAGGTTATATAAATTTTGAAAAAAACGTTTTATACGTGTTTTTTCAAAATTTATATAACCTCAACGTTAATGTCTTGATAAAGGAAATAAACATTTCCGAAAGCTCGACCATATGACAAAGAGTATTCTTTAACCTAGCCCAACAATTATTCTGACTGCAACCTCAAAATATTCAAATACATTTTTTCCTCAACTAGCCAGTCAAGACTACCCATCTATATATATATATATATATATATATATATATATATATATATATATATATATATATATATATATATAAATATATATACATATATATATAAAAAAATATATATATATATATATATATAAAAATATATATATATATATATATATATATATATATATATATATATATATATATATATATATATATATATATATACAGGGTCCTGCAACAGTGGCGCGGTGTTCCATATCTCTATTTTGAAAATATTGTCGATCACACAGGGTGTTCAATTTCTTCTGGGCGAATATCAACTATGTTTTTTCAAATGGCAACCTATATTTTTTGTCGCCTTTTCGGTTTCTACATAGAAAATAAAAGATACTTTATATAGATCTTCATTTCGAAAATATTTACGGTTTTCGAGATTTTTTGCATTTTTGATTTTTTTTTTCAATTTTGGTCACTCAGAATATTTGAAATTATAAAGTTGTGCCAAGTCCAATTGAAGTTCATTTTTGGTCAAATATTCTACATTGGTAAATCTCTCAAACGATATATCTGAAATCAACCTGCGATATACAGGGTATCAAAAATCGCTTGCCACATATTGTAAATTAAAATGTACAGAATCTTCCTTATTTCAAATGGAACATACTGTATATTATAGATTCAGAAGAAGCGCTAAGAAAAGCTCTATAAATGTCATGAAGTATTTCCCATGGTTAAGTTTACTAGTTTTCCTTAAAACAGCGAAAGATGGCAAATATTCAAATTTCTTCGCTATAATCTCAATGAACGACTTTTTCCAAAAATAACCTGTTGGTAGATAAACAAGTTGTGCATTACACCACAAAATATTCATTGTATATTCAAAATAATTTCAATAATTCCAAATTTGAGCCATATTCTTTCGATTTAAAACACCCTTTCAGCGAATAAAATATATATTGGAAATCGGGTAGTCTGGCAAATGACAGATCAAAATATTTGCCTTCAAATAAGTATTGAAATCTTTAGTGATTCGTTAAGTAGAACTTTCAATATGATTTCATCAGAATGTTGTTAAATTATATCGAAAGTTCTACTTAACGAATCACTAAAGATTTCAATACTTATTTGAAGGCAAATATTCTGATCTGTCATTTGCCAGACTACCCGATTTCTAATAAATATTTCATTCGCTGAAAGGTTGATTTAGATCGAAAGAATGTGGCTCAAATTTTGAGATTATTGAAATTATTTTAAATATACCAGGTACATTTTGTGGTGTAATTCACAACTTGTTTATCTACCAACAGGTTATTTATGAAAAAGGTCGTTCATTGAGATCATAGCGAAGAAATTTGAATATTTGCCATTTTTCGCTGTTTTAAGGAAAACTAGTAAACTTAACCATAGGGAATGCTTCATGACATTTGTAGAGCTTTTCTTAACGCTTCTTCTGGATCTATAATATACAGGGTGTTCCATTTGAAATAAGGAAGATTCTGTACATTTTAATTTACAATATGTGGCAAGCGATTTTTGATACCCTGTATATCGCAGGTTAATTTCAGATATATCGTTTGAGAGATTTACCAATGTAGAATATTTGACCAAAAACAAATTTCAATTGGACTTGGCACAACTTTATAATTTCAAATATTCTGAGTGACCAAAATTGAAAAAAAAAATCAAAAATGCAAAAAATCTCGAAAACCGTAAATATTTTCGAAATGAAGATCTATATAAAGTATCTTTTATTTTCTATGTAGAAACCGAAAAGGCGACAAAAAATATAGGTTGCCATTTGAAAAAACATAGTTGATATCCGCCCAGAAGAAATTGAACACCCTGTGTGACCGACAATATTTTTATTTTGTCGAGCTCGAGCAATAAGGTAATTTTATAGAAATGTAGATTTCTATCTGTTTCCCAAATAGAGATATGGAACACCGCGCCACTGTTGCAGGACCCTGTATATATATATATATATATATATATATATATATATATATATATATATATATATATATATATATATATATATATATATATAACACGACGTGTGCCATAATAATTCGTATTACATACAAAATTTTATCTGTTGGCATTCATTTTCGAAAACTTAAAAAGTGCATTTGTGACATGTCATAATTTCAATTATTTTTAAATACTGAGCTGTGCTTTGCATTTTCTTGACGGCAATATTTATTTATCTGCTGTCAAACACAATTGTCACGTAGAATTGAATATAATTTAAATAATAATGAGTGATTCTGAAACTGATACATATATATATATATATATATATATATATATATATATATATATATATATATATATATATATATATATATATATATATATATATATATATATATATATATATATATATATATATATATATATATATATATAATATATATATATATATATATATATATATATATATTATATATATATATAATATATATATATATATATATTATATATATATATATATATATATATATATATATATATATATATATATATATATATATACCGTAGAACGGGGCAAAATTGGAAATGCGGGGATATTTTAGAATTCATAACTTGTAACTTCATCTGGCAATCCTGTTTAGGTACAACACAATTCTGCGTAAACTACACTGTAATAGTATTGTACATAACCTTACTTATTCAGACTTTAGATGATTTCAGTATTCGGTAGTGGTCTGTTTTGACATTGAAAGTGAGGCAGAAAATCAACCAATATTTGAGCCTTTCAAACTTTCAGTGCTAGTGCGTCGTGGGTGAGAGTTGTAGCTGTTAAGTTTTATATAAAAAATGGTGTTGATGTTAGTATCATTGTGCAAAATAGTTATAAACATTATGCTTCCCCAAAATTTTTTATGGTCCTTTTTGAAGATCGGGGCTATTCTGGATGGCGTTTTTATAATCATTCCAAAATATCCCCGGTCTTTGAAAATCACCCCATTCTTTAAATTATTAATGCTACATACCTTTTATTATTCTTAATTGAAAAATGTATGTTTTCCAATTTAAACCCATATACGAGGTAACTATAATTTATGCGTTATTATTACCGATTCTAAAATATCCCCGACCAACGAGGCTATTTTAGACGGGCCTAAAACATTTTTTTTCAGCACCCTGTATGAATGGGGACCTATTTATCATAGAATAATATTTGGTCGAATATAAAACTATCCAAAAAGCATTTCAAAATAGATTATTGTCAATTACTCTTTCTGCAATATTAAAAATAATGAAAAAAAGTCTAGAATAGCCCCGTTCTAAGGTATATATATAAATATATATTCATATATATATATATATATATATATATATATATATATGTATTCTGAATGAATTCCAAAAACTTGGAAAACTTACTTTAATCTTCATAGATTTAGAAAGAATGACGTTCCATGTCATCATCATATTCACTGATGCAGGTAAAGAGCATAAAAATGTTAATATAACTGTAAAGAACCTGATGCTTTAGTAACCAATGAACTATATACTCGAAACTTTGATGTATTTTTAGGGGTTTTAATAAATGTTTTTCATTTATCTACCTGGCATATATTGCAGCTGGTTCTGCACTGCGAATATTTTCCTTTCAATTATAACCGGATGGAAATGTATATCACGAGGAAAAGTTGTAATTTTTGTTGAAAATACAAACAAGGAGAAAATGGAATTATTCCAAGTGAGAGCAGGGTTAAATTAATTGAAGTGCACTTGGGGTTATCTTGCAATAAGCCGAGCGTTTGCCTAATGAAATGCTGACGCTACATTCAAGGGTTTGAAATAATTTAGTGAAGAAAACAGCGTCCTCATATATAAACATAAATGAATCGTGTGAATAAACGGAACAGTATTATTTCTGCTAATTTGAAGTTGACGTAATTTTAATTGAGTGGCTATGTTTATTACACAGAAAGGTAAGACGATGAGTGAAAATGATCTGCGAGAAGAAACTGGAAATAATAGTTATTTATCGCAAGTACTACCTACTTTGCGATAAATGACTATTACCCAATAGGCCCACTAGTCGAAAGACTGGAATCAGTAGAAATTATCCATATCTATACATATAATATATATATATATATATATATATATATATATATATATATATATATATATATATATATATATATATATATATATATATAAATATATATATATATATATATATATATATATATATATATATATATATATATATATATATAGAAGAAGGGTAGTCTTTGCTGAGTAGTTAGGATGCAATTAGGATGATAATATTTGGCTATAGCAGCAAGCAAAACGTGTACTCTTATAACACTTTATTTCCGATATTTCGACAATGATTATTGTCATCTTCAGGGAAGCTACAAAATAAGCACAAAAGAAAATAAAAAAATGCTCCATAACGGCCAACAGTAACAATACTCATTGTGTCTTTGAGAATGATTGCAAAAGATGTAAAAATCGATTTATTATTGATTTCTATAAAACATTATTGATCGAGAACACAAAATGTGATGATCATCAACCAGCATTATAAGTTAAATTGTCACAATGAAATAAAACAAAACATAATTAATTTAGAGGAAATAAACATCGTTGAAGTTAAGTTAAGTTAAAAGCTGAAAGAATATATATATCTACTTCGTCATTACATATTGACTGAAAAAGAGACGCAACCAGCCATCTTGATCAAGAAAGTAGACATAGACAGCATCAACAAGAAAACTCTAATGTGAAAATATGACAGTTACGGTCCACAGATTGGCCACTGCTAACAAATAAAATAGCCAGAAGTATAAATGACTCAAAAAGGAAAGACAACTCCTCTCTCACTCAACATTTCTTACATGGAGGGTTTTATCTAAATCTAACAAAGAATATATTTCACTAAGATGATTTGAGTCAGTTTTCTTATTTAAGCAATTTTCTGATTGTGAAATGTAAGAAATCTCCATGAACAGTCTCTTGGTTGTATTTTTTTCCCTCGTCAATATTCTCCCCAATATATATATATATATATATATATATATATATATATATATATATATATATATATATATATATATATATATATATATATAAATATATATATATACATAACTTTTTGATAATTATTAGCAAAAACAGGCTTGGTGAATTTCAAAAAAACGATTTTATTAAAAATTTACGTTTCGCCACGACATTCGTGGCTTTTTCAAAACTTTTGAAATATTGAAATTTCTTAGATATTTATTGATTTGAAAAAATTTGAATAGTTAAAAAAGACTACTATGTTTCATCAAAGTTTTTTTGGCTGTGGCCGTTCTCTGGTATTTATTACGTGCTATTCAGTCCAATATTAACATTCAAATCTGTTATTATTAGATGGTAAGGGAAACCACAGAAACCTTTACCCACGTAATGTTTGAAATAGGTTCAAATTATTTTGATTTTGAAAGTCAAGGAAGAGGGTACTATTTTTTTTTCAAAAAATTTTTATTACGGCTGTGGCCGTCTTCAGTTATTAATTACGTGCTATTTAGTCCAATATCAACAGTCAGGTCTATTGATATTAGATGGGAAGGAAACCACAGAAACCTTCACCCACGTAATGTACAAAAAAGGTTTAAAATATTTGATTGTTGGATTTGTCTTTAAAAAGACATTACTTGTAATTTTGGAGATCACATGTTCTAAACTATACCCTTTTTTAGAAAAATTGAAAATTCTAGATGTCTTGATTTTGTCGAAGAAGATGAGTTGTTATGGTTAGTGTTTGTTTGTTGAATTATTTTGTCTTGATTTACGTTGTTTCTTAGAAAAATTGAAGAATAAAATCTGCGTATATCGAACTCAAATGTTTTATATCTGTTCTATCATTTATGACTTTATTTAAATTTTTTTGAATATGTAAAATTTCTAAAATTTCTCTGCGTTTTTCATCTTTCTCTATTTCTAAAATTTTTCTGCTATTAAAGTTGAAACTATGATGATCAAAAACGCAGAGAAATTGTAGAAATGTTACATATTCAAAAATATTTGAATAAAGTCATAAATGATAGAACAGATATAGAACATTCAAGTTCAATATATGCAGATTTAATTCTTTAATTTTTCTAAGAAACAACGTAAATCAAGATAAAATAATTCAACAAACTCTAACCATAAAAACTCATCTTCTTCGACAAAATCTAAACAGCTAGAATTTTTAATTTTTCTGAAAAAGGGTATTGTTTAGAACGTGTGATCTTCAAAATTACAAGTAATGTCTTTTTGAAGACAAATCCAACAATCAAATATTTTAAACGTATTTAGGGTAAATAACCAGTCAATTTGTACTAATAACTCTATATTTCGTCCAACAACCAGCAATGTGTCTTCGGGATCACATAACAATAGACGTCAAACTTATAGTAAAATTTCTTAGGTGTTAAATATACTAAACTATGAAATTGATTCGAGTTCATTATTGTCCTTCATTTTGCGTGAGTATGATTCCAACAGGTTTTTTGTTCTAAGACATGTTAAAAAAAAATTTTCAACCTCAACTATTGGAGTCCTGAGGAAGGTTATCACAATGACCGAAACGTCGACATAAATGAATGAAGTAATTGAATGATTAAATAATCATTTGTTGTATCATAATACGGAGGTATATCTCGTCAGAGTTGCATATATAATATATATATATATATATATATATATATATATATATATATATATATATATATATATATATATATATATATACAGGGTGTACCAATCTTACGACAAACTTCGGTATTTGGGATATTTTAAGAGATATCAAAAAATGTTTTCAACAAAAATGGCATATGTCTTTAAGGTCCATATTTTGAAATTATTTCGAACTATACATAGTGTTGCATAACTCCGTTACAAACTAAACATATGGTTTTTTAAATGAGAACCCCTATATATTATACAGAATTCGGATTACTCACATTTTTTAGATGCTTTTGATTTAAGGTTTTGCTATGTTATACAGAGTACTTCAAAAGATATGGACACGTTTATATGAAAATCGTAGGTAAATCAAGGCTCTGTAGCTTATTGCGCGTTGAAGAAAAAAATTTTATTTTGCCCAAAAGTGTTTCGTAATATGATGCAATATCTCCGTATTATATTGAATTTGAATTATTTCTCATTTTGTATACAGGGTGGACGGAAACTCGAACCTTTCATTTTATCTCTTATTTCAAATGGAACACCCTGTATTTTATAGCAAATAGAATCTTCTATTATATAACATTATTTCTTGTCAAGCATTCTCTATACCCAAAGTTAATAAAAATAGAGTTATTTTGTAATATTTATTGTGAACTATAATTATTAACCTTATATGTGAAATCAATGAACGTTGAATGTAACAAAAAATCCTATATAATAATAAATTTTAATAAACAATTTATATAATTCTAACCGTAATATTAAACTAAATGTTCAAAGTGTTCCCGTTAACATCAATGCAATGCTGGAAACCATTACATTTTCTCAGTTAGCGTTGAAATTGATGTTAACGATGAACACTTTCAACATTTAGTTCAATATTACGGTTCGAATTATACTTTTGGTGACTTGTTTTGTTAAGAATAAATTATTCATTAAGATTTATTATTATTTAGGATTTTTTGTTACATTCAACGTGTATTGCTTTCACATTTAAGGTTAATAACTATGGTTCACAATAAATATTACAAAATAACTCTGATTTTATTACTTTTGGGTATAGGAAATGCTTCACAAAAATTGAAGTTACATAATAGAAGATTCTATTTGTGCTATAAAATATAGGGTGTTCCATTTGAAATAAGAGAGAAAATTAAAGGTTCGAGTTTCCATCCACCCTGTATACAAAATGAAAAATAATTCAAATTTAATATAATACGAAGATATTGCATCATACTACGAAACTCAGTTAGGCAAAATAAAATTTTTTTCTTCAACGCACAATAAGCTACAGAGCGTTGATTTACCTACGATTTTCATATAAACGTGTCCATATCTTTTGAAGTACTCTGTATAACATAGCAAAACCTTAAATCAAAAGCTTCAAAAAAATGTGAGTAATCCGAATTCGGTATAATATACAGGGGTACTCATTTCAAAAACCATATGTTTAGTTTGTAACGGAGTTATGAAACACTCTGTATAGTTCGAGATAATTTCAAAATATGGACCTTAAAGACATCTACCATTTTTGTTAATATCATTTTTTGATATCTCTTGAAATAACCCATATACCGAAGTTTGTCGTAAGATTGGTACACCCTGTATATATATATCCATATATATATATATATATATATATATATATATATATATATATATATATATATATATATATATACATATATGTCTTATTGTTCTGTAATTTTGCCTTCAATCGTTTACAGTATCTAAATAAGAGAAAGCGAATATTCTATGGATTCTTCTGAGCAAAAGCCGCTTCTATGAAGTGATTATTATTCAATTGACTGAATCAAATCCGTTTCGTCCTTATCAAATCGTGCGAAAGGGGCCAGTTCCGCCTCAAATAGATTTCACTTTCGAAAGGAAGTACACCATTAGTGATGCCGGCCCGGCACTCAATTATGGGGCAGAGTTGAAACTGAATATTGTTGTGTAGAGATTCGAGTAATTTTGCGGTAAACTCCGAAGTTTACGGTACCTTTTGAAGAGTTTGAAAAATCTTCAAGCCCTGGTCACCCATTAGTGCTGAACATGACTGGAGCGTTAAATAAACGATTTCGGTAGGAGCTTGTGAAATTTATCAAGGTTAAACTTTCTGCTATTTATTTCGAAAATAAAACGACAATTTAAAGTGAGGAAAGGTGGCTTTTAAATGAAATGGAAGTTCTATCATGAATATATTGGTTCGAAATAATTCGATGCTGGGGAAATGAATTAAAAGCTACCACCCGAGGAACATTTTGTTGCTGAATGTTTCTCCTTGATGACAAAGGTAGAAACTTATGGCAACATACGTAAATTTCTTGTTTCCACTGAAGCAACTAAAATTGTCAATAGTTGCATATTATTTAGTAGAAACAATCAACATTTGTTGCCGAAACATAAAGAAATTTTAAGGAACATTTACGCAAACAAGCAACAGCAACAAAAATGTTCCTCAACGTTCCTACGGTGGAAGCTTAACTAGGGTAAGTCTGGGAGAGATGGCCCCCTGTTTTTGAAACAGCTCTTAAATTAAAACTACGTAAGATTCTGACACGAATTTGTGTCCAAGCTACAAACATATATGAATGGAATAAATGTAAAAATTCATCGAAAAATAGAGAGATTTTTCCAGAAAAAAATTAAATAGAATTTTTCAAAATGGGCCATCTCACCCAAAGTATGTGGGTGAGTTGGCCCAAGCGTTATGGGTGAGTTCACCCGAGCAGATATCAATTTACTGATGTTTTTTATTAGATAAAACTTTGCCGCAAAGATCACATAGGTTCACATATTTCGAACAGTTTTCATGAAACCATTTCTGGCAGTGCACACAATGGATCCATCAGTCATCTTTTTTCGATGTATGTGCAAACTGATCTCCACACCCGATGCATTCGGTATCGTCTTCGGAAACACCTCCGTCCGATTCTTGCAGGTCGAAGTCAGTTGTATCTTCATCTGTAGTAGATTCATTTGATATTTTCTTTCTTTTTGGCCTCATATTTTTGGCTGCGACTATATTCTTCACTCTTTCCTTTCCCTTCGAGGGTAACACATCCATATTGGATTATTTGTGGAAACAAAAGCATGCCCTATAGATTATTACACAGGGTAGCAACTTAACATTTCACAGATGCTGCTTGCAACATGATACGGATAGATGGGGTGCTTAGTTTCATGTATAATACCCCTGCAGGCGATCCATGCTATGCTCACTTAGGTTTTTGGTTCAACTTTATGAGATCAAAATTATAGAGGTCCCAATGAAAGTGATATGTAGTAGACTCATTTGATATTTTCTTTCTTTTTGGCCTCATATTTTTGGCTGCGACTATATTCTTCACTCTTTCCTTTCCCTTCTTTATATTTTGAGTTTGTTTCTTTGCTCTCTTACATTTTTGTTTTTCGATATGCTCTGGCAATGAAAGAATGGCGGCAACTTGCTAAGCACGTTTTCTTACTTTTTCGGTGTTCGCAATTGAAGTGCTAGGTACTGGATTCATGTCCAACATCGTACCTGGAATAAAATTGATTGTGTCTTCGTTAGTGCTGGAGCACTCACGGAGTACAGTGTCTACAACATTTAGTTCAGAAGTTGGTATCTTTTCTCGAATTTGAAGCTTCAGCTCCATCTACTGCTATATTGACATCATCTTCAGGAGCCAGAAAAGCATAATCCGGTATGGCTTCAGGATTTTATGGGCATATTCCTGTAAGCTTCGAAAATGGTGACGTTGGCAATTCATTCAACAGTCGCCTCGTAGATCGGACAATAGTAAAAATTTAGTTTCTGTATATGATCTTTCAATTTTCTCTCATTAAGTGTACCAGGAATTGATGACGGCCCAAGATTTTTCTTCGAAAAATTATTACACCTTAACCGTCGTCTCAATGTTGGAGGTCGTATTTCGAAAGTTCGAGAAGCTTCTCGAATGCCCATTGTACCATTTTGAATTGCGGTTGCAGCCATCAGCAAATGTTCTTCAGATCATTTTGCCCTCTGAACTGTTCCTTTTATTTGTACTTAGTTGGCATTGTCTGAAATTCAAACAAGTTTTCAGCTCTACCTTTTTTTAAGCCTTCAAAAATCATTGCTTGCAGTAACTCACCTATTATTCTACCACACACTTGTTCTAACCGAATACGTTATTAATGGCTACCG